>VZTG01008020.1:302837-359599 GCA_013397845.1 Melanocharis versteri | reverse complement strand
AAAAAAAAAAAAAATCAAAAACTGAAAAGGTATGGATGTTTTCATTCTCAAAATCAAACCAGCCAGAACTCTGGAATGCAATGGAATTAGATTTCCTTTTCAGAACTGTGTACATTTTTTCCACTAACTTTGCCTTTTTTAAAGATTTGTTTTATTCCTGATAGCATGTGGGAATCCAAGGCTTTTTGCTGCTCCTAAATTATATATGTTTCGTGAAATTTTCCGTTCTGTTTACAAGTCGTGAAATAATGAGGGGAAAGAGAGAGATGCAGTTGCTTGCAATTACCTGCAAGTCCTGTATATGTAGATATTGATATTTAGAAGAAGCTTTGAGATTAGATTTGAATAATTTAAGAATTGTTTGTCAGATTACTGTAGAAAGAGTAATCTGATACTTCTATGTGAAATGCAAGTTGTGAGAATTTCCAAATTTACATGTATGTACTTTTTAAAGTAAAGGCAATATTAGTAATGCCATAGAATATGCATTTTTAAACTAATTTTAATTCCTCTCACTGTTAATAGATTTTCTCTTTTTTTTTTAGTTCTGTCCAGTCTTTTAACTTCAAATAGGATGTTCAATTTTGAAGTCTAGGAATAGTAATTTCATTTCTATAATATTGTAAAATCCATTTTGACCTTTTGGTGTATATCTAAGAAGAAGTAAATTAATGTGCTTTATACTTCTGTAAACTGTACAAAGAAATCAATATTCTTTGTGGAAACCTATAACAGACTTTGATCTCTTACTGCAGTTTTGGCAGCACAGATTTCCATGGCTTTGTACCAGGTACAGTTTTCCTGGGACTGATCATTCTTTCACATGTTTTTATTGGACAAACTCGATTGTGTAATCATTGTTTGACTCCATGAAGCACAAACCAATTTATTTTAAAAAAGATCAATTCAGAACTTAAGGAATTTAATCCAAATGAAATTTACAAGAGATTACATTGAGGACTGTATTTGTAATGAGTTGATTCAAAAGGCAATATAAAAACCAGGATGAGTGGGCATGGTGTGGATATGCTGACCTACTTTTGAGAAGACCAAATTTCCTTCTTACAGTGAAATTACTGCCAATGAGTGTTATTTTATTTTAAAAACTGCAGCTCGAGGAATTTACTTTTACTACCTATCTGTGGCCAAATAAACATATGGCTGCATTTCATTTTGGTTGGCTTCCTGTTTCAGAGGCAGAAGCTTTTTGTGGGTTTCAGGGAAGAAATGCTTTTTCCAAACTGGGTCAAATTCTGTCTTTTCTTGCTTTGTATTTTTTCTCTCTGCCAGGCTCCGCTGCACGATCCTGCAAATTCCATTTTCTCCTTTATGTGCAAATTCTGCTGATAACTTCCACCTCCTTAACACCCCTCCTGGGTGTCCCTGCCTTCCTTCCATCTGTGCTGACACCACTATTTTTGACTGCATGTATTTGAAGTGTGGCCATGCCTTTTCTCTCGGTCTTGCAGTCTGGAGTCCTTAGCACAGGCTGCTGCTGCCCAACCTTTAAAACAGTTTCCTTCTGAAATAATTGGAAACTCAATAACACCTGAGCATAATAATAAGAAACATAATCCAGAATGCAACCAATTGTATATTGAGAGGTGAATGAGGAGGGGGCAGAAGGTTTTGTACATTTTAAATATTTTAAAAGCATTTTTCAAATTTGTGTGTAAGACAACACACATGCAGAGGTCAGTTATTGGATTTTAGTCTATTTTGATGTATTTAGTGGTACATACTTACATTGCTTGACTAATGGGTGAGTGAATTGATCGTGTCACTGAAGTATTTGTGCTTCAGGAAAACTATTTCTGTGCTAATACTGGGTTGAGTGTGCTGCAGCTGTGACACATTCCATGCACAGGACATCATGAGCTTTTTCATGTGTTGTCATTGTCTTCATTGTAGGTGGCATCACAAAAGTGAGTGTTTTTGTTGTCCATTATGACCAAGTAGTTAAGATGTACACATTATTTTCAGGTTTTTTCTAAGTTCATTACATATGTATATATGTATATTTAGAAACATCTTTTTAGTAGTAAAGCATTTGGCATGTTAACAGTAAAATAACCTCTTGTTGTTTTTGTTGTTGTTGTTGTTGCTGTTGTTCTTTAGCATGATCAGAGTTATACCTGGGCTTTTAAAAGTAAATCTTTAACAGAATCAATGGCAGCTTTCCAGACATCATGTGTCAGTAAAGGAGAATGACAATATTTTCAACAATTCTAAATTACTATTCTCTAACTTGGTCAACCCCATATTCCAAGAATATGCCTTTTTTTTTTTCATTTTTCTTGTTCCGGCCAACTTCAAATAATTTATGTTTTGAGTTCAGGTATACTGTTTCCAGGCAAAGGTGCAAAAAAACAGCAGCTGGATGCTCCTTTAAGCCTCATTTTCTTTAGAAGTAAATAAATGTACACTTATATACACAAATAACTATAATAAATATTTCATTTAAATACGTGTATATATACATATATATGCAAAGATAGATATGTTTGTAAATATTCACTAAATACAAAGAGGCAAAAGCTGACAGAATCAATTCTAAATAGGCAAACACAATATAGTGAGTAATCTTGTGGAATATGGGAGGCATAATTTCTAGTTTCTAGCCTGAACTGGTAATGGGTCACTTGTCAGTCATACACTGCAATGCACTTCTGCAAGCGATTATCAGCTGTTTGGGCTCAGGACCCTCTCAGTTCCTCCCATTTAAACTGTTAATGGGGTAGGGTTAAATACTCTCTAGAGTTGTTGTCTGCTGCTTATCAAATAAGTGCCTTAACCACTGAGTATAGCTGATCTCTTCCCATAGCACTGTTTATATTTATCATTCAGACAAAGTGGAACACGCCCTGCAGAGAATGGGATATTGAGAGGTTCCTGGTCTGCCTGTCTGGCCATGAATTCCATGCCTGAGGGAAGTGGCATGTTGCCACAAGGATTCTTGGTTTCTGTGCATTTGTGTATTCTGACCAAATGCACCAATGAAGTTTCCAGTTGATGCAAATTCCAGAGGAGGTTCTGAGAGGCCGGTTGATGGCAGTCAAGGTTTGAGGTTGCAAAAACTTAGGGTAGGGGCAAGATGTTACAATTAGCAGCTCTCTGAGTGTTTCAGCTTCACGTGAGAGTCTTGCAGCTGAATCTTCCCACTGCTCTTTGGTGATGAAAGCTTGAATTGCTGCAGTTGGTGACCTTCCAAGTCACACCGTCTCGGGAAAGCTGGATGTGCTGATTCAGCAGAAAGCTTCAGCAGCAAGCTCCAGCAGAAAGCCAAAATAAGAACCGAAGCAAACCACCCTGATTTGCATGAGGCAGTTCTGTTTGCACATTTACATTAAGATCCATAGGCTGATTNTTTTTTTTTTTTTTAACTGTGGAGAAGCAAAGATATCCTGTTACCAGCAAAGAAACAAGGAGTCAGGTCCATGCTAGCAATAGCTCTCTGCTACGTTTTGCACCAGGCATGGTATAAGCAGGTTGCCATCCTGTTCCCGATTTCCTGTACTGGTTTCTGGCATGGAAGAGGAAAGCAGTCTTGGTTGTTGGCTGATGTTAGGTGTTTTCTCTTCTGGCTGGTGGGAGCATGTCTGTCATAGCTGGGCCATGTAAACCAAAAGCAAACTCTTTCAAAGTGTTCCCAAGTCTTGCAATACCTTGTCATCAATTTTACACCAAATTAGGACCCCCAGGGATGTGCAGAAATCTGTACAATAGAGAATAATTTCTAAAGTAGCTCCTCCATGTCTGTTTTGAATATTGAATTATGAGCCTGACGTCAAACTGCTCAACTGGATTCTCTCTCTGGGCTGTTTTACACCTCTTTCAGGTATTATGCTGCCTGTCTTCCAGGTTTGGGTACAGTCAAATGAACTGTTAAAGGTGGTGTAATGGTATCTATCCTTGCTGGTGGAGCTGTCTATCTCACCACTAAGCCAGTTAAATAATCCAGGGTGTTCTAGTGGCTGGGCTCTTATTCACATGGAGGACTTTGCAGCACCAGGTTGGAAGCTGGTAAAGCAAACACTGACAGTAGCTTTACTGAGAGACAGGGACTGCTGTCCATTGCCACAGCAGCAGTGTACACCAAGAGATGTGCCCAGGAATGGTCATCTATTTATTTGGATTGTCAGATAGATAGTTTATCTAATTCTGCCCTCACCCAAATACAATAATTTCTAGAAGGTTTGCTGCCTACTTTGTAAGAACATATGTAAACTAATGAGTTTAATGTTTATACTGCACTCTGCACACGTGAAGCAGGGTACAGGAACGATTTGCAGTTTATGCACTGACTTCCCCATTGCAATTCTGCAGTGAAACACTGGAGATATAAACCTTTTCACAGCAAGTTCTTAGAATTCTATCTTTTAACAATTTTTGTTGTATTTAAAAGATGTGAGGGTTTTTTTAATGTGGTATATTTTTTCTTCTTGCTAAATAGAGTCTTTTGAGACTTGGCCAAGGAGAGGAGATCTAATTAAATTCATGTAATGATTCTGAGAGTCACTAAAGCTCTCAGTACTCCCACACGTTTATCAATATACTTTTATGAGACAAATCATTTTAGCATTTGAGATGAAGTGATGATTAATTTATATGTGGTGCAGAGAAGCCATCAGATGACTGAGCTGCATAACCCTTGCCACAGCTGACCTTTCCTAATGAAGAGGTCTTTCTGAAATAAATCTTCTCAATCGAATGCCAGTTCTTGCACTCACTCATGTGCTAATGAAAATAGGGATGTGCCTACTCAGAGCCTTGTCTGGCACCTGTCTGGCCCGTGCTGAGGAGGGAGAAGTGCAGGGCGCACATGGCAGTTTTCTACAGCACCCAGAATAATGAACCTTGAGCCACAGCTTTATTCCTATAGTCAAGCCTGGGTACACCATTCTGCTGTTTAAAACAGAGCTGCTCCTGTCATTGTACAGCTTCTGGTTGTCTCCTGTAGACTTACTGAGGTGGGCTTCTGCTGGTTCAGAGGGATCTGCAGTGCAATTTGGCATCTGGTATGTGTAGGTATTCACTCACTGCAGAGTTGCTGTATGCAGTTCTGCAACAGTTGTTCAGGAGGTCATGTATGATAACTGCAGTCCCCTCTGCCTTAAAAATATGCAGCTACTTAGAAGTGCTGAGTCTTGGGGTGGGTGACAAATCTGAGGGAAGGAAGCTTCCAAAAACGCCTTAAATTCAGTGATGGTGCTTCAGTGCATCCATTTCGTGGTGGAATACAAAGGTATCTGAATGGTTTGTAACCAGTATGAGTTTGCCAGAGATTTCACCTCTCTTTAGGTAATTCTTAGAGTACCCGGCCCTTCCTTGACAGTAACTAGTAAAGCATGGAAAGCTGAGCTTCCCTCTGGAGACCATCTAGCCCAACTACCCACCCAGAGAAGTGCCTTCCACTCAGCAGAGCTATAATTTTATGTTAGGAGTGCTCAGACTTTACACATTCAAGTAACTATGCCTTGAAGGCAAACAGATGTAAGCCCAGTTCGCTTTTGCTGTGAACAAGTCCCGCCAGTTTCCACTGAATTAACCAAAGGTGCTGCTTGCTCCATTTGGTACCAAATTTGACTCTTTGGCTCACTGGGCAAGGAGCAGCGCAAAAGTATTCTCTTCTGTCTCACCATTGCTGCCATCAACAATTAGTGGGAAAAAAACCACAGTGTAATTAATTGCTGCAACTGTGTTGCCTTAACAAAGGCAAGATGTGTTCACTTGATTATCCAAGGAAACATTCAGGAATTGCCATGAGACAGAAAAGGTGCAGAAAAGGTGTGACCAAGAAGAATGTTAAACTCCTGCAACTTCTGTTGGCTGGGTAACTGCTGAAGTTCACCAGTTAATCACAGAGTAGTTTTTACACTTCTTGGGTTTTGGGGGAGGACAGTTTATTGCATCTGTGGGTAAAAGTGAGATAGTTTTGCCCAGACTGGGAGGAGTTGAAAATGCAGGCAACTCTGTTTATTGACAAATTCAAAGAGTTGTATGTACAACCCAACTATTTTTCCTTTTTTTTTCTTTTCTTTTTTTTTTAATTTAGTGGGGCTACATCCATTGTCTACAGATGCAGGCAGAAAGGGACCCAGAAACCTTACGCCGTCAAAATGTTGAAGAAGACAGTAAGTCATTTTTGTTTTGTTTTGCTTTGCTTTGGAATATGTTTGGGATTTTCTCTGGGATTTTTAATATTTGTTTGTTTGTTTGTTTGTTTTTGTTGTTGTTGGGTTTTTTTTGGGTGTTTGATTTTTTTTTTTTGGTGCAGTTTATTCATGTGGGGAAAATATGCTAGATTTAGGACCCTGCTAAGCTTATATTTTCCATGAGTGAGCTTTGGCTCCTCATCATTAAAACAGATGTTAGAGGTAACAGTACTGTGCAAGGAATGCCTTATCCTCACAAATCTGGCTTTTACCTTCAGCTAGTGTTGTCTGTATACACTTGGACTTGGCAAAAACCTTTTAGAAAAAAATATACCTTTTTCTTTCACTAAGGAAAACCAAAAAGGACACCTTGAATAATTTAAATGTTCAGTGTTTTTTCTGTGATTCAATACATTGTTTGGCTTGAAAAATGCCATGACACAATTAATCTTTTTTCAGAAACTAATTAAAACACCAACCCAAACCCAAGTAAAATTAAATATTTCGTAGAGGTTTTTTTACCACTACAAAATTGCTAGAGAACCAGTTGAGAGGGTAATTTATTTTTAGCGCTCCATATATGTCACACTTATACTACAGCTATTTTTGTGTGTTCTAAAAAATAGATGGTGGAAAGCAAGGAGAGAGACTATGAGAGGAAAGGCAAGTTATGGACTGAGAGACTTCCTGCAGAAAGACAGTGTGGGGCATGGGGTAGAGCAGTTCATATTCCTAGGATGGGAAGTCTGAGAGAAGGCAAGCAAGCCGTGAGGCATGGACATGATATTTATTCATGAATGGTTTTGACTCAGTTTATTCCAGTGTTAGATCATTCACTATTCCATAATGTTCAGGAACGTTCACATGTAGAAACATAAGGACGGGTGGGCAGGCGTAAACATGTCTGAATGGTGACTTCACTGGTGGTCTCAGTGCAAGATGTAATGAGTGGGTTTCACATGAGTAAAATGTTGGCATTAATTTGTCGTCTTTGAACGTAAGCCAAGGTTTAATCTGGCACAAAGATTCAGTTGTGTGTGCTGCTTTTGAATTTGTATCTGGTGCACTGGAAGAAGCAGAGCATGTGCATTGCTGGAGCTTATGGTCTGCTTTTCCTATGGAAGAGCAGAGAATTTGGGCGGTTTCATCAGTTCATTATGCCAGTGACTCCCATAATATTTTAGGAGTATACTGTCCTATAATTCTCATTCTGAAATGCAGTAGGAAGAACTATGTTTCTTAAAAATATTTCTCTTGCCTTTTGATTTTTTGCCTTCATGGAAATTAATTCATGTTCACAATTGTCAGGTTTATGCTAGAACTATTTATTTGTGTCTGAAACTAGTCAGTTTAGACTTTAGTAGGCTTACTGTAGCACAGGGTGTTGTTGTTTGATTTTTCTTTTTTGTTTTTGTTTTTTGTTTCTGTATTTGTTTTTGTTTTAATGGCAAAAAAGAAAAATAGTTATGTAAGATGTTTTCACATCAGCAATAGCTTGGCTTTAACACAGCCTTGGTTATATTAGCAGTGTGGTTAAGCAGTTCACAGAGCTGAGTTGTTCCCAGTGTAATTGATGCACTTTGGGATGTTTTGCTATGAAAGCAAGTAATCCTCTTACACAACTGAGCTTTCCTGTATAAATGAGAACACGGGAGACAGTGCTTTAAGGATGTGCCACTGCCTGTGTCTGTCCAATCTGGAGATGTAATCATTATCACAGGGACAGAACTATCCGTGCTGGAGTGCTCCTACAGCAGGAGGTCTGATCTTTGCTCTGAACATCTCAGTATAAAAATAATCATGTCTGGGCCAAGTCATGTACTAAAATGTTGATCAGCTTAAGTTTCCTGTTGGCGTTTTGAAAACAATTAGCAAAAAAGGGTGGCAGTTCAATAGTGGAGGAAAAGGGATGGGAGGAAAAGAAGAGCCTGTGATTGTTTTTGGTAGAGTCCTGTTTCTTCAATTCCCTCCTTAAATGTACATAAGGGAGCTCTGAAGAGCACAGGAAATTAGAAGACGAAGGGAGATGACGAAAGAGCAAATACTCTTGATTTTTCTATTCAAACTGACTGACTGAATGGAAACAGGCTGCTGTTCTGAACAAGACTGACTCTCTGAGGAAGAAGTCTGTAAAAACAGGGTGAGGGACAGGGATAGGGTGGTCCAGATTGTTCTGGAAGTGATAACAAGTGATGTGTGATTAGGAAGGTGGTGGCTGATGGGCAGCTCCAGATTTCTGAGGGATGATCACTAAAGTGCTGTAATTTGAAGTAAAGAATTAGGAATTATTACTTTCGTCCCATGGGAACATACGATCCTTTAGGATTGAAGTAATGTGCTAGGAACAGACTGCAAGAAACATAAAATACCTATCAGTGTTCTTTTCATTTAAACAGAAAGAGTAATTTTTCATTTTGCATGATTAATGCATTCTCATTTAAGAGGAAATAAAATTTTGGGCAAGACCTATCATCCAGTTCTGAGAATACATGCTGGTATAGGGATTTGAGTTCCTAGGAGGTTCTGCAATTAGTACATTTTTACCATCTTGCTTTATGAAATAGCAGTAGATAATTTGCTAATTTCTGGGGGTGGGTTTCATCTGTGGTTTAGGGATTTGTTTTTGCTCGTTAAACCATCAAAGAGTAACGGAAAAAAACATATTTATACAAACCTTTCAGTGTGACTAAAATAAAAGAAAGTGTTCATAATATTGTGTTTCAGTTAAGACATTTAATAATTCTTAACCATTAATACAAAGTTTCTACAATTCCAAAAGGAGGAGAAAAAAAAGGTTTTTACTGCTTCAAAATTATTGAAGCAGAATGCTTCCATTTTCTGTTGGTTTTAGTTTTGTCCAATTCAGCCCAAGTTTAGGAGTAGCTTCAAATCCTTTAATTACACTTACGGTGAACAAAATTTAGTTCAAAGAACACCTCTGGTTCTTACACCTGAAGTGTCTTAATGTCAGGGTTGGGAAACTAAGAGGCAAGTTAGAACTTCAACTTCTAGAGCTGCTAAAAGGCAACTGTCAGAAGGGTTAAAGAGGTCCAAAGAAAAATTGATTTTTAAATTAGTAGGAGAAACACTCTCCAATAACATATAAGAAATAAAATTTGTAATGGTTTTTAAGAGCTACAAAAAAATATTTAAAAGCCAACATCTATGGATCGGGTGAATAAGCATGCAAAAATACTGCCTGTGATTTCCTCATACAACCTTAGTGCTTAGTTCCTGAGCATAACTGAAATGTAGGATTGTGTTGCATTCTCTTTATTTGATTTTTGCTATGTTTAGCAGGTCTCTTAAATTCCTCACAGGTAGTAAATGTAAAGGTATAAATCATGTAATTTCTTTGTGGGGAAATCTATTTCATGAAGCAAGAAAGAAGCAAAAGCACATCACATAGCACTTCAGAAAAAGTCATCAAATGAGCAGAATACGGTGATGAACTTCTACACTTGCAATTGCAAATAAGAGATTGTTTTGCTTTTCACTGTGCATTTTACCACTCCTTGATGACTCAGTGGTACGGAAAAGTGAAGTATCTTTAGGATACACTTTACAAAAATTATTCTTACTGCTCTTAAGGTGAGACTTAAAAATTATGTGATATTTACAACTAGTCATTCTGGAATGGTTGTTGCTGCAAACAACATATAGCACGTGGATCATGTTGGAAGAATGCAGTTCTCTAAGGAAGCAAACATATATGTGTGGTATTTTTTATATGAAGTCTCTCATCTGCTTTTCCACCATTTGGTGTGTTTTGAGGAAGCTAAGCAGCCTGGAGATTATCTTAGAATCTGGGTAGGTGAATGCCTTCCAAGAAATTAGATCCACCTCCGCCTTAAATTTCCTACCTGAGTCTGAACAAGTTGCTTTAAAAATAGTGACGAGAACAGATGGACTCTGTTACATGGTTTCTAAACTAAGACACCAAGTGCCTGCCTACATTATAGGTCTACCAAGTGCTAACTACTGCAACTGAAGTAATTTTGGAGCTGCCATTGCAATAAAGCAACGTGCTCTGCTGAAACGAGAGTAGGATTCTGGGCTGGGTTGTCTGGAGCCTGGGTCCTGGCATATTCCCAGTATTTATTTTCGTTTCAACTTTTTCATCCATAAAAATGAGATAGCATATATTTGATTTGCTTCTCAGCAATGCCTTGAAGGATAGCCTGGTTAATATTTCTAGGTTCTAATTCATAGATGCTGTCCCCTAAGAGCAATTAAGCATTATGAAATATTAGACCCTGTCTGTCTCAGTCAATGAGGCATGCAAGTACAGAGACTGTTTTGGAGAATTTTCATTTTGATTTCCTCTTTTTTTATGTGTGGGCATCCTCCCTCACACAGTTTGTGATGCTTAAATAATACTTCTGCAGCACTTTTATCAAAATCAGTATTTATGAAGCAACATTCTTCTTGCAGACTAGTTGATATTCAAAATCAGACAAATGTTCAGGCCCATCAATTTTTTCTCAGATCTGAAACAGAACAACAGCTTTCAAGCAATACTTACTCTGGAAATAGTTGGGCTGGGATTAATCCAATTGTACAAATAAGTTAGACAATTTGAAGACAACGGATAGTTTATGTCTGTGGATCAGAAAGGAGAGTGAGCAAATATAAAGGTAACAGGCTTCCCTTGTGGATACTTGGGGTTGGATATCTAGAGTTAGGGTCTGAAGGAGATTATAATGGTCTATAAGGCATATCTAAAAAGTCTCAATTGCATTCATGTTTGCACATATACATATGACACACACACACATATATACATATATACATATATATAGATACATACACATTGGGAAGAAGGGATGGGCAACTGAGGAAGAGTACAAGGTGGTCATGTAGAGAGAAAATTAGAAAGGTGAAAGCTCAAGTAGAACTCAATCTGGCCACTGCTGTGAAAGGTAATGAAAAGTGTTTTTATAAATACATCAACAACAAAAATGGGGCCAATGAAAATCTCCATCCTTTATTGGATGCAGAGGCAAACACTGGAACCAAGGATGAGGAAAAGGCTGAGCTACTTAATGCCTTCTTTGCCTCAGCCCTCAACAGTAAGGCCAGTTATCCTCAGGGAAGCAGCCCCTGAGCTGGCAGACAGGGACAGAGAGCAGAACAGACCCTGTGCAAGCCAGAAGGAGGGAGGCAGTGACCTGCTGAGCCACTTAGACACTCACAAGTCCACGGGACCAGGTGGGATCCATCCAAGGGTGCTGGGGGAGCTGCTGAAGGAGCTTACCAAGCTGCTCTGCATCACTGATCATCAGTACTATCTAACTGGGGAGGTCCCAGAGGATTTGGAGGTTGGCTAATGTGATGTCCATCCACAAGAAGGGCTGGAAAGTGGATGCAGGGAAGTAAAGGCCTGTGAGCCAGACCTCAGTGCCAGGGAATGTCATGGAGAAGATCATCTTGAGTGTGATTACACAGCACATACAGGACAGGGGATCAGGCACAGCCAGCAGGGGTTCAGGAATGGCAGATCCTGCCTGACCAACCTGATCTCCTTTTATGAGCAGGTGACCTGCCCAGTGAATGAGGGAAAGGCTATGGGTGTGTCTGCCTGGATGCCAGTAAAGCCTTTGACACTGTCTCCCACAGCATTCTCCTGGAAAAGCCAGCAGCCCACAGCTGGGGCAGGTGCACTCTTGGCTGGTTGAGAATTTTCTGGATGGCTGGGCCCACAGAGTGGTGGTGAATGGTGCTGGATCCTGCTGGCCTCTGGTGGTGTCCCCCTGGGATCAGTGCTGGGCCCAGTCCTGTTTAATATCTTCACTGATGATCTGGATGAGGGGATCTGTTGTACCCTCCGTAAGGTCATGGATGAGACTAAGTTAGATTTGATCTGCTGGAGGGCAGGAAGGGTCTGCAGAGGGATCTGGGCTGGATTGATTGGCCAAGGCCAGTTGTATGAGGTTCAACAAGGCCAAGTGCCAGGTCCAGCCCTTGGGTCACAACAGCCCTGCAGTGTTACAGGCTGGGGGAAAAGTGACTGGAAAGCTGCCTGGTGGAAAAGGAACTGGAGGTGCTGGTCAAGAGCAGCTGAACACAAGCCAGCTGTGCCCAGGTGGCCAAGAAGGCCAATGACACCTGGCTGGGATGAGCAATAGTAGGGCAGCAGGAGCAGGGCAGTGACCGTCCCCCTGTGCTGGCACTGGTGGGGCTGCATCTCAAATCCTCTGACCAGTTCTGGGCCCCTCACTGCAAGAAAGACATTGAAGTGCCAGAGAAGGGAATGGAGCTGGGAAAGGAGAGTAAGTCCTTTGGGGAGCAGGTGAGGAATCTGGGTGCATTTAGCCTGGAGAAAAAGAGGCTCAGATGACCTTACTGCTCTCTAAAACTGTCTGAATGGAGGTTGTGGTGGGATGAGGGTTGGCCTCTTCTCCCAGATAACAAGGGAGAGGATGAAAATAAATGGCCTCAAACTGCAGCAGAGGAGGTTCCAGCTGGACAACATGAGGAATTTCTTCACAAGAGGGTGATTAGACAATGGAATGGGCTGCCCAGGGAGATGGTGGAAGCACCCTCCCTGGAGGTGTGTTCAAGAAATGACAATGTGGCACTCAGTGCTCTTGTCTCTTTGACAGGGTGGTGAGTGGTCAAAGACTGGATTTGATGATCCTGGAGGTCTTCTCAGCCCAAGTGATTCTGTGATATATATATACACATGTATGTTTTATAGACACACATATATAAACACCTGTATACGCACCCTAGAAGATGATGGATTAATATGATATGTATTTAAAACTCTATATGTTCCCAGCTTTACAGGGAGTATAGTTGGCTGGGTTTTTCATCTTCTGTTGCAGAGAATTGGTGGTATTAACTGGTTATCAAGAGGCTCATGCAAGTGTTTGGTCTTCTTTCTTGAAGAAACACTGCTTTTGGTTGAGCCTTCCCAACTGATTAGGAAGACAAGCGTCAGGGTGGAAGGGATAGGGGAGGAATGCGTGGAGACTTGTGTATCACATTTGGCTTATCAGAATTAGTAAATTGTTCCTTTATTGACTTCAGGAGAAAATTATGTATGTTCGTAGCTACAAAATTAAACCCTCTATTTATTGCCATGTGGCCTTATGTGATTTATATTTTAAGTGCCTCCTGCCTCCATATGCCTGTTTCTCTATAAACTTTATATATGAGTGTGTATATATATATACACACACACATCTATGTGTATATATCTATATTTATATAGCTCTATCTATATCTATATCTGTATCTATATCTATATTTATCTATATCTATATTTAATCTATCCAGCTCCACTGGTGCAGTAACTGTCAGTACTTATAGTGGACAGATATCTGTGAGTGATAAAGTTTAGCAGACATACCTGGTCCACAAAAAAAGCAAGAGCCTGGCATAATACACCAATTTGTATGACTTGCTAAGGCAGTATCCTTTTTTCTTCAGATTACAGAAGTGTGGTATATATTGCCATTCATATGTTTATTTAAGGTAATTTTTCCCCTCATATTGTATTAATGCGTAATATTCTGATTTTTTTCAAATTTTTCAAAAAAGAGAAAGAATTATGTCACATGTAAGCCTACATGAAAACAGTCAACTGCACATCACTGTACATCAGTAAAAAGGACTATTTTTGTCAGCTAGCTCACAGATTCTCTTCAGATATTCATTCACATACACACACATACACATGCACACCACACAGGCCACTGCTTGGTAATTAAAGGGAAACAGTAATTTCTTAACTACCACTTAATTACCACTCCACCTGCAGTACTACCTGTTATTTTTCCTGGCTTTCTCTCCCATTTTTCTTCATCTACATCATCATCATCTCATACATATACAGTTCACACTCTCACGTTTTTACTGAGAGATGAAAAAAACGTTCAGGCAAAATTAGTTTGAATAAAGAAATAAGGCAGTAAAACTTTGAGTTTTCCACTGCTTATTTTCAGTTTTCCCTCATATGTGAGGGGAGTCTGGCTTCCATTGTCTGATTCACTACAATCCAGAAGAAATGGGTTTTGAGTAGAAGTCCATCAAATGCACGGTGTCTAAAGAAGAACAAAGAACTTCACTTTACGTAAATTCTCTACAAAATAAGAGAGAACTAAAGCATTTATTTTCTGCACTAAGTTACCAATAGATTTTTGCTCTAGAAGCTATGAAATCAGACACCTGTCAGTGAAAGTGGAAATTTAACTGAAAAATAAATTTGGTAGATGTTTTAGTCCTTGCAAAGAAACAAACGAAAGAAAATTGGTTGTGTCAGGACAACTTTTAGAAAAGGAAAAGAAAATCCCTTTCTACCATTGTAAAAGCCTGTCCTATGTAGATAAAGTTATTTAAAATCTGCATTACATTATATTGTATTATATTCTGCAGTGCAGGCATTGTGTAAAAATCAGTTAATATAGAATAATATTTTTTTTCTGTCACCATTTAGATTGAATTGCTGTGTTATTCCTGAGTAAGTCCGAACTTTGGTTAAGATTTAAGAATTGACAGCATGTATGATATTTCTTTCTTCCTGACCTAATTTATAGGTACTCAGAAACACTCATTTCTGGTCTTTACAGCCTATTTTTTCAGAAATACAGAGATCATCTAATAAAAAGAGAAAAATATAAAGCTCAACTCATTGTTATACTGTTCAGGAAGCTCAACTTACTGTATACATCGCACTGTTGAACAAGTAGCTCTGAGTGATAACATCTTTAGGTGATAAATTCAGTAAAAAACCCAACCCCCCAAAAATGACACCCGTTTAGCTTTGAATTGCCTGACAGGAAGTCTTGTGAAATGATCTCAGCCACAAGTATTCTTCCACCAACCTATCCATGCACATTTTGCTCCTTTCCTGTTGCAGTGATTTGTCTCCTCCATGGCTTTTAGCAAGCCTGGAGGAGCTCTGTGCCTGGGGTGCACATAAATGTGGAGGGGCAAGATGGGAAATAGGACCAGAACATCTTGTTCTGCAAGGCTGTATTTAATGCCTAAAGCTAAGACACAACCCTCCAAAGGGATAGCACTTCTGAACAGTGGTGCAGAGGTAAATATTAGGCTATCCCGAGATTATATCCCTCCTCTTACCCCTCTCAATTATTTACAGCCTGTTAAAGAAATCTGGAGATGTGCCTTGATGGAGCAGAGGAGGCCAGGTTTCTGCGTGAGTGGAGAGTCTGTGAAGCTTGTGCTTCACTGGGGATCTCTGAAACTGTCCCCGCTCTGCATTTTAGGTAGTTTCTGTTTTCAGATGTGTATGGTGTGATGCTATCATCACAGGTGTGACAGCTATTCTTTTGGGGGGAGAGAGATTCTAAGCTATAGAGTAATGAATTGAAGGAAAGCTGTCTGTATGCACTAAAATATGAAGAGGGCAAAAGATAAGAAACAGCAGTGCTTTCTCCAGTGCTGGCAGTTCAGGTGTTGGAATAAATCACGAACTTTTTATGACTTAAAATGTGTCATCCTGTGCTTATTATTCTGAAGCTGAGTTCTCTGTAACCCCTCAGAGAGGCAAATCTAACTGAGGTCTGTAGAAGAGAGGATTTATTTTACCAAGGATTCTGTAATCAGCATGTTCTTACTTGACAAACTGGCTTATTTCCAGATAAAATATATGCTCTTTGGCTGAGGTGGTCTTCATTTATTTATGACTTTTAAGAGAAAGACCAACCACATGTAGGGAGGAATGGAAAAGCAAAGGTGGAAATTAACACAGCAGCTGTGTAAGCAGCACAATCTGAAGGCTCTGTTACAGAAGCTTCTTTGAGAAATCGAAAAGGCAGCACCTCTCTCTGATTTCCTTGAGATATATCACCTGACCAGAGGATCTCTCAAGACTAGAATTAAGGTTCAATACAAATTTCTAAGTCAAATGTTGTGACAGCTGCAGCACTGGTGTTTGTGAGTGAGGCTTGTGACAAGTTTTTGTCAAACCAAACTTGCTTTCTAATCAAGTCACTAAAAAAGGGCTTTCTTAAGGAAAAAGCCCCAAACAAAACAACCCCAAAAGACCCAACCCCCCCCCCAACCAACAATACATCACCTAAACCCAAACTCTGAATAAATAAAAAAATAAAGAATAACTTGTTCTCATACAAGTGTAAAAAACCCATCCCACTCCCATTGTTATTCTTCCCCCTTCATTTTAAGCAGCCTTCAAATACTACTGTTCATTTCCAACAAGCTATTCCATTATGCTTTGCATATATTTAACAAGCAGATGTTTCAAACTCCACCTGGGCATGTCTTCAGTAGATACAGTTGAAAAGAGCTGGAAGCACTTCCATAAATAACAAGAAATAACATTAATAAGATGGTTTATTTTGTATTTCAGTCGCGTGGTATCCAAATCACTTTCTTTTACATTTTGTTGGAGACAATTCTGACTTCAAATTTTTGTTAGAATTGCAACTATTACATGATGTGCTAACTTGTGAGGGCTTCTAAGCAGCACTCTCAAAAATACCAACCTGCAGAAATTTATATTTTTGTCTGCAAAATACATAACACTCATATAGGTTTCATCTCTTTGTAAAGTGATAAAAGAATAGCGCTACAAGAAGAAATAGCATGGTAATAATTGTAGGTTTCTGGATTGAGTGGTAAACACAACAGATACAGGATTTGAATGTAAAAAATATAAGAAAATACAAATCAAAATAACTCCATGACATGGCTTTCAAGAATTTGTGGGAAAAGTCATAACTTCTCAAGATGAAAGCCCTAATTCCCACAAATCAGAAGCCATAAATCTGTTAATCAGAAGTCCAGAAAAATTATTCATTTCACCATTATAACTAATTTCAGTTATTCTTTTTGGGCCATTACTGTGTTACAGCTGCAACACCACAGGGAGAACACACATTAGCATTTCTATGTTTTATGGATGAGGACCACAGGAGCTAGAGCTGTAAAGTGTTTGTATCCAGGTAGTTGGTACTACAGTTCATAGCACATCAACAACTACTTCCTGCATTCTTTACTTCACAGGTAAAATCTGTCTTCTCATCTCCAAACTTATGGGGTCTTCAAGGGTTGCAGTTTTGGTTTTGGTTTTGTTCTTTCACCTTTTTTCGATACCAAAATTGCACCCAAATCACACAGTAGGCACCAGAGGTGGGTTTTAGGTCAGGTGTTGTGAGATTTGCCAAATCTGCATGTGACTTCACTGGCCATAAAGGGAGACATAAAGTCTCCTGAAATTCAAATATTCACCTGTTCTGGTTCAGGTTCACATAGCTTAAAATAGCCCCCTTTCAGCATCTCCTCCATTTACTCCTAAACTCTATGAAGCTTCAGGGAGCACAGGATCAAATATGAAAGGCACCCTGTGGTTCTTTGTGCGCTGAATTCATGGATTGAGGTGACCTGTTGGGAAGGGAAGTCACTGCATATTCCTTCTGCTCTCAGCCTGCTCAGTCACTTGTCCTTTTTTTCCCAGCACAACTCACAGTTCCTGGCAGAGGAGGCAAGTTAACGTGCTGCCATTAATGTAGCTGAGACATCCTCCGTTGGGATTGCAGAGATGTAGGAACAAAAGCAGTCCTGTAAATTATAGTGTTATTTGTTGACACATAGTGCTAACAAGAAAGTCTCAGCTCACACTTTCTAATCTAAGAAGCAAGCTCTCTAAATTAGTTACTAAGGTTTGCTTTCACGTCTGCCTACCTTTCTTAACCATCTCACCATTCCTACATGCTTTTCTGTATCATCTTCCAATTATATAAAATACTTCTCATTTTCAGTCCCTGAAAATCTTCTGCAAGGGATTCCTTCCCTGTTTTCCTTTGAGCATCCACTGGTTTTTTTAGTTATTCAGATTATGAGGTATATAACCTGTAAATCTGAAGCAGTTTTGGGGTCCATGTGTATGAGCCCCGTAAGCATAGAATTACAGGTTCTAGATACCATCAAGCAACACAGAAATTGCTTCAGGACTCCTTGTTATCAGTGTTTGGGGCTGACCTACCAGAAGAGTGGACTGGGATCCAGACATTACAAGTCTCCTAGTACAGGGGTCATTTGAGCAGCAGGTAGAGAGATTCAGGATGGTTCAGAAGAGGAAACATGCACGACTTAAGTTGCACCTGACACTGTCATGCTTTTATCCCACCTGAAATATTTTGAACAAAACAACCTCATTTGAACATCAGTGCCACAACTAAGCCTGCCCCACCTGTCATCTGTGTAACTGCTTGTCAAATGGAGCAGCACAGCTCCATGTAGCCCCATGCAGGTTACTATGAAGAAAATTAGCTCCAGCCCAGACAAAACCGCTTCATCGAACACATGGAATTATTTGATAACTGTGATGGAGATTATAATATCAATGGTAGCCTTGATGCACCAAACCTTCATTGGGTAACAGTGAACTCATGGTTCTATAAATATGAGCTGAATTAAGAGAAGGATGGGTCCACCAGCTTATTATTCATGTGAAATTTCTTGCAGCAAGCATGGCACTTGGCTAGTGATATAAGCAGATATAATGTATTCCAGATCTTTATCATGCAGCTGAGGGCTCCTGAGAATTCTGAGTGATTTTAAGATAAAATATTGTACAGCATGACAGGAAATGTCCTATCACCTAATAACTCTCAATTTCTAATTTTTCTGTGACAATTTGTTTATTCAGAGGGGTGGAGTGAATGTGAAGCCATGATGTTTAATACTGGTTGCATCACCCAGGATAAAAGGTGGATTAATAAATTTTCACTGAGAAGAGAGAAAATTTTTGGATTTGTAACAGTTATAGGTGAAAAGCAAGAATATACAAGAAGATGGCAAGTAAAAATTTATAAATAGAACCATAAATGCATCTATTTTGACAAAAACAAAAGAAGCACTTACCTTTGATTTACACATTGTTCTTGCATCTTGAAAGTGTCCTCCTCCACCCAGCTTTGGGAACAGTAACAATGGCAGTAACACACTATAAATAGTGAATAGCTGAAGTGAGCAATTCATGAATACCTAATAGGCTTAAATTTGTTTGCATAAACTGCTCAACAATTATCTAACATATTTGCAGAAATCTGTGTATTAATGAGACAGGGAAAGAAATAACAAACAAATTAGTCATATAGTTAGACCATAGCCTATAATGTGGCCTATTCTAATGAACATATAAGTTCTTCTGAACCTTCACATAAAGTATGTGATTGCAAATGACCAGCGCTGTGCAAGCTGTAAGTGGCTCTGAACCTATCCATTCACCCTGTGGTGGTGCCACCAAGTTAATGTGGGTGAGTAGCAGAACCTATTCACTGTGGATTGTGTATCTTTGGGGAATGTTACCTGCATCTGGTCACCTTTACCACTGAAACCATCTATTTTAAGATGCAGAGCCTGTTAATCTGATATGCATGTGATTTACTGTGCTGAAGTTTATACTGTGACACTAATTTTTTGTATCCATCTGATGGTTTCTCTGCAAATGTACTCTGCTTTTCTTCAGAAACAGAGGTGTTGCTTCTTTGATGAAACAATTCACTCTTAACAGATAAACAGTGCTATCCCATGCAGATAGATCAGTCTCTTTCAGCTTCTACAAATCCAGATATTTGCAGCCAACAGCCTTGCGTGTGCTACCAGACTTTTAGTCACCTGACAGGACAAATGCAGGCACACTGATGTAGCTGGCAGTATTTCCATGCAGGTGTGTTCAGTCAGAGGAATAGGCATCACTTGAAGGACTGCAGTTGCAAATTGGAAGCATGGACATGTGTGCAGAAAATAGTTGCTCTAGTAATGAATACTCGGGGGTTTTTTCATTGATAATACAAAATTACTTATGTCGGGTAAAAATAAAAATCCTGAGCAACCTGCTGTTGTTGTTTAACCCCAGCTGGCTACTAAGGCAGAGCTGCTCACTCTCTCATCCCCAGCAGAATGGGGAAAAAATCAGAAGAGTAAGAGTGACAGGACTCATGGGTTGAGATACAGAGAGTTTAATAGGGAAAGCAAAAGCTGTGCACACAAGCGAAGCAGAGCAAGGAATTCATTCGCTGTGTTGCATGGGCAGACAGGACGTCAGCCATCCCCAGGAAAACAAGGCTCCATCATACAGAACAGTGACTGGGGAAGACTCTGAATTATCCCCCCACCCCTTTCCTTCTTGTCACCCAGCTTTATGTTGTGAGCATGATGCTGCATGGTCTAGACTACCCCTTTGGTCTTCTGGAGTCACCTGTCATGCCCGGTGTCCCCTCCCAATTCCTTGTGCACACCCACCCTGCTCCCTAGTGTGTTGGAATGAGAGGCAGAAAAGGCCTTGGCTCAGTGCAAGTCCTGCTCAGCAATAACAAAAACATCCCTGAATTATCCACACAGTTTCCAGCACCAATCCAAGCACAATCCTGTGCTAGCCACTGTGAAGAAAATAAACTCTATCCCAGCCAAACCAGCACACCTGCACAGTGAAAACTCCAGGCTGAGCTTAGGGAAGATACTACAGGGCTGTGCAGTTGCTGTTGTGCTTTATTGAGGTTTTTATTGTGCTCTTCAGGGAACCCATGCTAAGCTTGAGTGAAGACAGAACCAGAATAGTCTGCCCAGCTTAAAATACAAAAAGATTATTTTAAACAGTTTTGTTTTTAAGGTAATATTAGTCCATTAGGAGTTCAAAGGTTGTTCCCGCACAAGAGAGAGCTGCAGACCTTGCTGAGAAGGTCAAGCAATGTCCCACCAAGAACAGCCACTAAAACATAGGAAGAGTTCTTTACTTGACAAACTGGTATTTTCGTTCAAAAAAGGTCATTCAATAAATCAAATCATCTGAAGCAGCTGTTAAATAAATGTCCTAGTTGGAGCAATGATGTATCCTTTCATTCAGAAGGGTCAGCTTTTTAAAATTCTGCTTTTACCTACTGTCCACTGCCATGCTGATTACTGAATTACATCAGAGTAATTCAGAGAAGTGGACTGAGTCTCATATAAGTCTCTATTTTCATTTGTCCTGGGATTTTTCTGTCATACCACTTTTTGTAACCTCCATGATTCTTTATCAGTTATGCTGAAGACTAACATCTGTATCTTGCATTGATACATAGATGAGATCATATGATTTCAATACTATCCATCTTTATAAAGGTGTAAAAACACATTCAGAAGTCTTCTTTAAAGTGTTTTATCCTTGAAGTCTTGACTGAAAGACTTTGTGAGAAGATATTCTTTGTATAAAAGGGGCAGAAACTGGAATTCCTGTAATTCATGACATTCTGAAATTGAAAAGCAAGACCTTAAACTGCATAGAAAATATGTTCTTTGAACCTTCTTTTTGTGAAGATTTATTTAAATTCAGTCTTTAAATTCAAGCCTATTTCTTTTTTTCTTCAAATCTCTCAAGAGAGCCTGGGTTACCCATCAGTCCTGTGTTTAGTTGGGACAATTGGGAACAGACCTTTTAGACTACCAGGGAACTGACTGCTCTGCTTATATGTAGCTTATGTCTGTACAGGTTTTAATATTTCAGCTTAACTGTGAGAAGGCAAAATAATGGTAAAGTTATAAATGGTAATTAGCAATTGATGGCATAAAATACAGAAAGGTTTAGGCTTCAGAGCATTTACTGTGTAAGCAAACAAAAATTTGTTTCTTGGAAGCACTTTTAATAGTGTGGTGTCAAGCTAATAATGACTTGCACCGTGATCCCTGTAAGTGCAGAGAAGCACACAGTCAGAGCCTGATCTGCTGGTCCAATAAAGAATTCACTGCTCATTTTAGAGGTGTTCATGTGAGTCAAGAAGTGGGATGTTAATTAAGGAGCTGTGCAGAGCTGGTGTGAACAGGCTCCCTGAGGTGGGCAGTGCTGTAAAGCTCCTTGAGAGGTGTTTTGCATTGGTTTCTTCACATCCCTTGCCTGGGCACAGTGTTGTCACCCAACCTACACGGTGGTCACACCTGGGCAGATGTGCCCCTTTGAGTCCACAGTGCCCAGGGGAAGAAGAACAGCAGAGACTGAACTTGCAGGATGAGGAATCTGCTCTTCCTCTTGCTCTCTACTAAGTCTGAGGGTGCAGAGAACATCTGCTGGCCACCTGTTTTTAGGGTGGTACTATATTGCAAAGCAGCAGCTGGATTAATCTGTGTAAAGTGGTAGTTCATTTTATCTTGTTTCACTTAATTCACATAGAAATAACACTTTTACATCTCATTGGTTTTTAGCATTACTCCACCTCATCATCTTGGGACATGGAAGCATGGAAGAATCTCAGCTTTCATTAAGGAATTTTCCATTCCTTTCTCTTGTCAAAAAAATCTGAAATTTGTAAGAAATACACTGAATATAAATCTAGTGCTCCTTTCCTGCATGACCAGTATCAAATTTCAAAGACAGGGTAATAGCAGACACATATCTATGAAAGAGAGAAATACCTAATTCTACTGCAGTGAAATAACTGGAGAGACAAAACACTAGGAATAATCCAGGAATGATCACCCTTTTTATGTAAATGGTTTTTGGTAAACTAAGGGAGCAGCATTCCTAGATTGCTTCTTGCTCCCAAGTTCAGGCTTTTAGATCTTTGCTGCTGCAGGTACTTCATCTGGTTAGATGAAAGCCAGCATGCAGGTGTTTATCTGTTCTACAGTCACAGCTCCTGGTTTGCTTGCTAGAGTTTACTGAGGAGCACTGGAAGCCACAGCACAAGGCAGTGGCTGCATAGCACCTACAAGCAGTTCTTGCAGATTTGCTGCCTTTCAGCATTCCATGTGCCTCCACAGGTAAGCTGTGGAAACACGTAGGTGTTGTGGGTTTTAACAGTCACAGGCCATCTAACAACTTTGTTTGGATTTTTTTGGCCTCTCAGAGTGAAATCTTCAAGCCTGGGGTTGGCAGTGAAGGGATGACAAATAACTATTTTGGGATTACCTGTCAGATGACTTCTCTAATTGACATGGGTGTTCCACAGCAGGTTGTTGCTCTGCAGGCCTCTCACAGCAAACGCCTCTTGATTACTTGCAATTTAAAGTTTGCAAATACAGAAAATACAGCTCAGTAAAATTGCACCAGTGTTAAAATCATCCGACCAGGCGTTTACACAACCTGGCATAGAAGTAGTGTTTTTCACACAGAGTAAAGTAATCATTTAAGTAGAAATCAAATTATACTGATGAAATATTTGACCAAAAGCATACTCTAGTCCATTTCACATAGCTTAAAAGCAAAGAATAAAGGATAGAAGGATAATTGCTAAACTAGTGGAACTGTGAAACCTCTGAAAGTCAACATTTGATTGTTTTTTCACTTCACAAACAGACCAGTTCTGCTGATCCCACTATTCTTGACCATAATACACTCACAAGGGTCTCACTGATGCTCCCGTGAGTAATGCTAATTTAAGGAAAGCTCAGATAATTTTCAAGCATTGTACTGCCTATTTAAATTGCATCCTAAGAGGAGGAGACAAAATAAACAGTTTCGCAACCTCATTTTGATCAGTTATTACATACACACAAATCAGACCACAGTATTTGATTTAGCCCAACATACTTAATTTGCCCAAACATTTGTGGTAATGGCATATTTTGATTAAATTATCCAAGTTTTAAAAATTGTTACTATAGCAACACACACTCTAGACTGAGATGCCTGACTCTCATCCTAGCAAATAATTTCAGACAGGAAATTATTTGATAGGATGATGATAGGAAAATTTAATATAAGTAGTTGAATTGCTGATACTCCTGCCCAAACTAAAAAAAAGCCAGGTTGGGCCCTGTTGCAAGTAGGTACATTTTTTGGGGGGGGGGGGGGTTGGATCTGAGAGAAGGTAAGTGTTGACATAATTCTGTCTGTACTTAGCGTAGGAGAAGGTAAGAAAATAAAAGTGATAAAATAGACTGTCTGTAATAAAATGTCATGATTAAATATGGCCCTGCTTTTACTCTGGAACAATTCATATCACCTATACATGCCCATTTCTGTTGTAAAATCTATCCAAATAGCTATTACATGTAAATATGTAACACTGCTAAGTGTTTCTCTGCAGCATATTTGCATTGCATCTTATCATCTTGAATTTTGAGGTACCTTTTCCATCATCTGAGGAAGTGTCAAAGTCTACTGTTGTGTGTCAGGTCACAAACTTGATCACAGAGGAGCTCACCTACAGTTTGAGAGTAAATGTCTGTGAAACCAAGAACCTGAAACTGAGTCTTCGTCCATATTTTCACTTAATTGTTGCTACCTGCAAGATGAGAGGAGGCCTCTGTAGTTTCTCACTTCTAACTACTTAGTGCCAAAAGAAGGCACCTTCAGATTTTGGGCAGCCTTTTCTGCGCTTGCTCCCAGGTGTGTTTGGTGCCCAAACATTTTCAAAACTGCAGGAAGCAAACTGTGGGTTGTTCAGTCTGTACCAGTGCTCATGGATAAGGTAAAGTTTTCAGTCTAAATTGCTCTCCTGGGAATATCACTGTCCATGCACAATGGAACATTAATTTTTCTGATCCTGACTGACGTGCAAAGCCACGTGAAAACAGCCACGATGTGTATTACTGTGTGAATCATCAAAAGCCCTTTGCTGCCCAACAGTGACCTTTGGAGGCCTTTCCTGCATGTTTGCAGACACTAAAGTAACCCAAAGTGATGCCAAGGAGATGTTAAAACTGAGCAAGACCACAGGCTGGTGCTAGCAGCATTTTAGGAAACGTTCACGGGAGACTATTCTTCAAACCTGCTGCTCAGTGTTTGTGTAGCAGGAAAAAGCATTTCTTAGTTGCATTTGGAGTAGAAAGCAACAAAGTTTATGAAGCACGCAATGGTCACGAGCTTAAAGGGTCCTGGGTCTGATCCCAGAGCAAGTGTTCACCCATGAAGATTTTGTTATTGGCCATATTCTTTACCTTCAATTAGATGTTCAGGTAATGGAATATGTCATTCCTCTTCCATGTTTGATTTCTGCTTCTTCTTACAAGCACTGAATTTGTCCAAAGTTGGTTTTTCTTGCTTCATTTTGCTTCCTGGCAGAGCCACTAGAAGAGATTGAATGTCAGTAAGTTTTAAGAAAGCCCCGAGGGCTCTAGTTCTCCACTCATTTACACCACTGTCAGAGCACTGTGACATTACTAAGCTGGAATCATCCCTGACTGACACAAGGGGAGAATCAAATTCTGCCTACCCAGTAGTTCTGAATGTAATGAATACTTGGATTTTGTTGATGATGGAAAAAAACAAATTACTGAGAAATAGCTCTCTTCTTTTAGGTGATTAAAAAACCCCATGTGTCTTCTTCACTAAGAATTTGAAGGTAATTTTATGTCCCTTTTAAAGGTTTATATATTATGACTGCCATTCATTTCCCTTATGATGTAAAAAAACCCAAACCAAAACTTGCCTTTGACGAAAAGCCTCCACTAAAAAAAAAGCAGCACAAGTCCCTCTCAAAATGTTCTGCTTGACGTCATGTATGTCATCAATTTTCAACCACATAGTGACTTGCTGACTCTCATTCATTTCATAACCCCCTGAGTCATCAGTGTAGGACTTCTCTAGGGTTTGGGAGAATATTTGCAAACCTGGTGGTTTCCTCATAAGTATATTAATTGCCTTAGCAACATAAAAGTATTCCTAATTTGCTTACAAACATTTTCCATTCTTGCTTGCTTAAGCATTCTAGTTCCAGGAGAGCTGCAGTTTTCTTTCCTGAATGAAGCACTCCCTAGCTCTGCATTTCTTGTAAGAAATGACTGATGTCCACCAAGACCTTAAGTTGTGCCTGGATTGTTGAAGACTACAGTTTGAAAAGGGAAGGGGTAATCTTCTCAGAGGGTTAACCAATAATTTGAATTAATAGATCATTCTCTTAGAGATAATTGAAGGAAATTCAGGTTAAACCTTGTACTCTGTGGCTGGAGGTATTTGACCTTTGCACCATTTTTTTGTTCTAGGCAGTATGTTACACTACTTTTTCCAGCACATCCTACATGCAGAAACCTTTTTCCAGCACAGCTGCTGGACAGTGTGTCAAAAGAAAGCTATCCTAGCATAAACTCAACAAACATAACTAGCAATAGAGAAGGTCAGAAAATAGGAATTTTCCCACCTTTTTCAGATATCTTTCCTGTATTCTACTTCTTGTGTGACTTACATGTATATTTGTAATAATTTTGCTGGATGCGGACATTTCTCTGTTATAGCATCTGTCTTGTGTTAATGGAAAATTTCTCTTTACAGTATGTTTGACTTGTGTGTCTCACATCAACTTACTCTCCTGGGAGATCTAGAAGTGCTATTCATACATAGCATCCTGTGATTCATCTAGAAGTTTCTATGGTGAACATGGAAATAATTTTGTTCCTTTTTCCCTCCCCACTTTTAACCAGGTAGACAAGAAAATTGTCCGCACTGAAATTGGAGTTCTTCTTCGCCTTTCGCATCCCAACATTGTAAGTTTAGCCATGTTCTTCCACTCCACATCTGCTTCCTTTTTTTTTAATACTCTTTCTGTTTGTGAGAGAAGACTGTTGTGGTTCACCTGCACAGACCTGGATTAAAGCTTTGGATTCTCTTCGTAGAGTATGTTAGCAGCTTTTTTATGAGCATCTGTTGAGTTATACTTCCATTTTAAGATAAAACATTGATGTTCTTACAGAGCTGAGTGAGAAACTATGTGAAAAAAGTTCTGCAAATGAAAGTAGAAGTTGGTGTTTTCAGTCCTAGGAGGGTAGGAAAGGTCTTGTTTTTTGGTTTCTCTGAGAGATTGGCAGACAGCCTCTTAAACTCTTGTATTTCATAGAGGTTACTGAAGTATGAGAATAACCAAAGCAATACAAAGAAAAGAAAAAAACCTAGCAAAAAAATCTGGGAGAGAGCAAGGTAACTCTCCCAGCTGTGGTCTGTGTTCTACTGTTGACCTTCAGATGTGCTCAGCAAGAAGACAAATAAGCAAAAGAAATACTTTCTGTTATCTTTTATAGATAAAACTGAAGGAGATATTTGAGACCCCTACAGAAATCAGTCTTGTTCTGGAACTGGTCACTGGTGGAGAACTATTTGACAGGTAAGTTACCTGTACACACCTCACCCAGTACCTTCCTTCCACAAGGATGTTAGACTTCAAATTTCTTCTCTGTATGTAAACCCTGTGTTAGTAATTACTGGAATTATTTAACCAGCATATCATTTATTCACATGAATAAATATCTGCAGCAAATACCTTAAAAGGGCCTTTGGAAATGTAATTATCAGGAGACTTCTGGGAAAAAAGATGAGTTGAAAATGAAGGAATTAGCCAGTAAATGTTGAAGAAAGGTGCTTGGCAGGCACATAGCATCGAGTGTGTTAGAGCAGATAAAAGGTGGGGAAAACTGGCAAAATCTCATTGAGAGGTCATCATAAAACATGTTAGGTGGTAATCAGCCTGCCAGGAGGACAGTGTTATGTCAAATAAAAATTTCGTAAGCAGACTAACAAGAAAGAAATTCTCTTTGGTATTCGCTCTGCTTATGAAACATCTGGTTTTGATACAAAGGTTCTGCAAGACAGCTGTTGAGTTCTGAAGGTTTTGCTCATGAGGCTGCACATGCTTCTGGAGTAGATGCATATGCATAAAGTGAGATGATTCTGTAACAGTGTTGGGATGATATTTTACTGGTAGGGATTTGGGTTTTTTAGAGCAAGAGATGATAAGAAAAACATCTGATACGGGCTTGAGTAAATGAATTAACTTACTGGTGTTAGGGATTTCCAGCTCACATAAGGACACATTATTTGATTTTCCTTGTTCTGTTATTAAAGTTTAGTATTATAGAGGGATATCACAAAAATACGCATCAAATATTCAGTCTGAAAGTATCTTCCACTTGAAAAAGCAAAAGCATACCTTTTCTTTTTTTTATACCATGGTCATACTTTCAACCTTGACAAGTACTATTTCTGAACAACAACAACAAAAGCAACTGCTCCCGTGACATCTTAAGTTTGACGGAAGAAAGGTGATTAGTCTCTCAATACTCAGCCAAAGCAATGAGGAGAGGCATGCTGCAAGTTAAAGAACCAGTGAAGGCCCAGCCCTGAACTGGAGAAGGCTCTGGTCAAGGTGCCTTACCTTTCATGTAGGACTTTATATATTCATGTGGGTTTCAGATTAGGTCATTTTCAGGAAGGCTGTATACTCTACAGGAGTCGTTGCTGAGAAGATTTTGCAAAGGCAAAGCACAAATAATCCAGTGAAATAGTTGATTCCTGAGCAGCAACCATCTGTGGGGTAGAAGAACTGAAGAGAAAAGACTCCATTGGATCCAGGACGGGGAATTGCATTATTTGATGAAACCAGAATTTAATATTTGGACAGTTTCAACGTTCTATAATCTATAATCAACAGTGATGATGGGATTTGAAGATTGGTATTTTCAAAAAGACTGGATGCTTGATCCAATAGTTTGGACAGCTAGGGCCAGCTGTCTGGCATTCTGACTGGAAGCAAAGTCAATCAATACTCATTGGTCCCCCTTGTGATGCTATAGATGAGCACCAACACTGTGGAGGTCTGAACTCTGCATCCTCCTTTGCTCCGTCTACAAGACAGCTGGAAACTTTGTCAATACAGACCTCTGTGATTTGGAAAAAGTCCCAACAAGCAATGAAACAACAAACTATATAAAATTATTTTCAGTTCTTAAGCCAGGAATAGGAGTATTACTTCACTCTTCAACCTTAAACTAAAAATAATTAAATCGAAATATGCAGCCAAAATGTTATGCAAGTAGCAACTCCAATCAAACATTTGCTGTATCCCCTTTCTCAGCTGGGCTAAAGGATTAACACTTCCATTGTGCTGTACAATGGCTGCCCTCTGAGTTTTAGTGAGGGTAAATTTAGCTTTCTGCCTTAGGGCAGATTCCCCTCTCATGCTTAATCTTTCTATCTTAATCTTACATCTTTTTATCATGCATGAAGGAAATGTCCTGACTGACAGAGAGATCTTGTGCACACCTTTTTCTGTGCTTGTATGATTCCCATCCCAGGAGAAAGAAAATGACCCTGGAATACCTCCTCCTGAGCGGAGGAGTTGTGTCAGATGTGGAGGGAGAGCTGTGACCAGGTCTGGAGATCCACCCCATGGCTGTCCTCAAAGCAATATCCTGTGTGGGCAAGCAGGACCCCAGAGTGGCCTGGGACCACCTCCAAGGTTTGGAGTACCTGATGTGCCTTATTTATTTTGTAAACCACTGCCCATACACAGACAGCAAAGCAACTTTGGTACTCGAGTTACTCTTATTCCTCCTTCAAATCAGCTATCAGCAAATGACACAACTGGGCCTGTTACACAAGCAGTCCTGCTCTCCTGGCTGCAAACATCTTCATTGCTGTTGCTGCTAAATCTTGCAATATGCTGCTACTTTTTATATCAACTGTTTTATTGCTCTAGTTTTCTGCCATCCCAGACGTCCGTTCTTCTTTTGAATAGTCTTTGAGCTGCAGAAGAGTAAGTTCTTTCATGTAAACATCCCTCTTATCGTGAAGATGATTTTATAAATACCCAAGATCCGATTAGTCTTCTAAAATCCTGTTAGCATTGTTGATGTGCTGCTGGTTTCATGCCACTCTAACTAAAAGTTCTGGGTAATGAAATTATTCACTTCCTTCACCATATTTAACATTACTGTCAAATCATCCACATTATTGCTAGAATGAACTCTCATTATGACAATTTTTCAATTGTGTTACCTAAACGGAGATAAATTCAAATGGATTTGAATATCAGTTTGACACCTGAGTTAATACAGCTCAAACCAGATTGATTTTGGCTGTATTTTTAAAAAGAAAACTCTTTCCCAGACTTCATAAATCACATCGTAGGTCACACCCTACATACCACCCCAAATACAATAAATATAACTACTTGAAACTGGAGAAGTTTGTGTAAATTAGAATATTTATTGCCAAAGTACATGATGATTTTTGCCAACCCAGTAAGTGAGGAGTGACAAAGAGTTTGTGGCAAAGAATGATCAAGAGAGTGGCAGACCTGTGGAGGAATTTACCAGGACAGAGAGAAAAATGCAGCAGGTCTAAATTATCTGGTATTAAAGTCCTTTACGGGTGCTGCATCTCCAGCCTAGTGCTGAGACATACTTCTGATATTTGCTTGGCCCTCCTCTTTCATTCCTGCATGTTTAAAACAGACATGGCATGGTTGAGGTGCATTTAAACTGGCAGTGCTTTGACAGAGCCCCAAGGGACCATCATCTGATAAGGCTCTGAGTGTTCCAGCAAAGGTGAGCCCAACAGCACAATATGATGTGTTGTCTTTTATGGGCTACCTTTTGTCGAAGTTGGTCTTTTTCCATTCAGATTTTATTCACATCCATTGTCCTTCAGCTGAATCACCAGTATATCTCTTTTTCAAATATGAATTTCAGCAAAAAAAACCCAACTCCACTTTAACTTCTTTTTAGTCAGAATACCTGCATATTGCTAAGAATAGGGTTTTTTTTCTACTTCAAATATTAATGTCAATCTATGCATTCTTCTTGATTTTACTTTGGCATCTTGACCACAGGCTCTTCTGTTTCTTCTTTCATCTTATTATTAAGCGCACCAAACAACATCTAAAAATAGCACTTACAGCTGACAGTCTCTTGACTCACTTCCATTTCAAGTTTCGTGTAATTTCCTCTGAACTCTAGGTTCAAGCTCCTATATCTCTTCTTTTATGTAGTGTACATTAACAAAAATATTAATTTTTCTAAAGAACTTGCCTTTTTAAGAGATCTGGGAATGTTTGCCTCATATGGACAAAATACAGTGAAGCTTTCCCAGGCTTTAGGACCACCTTTTCATTTGTGCTTTTGGAAATTAAAATTGCTAAGGGACGTCAAAAATAGTAAAGGAATTAATCAGTCACTAAAATGGGAGTCTTTTATGAACTAGTGTCAGAGTAGCACCTTCTATTAGCTTCAGTGCTCTGGTCTCCTTATGTCGTGGCAGTCTGTCCTACGACCATGTTACAGATCCCTCACTCAGGACTGGCAAAAATGAAAAGAGGTTAGTGACTTGAACACACCAACTATGCCTATTCTCTGAAGTGGGAAGTCAAGACACAGAGCTCTGATAAAAGTGCTCGATACCTTAGTAGCTCCTATGGTTTCTCTCGAATTTAGTTCAGTAATGATAAAACCCAGTAATTTCAGAATAAAGGCATGTGTATTAATGCTCATTTGTAGTCTTTCCAGTATAATTTGGTATTTCATTCTCATACAGAGTTGTAATAATGCCTTTATACTTTTTTTTTTTGGTGGACAGTGCCTAATTTTGTCACTCTGGACACTGAGAAAGCCTTTTGTGGGTTGTACATATCAGTGCCTGTGAAGCTCCTTAGTTTATCAGATATTTTTAATACAGAATGTTCTTGTGATTATAGCTCCTCTGACAGATGTATTCTACTTTTCTACCATAGCCTCAGCATTCAGCATTGTAATATAGATATACATAGTCTGGATGGCAGATAAACTAGGAGAGATTAACATTCTCCTTTAATTTAACTTTAATTTAACACCTGTTAAATTAAATAGAAAGTTGATTGAGGCTTAGCTGAATTCCTTAATTATTAACAAATTTAAACTTCTTATTTTATTGAAATGCAGAGAGATTTTGGCAGCTGTTGAGGTATATATACCCACAGCCTAAATGACTATACCCTACCTATATATGTACATACAGAAAGTCCCTGACTGACACAAGTGCTAATGATGTGTCTTCTGTGCCTTAATTCAACACCTCTCCTGAAATTATAAAGTCACTTAGGACGTGCATGCTCTGTACATTTTGGGTTTAATTGCTTTTTTGCTATGTACATTATGACAAGAGTGCAAAGTGAAGTCAAAATGTTTTAGGAAGAAGCACAGTTTTCCTAAATATTCAGAGCACTGAAATGCTTTTCCTAGATGATAATTAAGGAGATTTTTTGATGAAAGCCTGAAAAGCAAATATGTTTTAGGTAATGTACTTCTCAGTTCAATGTTAACCTTCAGTCACTGTTGCTAGGAATGCATCACAGACCCATGCACTGTGAGAGGTGCCAAGGCCACGAAAGAAGGTCTGGAAGAGGTGAACCTGAAATAATCCTGAACTGAGTAATGATAATGTGAATGCTCTTGGGAATTGTGACATAGAGGAATATAAGCACATTCTGAGTTATGCAAGCTGTGCCCAGTTCCAGCGTTTGATGGTCAGTTGTTCACTCTTGCTGGGAAGTGCCAGAGTGAGCTCCAGGGCAAAGTGTTTCGAATGTCATGGCAGCTAGAAATGCACTGGTTTGGCATGGAGGGGTGGAGTCAGCAGGTGGGTCACCTGAACTCAGGTAGTATCTTTCCACCATCCTTGGGCACCCATGGTTTTGGCTTTTGTTTCTTAAGCACCTCTGTAGTCTTATGGGTAAGCTATTCCAGTGACTCTCCAGATTGATAATTATATTCAGTGTCAATATTAGGAAAAACTTCCTTTCTGTAAATTTGGCCAGTATTTGTTTGCCTTGTCCCCAGCAGGTAGAGAGAAGGTGATTACTTTATTCTTTGAAGCAAACTTTATAGCAAACTCTCACGCAGTGGAGGATTGTGAAAGACTCTATTTTCTCAGCCCTGCAATCTTTTGTCCCCCATTATGTTTTCTATGTGTCAGTTACTGTCTACTGAACTTCCTCCACATTCCCATGTGTTTCCCATATCATGGGGCCCTTATCTAGCCAGAGAAATCCAATTAAAGCCTCAGCAGTTGTTGTCAGGGCAGCTTCATTGGTGCCTTCAGTGCTGCTCTTTTCCCTCCCCAGGCCACTGCCTCTTTTGCAAGTTTTCAGGGATTCTCCTCTTTGCCCCCTCTCAGCAGGCAGGAGTTGTGACACACTTCAGAAATTCAGTTTGTTGCATTGCCTCACACAGCCAGTTACACAGAAACTTTTGAGGAGGAAGCTTGAGCAGCCAGTTCATGAGCACTGTGGCTTCACAACCTCTAGAAGCAAAGACTATTACTTTTTAAAATGTCTTCTGAAATCAAACTCCTGAAAGATGAACTTGTCTAACTCTGTGGGTGCTATAGTAATGTTGAGTTGGAAGTAGAAAGTTAAAAGAGGGGGAAACAAATCCTACTATGAGCTATAAGAAATAAGTTATCTTTCTCTAAATTCTCCTGCGTGCCACATTTATCATAAAGTATCTCTTGCTTAGTAACAATGAAGGGAAAACAGTTTTCCTGAATGACTGCAGTGCTGGATTTCATTTCTAAACACAGTATTGAAGAAAAACTTCTAGTTTGTTTCACAGGGAGTCAGATATAAACCCAGGTCAGTATTATTTCCCATTATCTTTTTTCAGATCACAAACAGGCAGTTTGAGTCGTTAGGGACAGTAGCAGCTAGTCTGCTCTGTAATATGAAGATGGTTGTAGAATAAGGGAGATTCTGAATCAGAACTACTTTTAAAAATATTTATTATTCTTCAATTCTTTAGAATGGAAAATGCATACATATTTATGAAGGAAACCAGTTTTTTAACTAAACAATTGCATCAGGAATTGCAATCACTCCAGTACAGACATGAACCAATAAATCTGTGAATCATTCATTGAGAAAGTGTCTCTTGTGGAAACCATTTTGCTATTGAATAGAATGATGTCATTTTCTTTTCCTGTTTCTGCTAATTTTCCGTCTCACTTCAGCTTGTAGAAATCTTCTAATTTCATTTTAATTGAATACAAGAATTTGCATAAGAATTAAGTGAGTAGTTTCAGAAAAAATCTCCATGACAACCAAAGCATTTTAGATAAATTAACATTTATTATATAGAACAAAACAATTTTTAAAATTGTTAGCACATACTGGCATTGGAACAGAACTTGTATATATATCTTGGGCAGTGTCTTGCCTGAGGCTGTACACGAAGCAGCGTGACACAGTCCACAGCTAAGATGTGGTGCAAGGGTTTCAGGTAAAAGTCAGCTAGAGGCAGAACGAAAATGACCCTAAAAAGAGTGATGGCTTTTTTTAATGTCACAATAGCTATAAAGGATGGCTGGCAAAGCAAATACAGGCAGTGCTTAAAGAAATCAAAACAATATTGGGAACTGATAAAGGAATAATAATTTTTACTGTTTTGGATGGCCAAGTTGATTTAGCAAGACTTTTGCAAGCCACATGATACGTTTCTAAATTCAGCTAATAGTCAAATGCTACCAACTCCACATTGTGGAGAAATAGTATTTATAGCAGCAACATTAAATGATTGCTAAATATTGCAAATTTTAGAGTAACTGTTTAGATTAATTAGCATAAAACTAAGTGCATTTACTAATATGAGTTAAGGCAGGAAAGCAACAGACTTTACCTGCTCACATTTCAGGCAAGACTGGAGGATGGGTAGAGTGGCCCACGTGGGAGGGAAGCAGAGAAGAAAAGCTAAGAATAGGAGAACTAGTGCATGTAGAGCATGGGGGAGGAAAAAGTAAGTTTGTTAAAGTGGTAAGACTGCAAATTTTCTTGATCAGCAGGAGTCGCAAGTACATGTTGAGTTTAAAACTGCAGGAGTATTCATTGTACTGGATTCCTATAACAATGAAAAATAAAAGAGGAAGAGGCTTTGGTCTCAGAGTCAGCGGTCTCAACTGAAAGTTTCAGCATTGCCACAGTGAGAGGCCTGGAGTGGCTCTGTGGAGCGGGGAAGGACATTCACCCTTCCTCACTCTTAGCCGAGAGCTCTCACTGTAACAGCAGCAGCAAATGCTGACTGGGAATTCAAGGCACTGTCAGCCTTGCACGATGAGGTGTGTGCTATCAATGATTAGCCCAGTCTAGCATCCTCTGGCATTGGATGAGTCCTCTCTCCTTCCTCAAAGCAGGTTCCTGGGTGGTTTTGATTCCTTTTTCTACCACTGCAGCTGTGCAAGCTCTGTTTCTCTTGCTAGACTTGGAAAGAGCTGGCCCCCTGTTTTGTTAGTCTTTGAAAAATCAAACCCAAAACCTAATCCTTTCCTTCTCTGACGAAACGTTTACTTGTTCTTTCTTGTAGGAGACTGATGTGCTTGTCGTTAATCCCCAGAAACACGTTCTAGTCAAGTGTAAAATTGTATATCAATAATTTTAATACTCCTCTGAAAATTGATTCTAAAATGATGCATAGGGATTCCCCATCTCTTTCCTCATTGATTTTCAGATCCCACATGTTTAGCTTAGCAGGACTGCACTCTTCCTTTTTTTTTTTCCCTACCAGTAATAAAGTTTCTGCAGAGCAAGTGTGGCCACTACTTCCCTCCTTTTATTGGGATAGCCCACTGCTCTCCATGGCTTCACACAGATTCAGTGAATTAAAGCAAAGTACCAGGAAGAATGCCCCAAAAGGAGTAAAATCCATTACATGGTCTTCCCCAATTGCACTGGAGGCTGCAGGGGTGTGGTGAATGCTGGTAAGAATTTATGCATCTGCAGATGTAGACTCTGATGAAGACATGCATCATGGAAATATTATAAACAAAATAGTGAGAGCTGCAATTCCGTGATAGAGAGGCTACACCAAAAACCATCTGCAAAACTGAGGAATTTATACTGCAAGAAAACTCCCAGTGCTCGCAAGGAGCAGAAATGCTGGAAAGGCCAGGTGGAATCTGGCAGGGATTACTGCAAATTGTGAAACACTTGAACACATATGTGTGTTTGATGATGGAAGCTGCCAAAATATCAACTACAGGAGAGCATGCATCCCCAGAATCACATTATGCTATTTCCACAGGCTTGCTGGGCAGTGTGGAGCTAAGGGTGGTTTTGCTCACTGCTGAATCTGTTACAGCCCCACTGCCTGGCAAGGCTCTTCCACCTCTGGGCAGCAGCAGCAGCTGAGGGAGCAAGAAAACACAGATTTCTGCGGGGTGCCTGGGCCCTGCACCAGGCAGGGGTGTGCTTCAGCACCCTGGGACTGGGGCTGTTCCCAAAGGGCATCTCCATCTCTGCTGGCACTGGGAGAGGGCAGCGACCAGGGGATCTGGGAAATAATTCCCTGCTCCTTCATACAGGAGGCAGTTTTGTCTCAAATATGATGACATGTGCTTGGAAAGACAAGATTGAGTCAGGTGGTGCTTAGGGAGAGCTCTGGCTTGCTGTCCATCTAGTAGATCTTTTGCTAAAAGTGTGTCTTGCCATATACAAGTGTAAACAATTGGATCAGCATATTTCAATAAATGTGTATGTATAACCATGAAAAAGTGATCCTACACAAATCGGCATTGCATTTTTGTTTGGTCTAGAATGTCTTCATTTTGAAGTTGCATCTTAAACTTCCTGGATGCTTGCAGCACCAAATTAAGTGTTTTTCCAAGCATTTTTTCTGGTTTGACTTCAAGCAGTTCTGGATTCCCTGCTGTCTTCCTCACAGTTTTTCTCTCCAGCACTCTCTTGGCCTACCTGGCTCATTCATTTGCATATCAAAGAGAATATTTAATTAGTTCCTTATTGCTGCTGTTCCTATCTTTCTGTCCTCTCAGCAAAGGCTTGATCTTCCTTCACCCATGGTTTTGTTAAAGATCATTCCATAAACTAGGTATAAATAGTTGGGGTTTGCTTCAATAATAGTGAAATAAGATATTTCTGCAGGTTTCCTTCCTATTATAGAAAAAAGGGCAATGAGTCATTGTTAATCTGCAGGCTGAATTTGAAAAATCCTTTTAAAGAAGACTCATTGGTCTCAGGTAGGAGTGTTGCTGGCACACCTACCATTTGTCTTATGTAAACTATCGCAGGGAGGATGCAAAAAATAAATATGCAAATGATCCCCCAGCACTACTACATGACCTAAACTACAGGATAATCTTCTTTCAATACTCCTCCTTACTGCCTAATAGCCAGGTTTTAGTTCTAAAGCAGAGTACCCTTAGAAATAAATGTTCATCTTTAGAAAGGGATATGTCTTTTTTCATTTATTGCCGTCACAGAATGTTAGGTTTTCTATTTTCTAGATTATTATTAATTAAGTTTTCCATTCTCAGTAAGTCTGAATTCTAGACTTCTGGAAAACTGGAAAGTTAACTCTATGTGACTAAGCTGTAATTGGCTTGCCAGTGCATGTTATTCACGTCTAGCATTAGCAGATGGGTCCAGTGCATCACACAATATTTCTACGGTTGTTTTTTATTGCTCCTCAGAAATATGGGCCCACACTTCATTACATTTATTTATTTTAAAGCGTAAATTACAAGGCCTTGTCTACAAGGTCTGTGTGTTTCTTCTGCTATGTGTTTAATATAAATAATGAAAGCAGCATGCTATCCTTAGCAGCATATATTGTCTAAGTCAGTGTAGACTCATCTTGGGGTCAAGAGGACAATCTTGAGTGTCTCTTTGGTTTTTCCCTTGCTTCCAGTGGTCAGGTAATTAGTGGTTTTCTTTTCGATCTTGGCTGGGCATTTACAGGAAGCTTCTCTTTTCATTGTTTTTGGTGAGTGGAGGAAAATACAAAGCAGTAGACTGCTTTTAAGGGGTTTTTTTTCTTTCATTCCCAGGGTTTATGTGTTTCAAAAAGATAGAACAAAGACTGAGTTACCACACTGTAAAAAGAGAATTTTTTTTTTGATTAAGGGAGAAATGTAACTTGAATTGTAATTGCATTGCTTCATATTTCTCTGATCTGAGTCTGAGATATGTTGGAAAATCAGAGTATTCAAAATACTGTTTAAGCCTTAGAACCTGCCCCATGCATTTCTGAGGTCAGGTGCACAAGGTTATCCTGCACCTGGTGGACTCAGTGCATGGGGCAGGGTGGATGCTACAGACAGGTGCATCTGGCTGACACTAAATACTTCATTTAAATTAAAAAGGAGGAGGAAGCAAAGCCAGTATATTTGGGGGAATGAATAACTAAGCAAGAGCATCACTTGGGCTCAGGTCTCACAATGTAATCTATCAGAAGAGGATAATTCAGCCTGAAATGGCTAAGGAGTAATCTAGCCTTCAAGCATAATGTAGCATTTTATTGTGTAATTTGTAGGGTTTTGTAACCTCTTTCCTACACTTCAGGCTAAAAGCCTAATATAATGTCTCAGTGAGTAAGCTTTGCTTTGTTTTTTTTCCCTTATGGTGATGCATTCCAGTAAAGCTCTCCCTAATGGTGTAAACAGATGACCAAAACAGGAGAAGGGCTGAAGGCACAAAAAAACCCAAAAGTGTTAAAGCAGTGCATGTGGCATGACAGTTAAAGGGCTGCCAAAAAAGCCCAAAGAACCCAAACCAAGAAAGCTTCTAGAAATAATCCCAAGCAATTATGCAGCAAAGAAATAATGATGAAATAGAAGAGCTGCTTGAGAGGGATTACTTGCTGTTACTGATGCCACATGAATAGACTCAGTTCTTTGTGAATACAATGAGTGTAAATGTAAAGTAATTGCAGCTGATCAGGAATATCCCTGTGTAGACTGCTTTCCACAGTGCCGTGCTTTCTGCCTCTGTTTCTGGTGGAGTACTATCTTTGCGTTATTTCTTACTTCTAATCACTTGATCCTCTAATGAGTATAAAGGGATGCTTTCCATATGTAGGTTAGTCAACATGTTTCCTGTCAGTTTTATGAAGCTGTGAGGAGCTGCATTGATGGTAACTCAACATGAATCTGTTATTTCAGTAAAAGGAAGTGATAAAAAGTTCCTGAAAAGCAGGAGCAGTGGGGAGAAAGAAGGGTAGCCTTCCTGCCACCAGCAGAGCCTTTTCATGGCTCTTGGGCCAGAAGGTCTTTCCAGTGACTTCAGACATTAAAGGTTCCTTGCTGTACTGCTTCATGGGGATTTTAGGATATTGTTTTATAAAACTGGCTCGTCTGCTTGCAGAGCATCATTTTATAAAATGTCTCGTAGGCACCACAGGTTCTTTTTCTAGACAACATCTGTCTATGTTTTCTTGGGCTTTGAAAAATTAATATGGTAAAAATATCAAGACTTCAGATCAAAAGTCTGACCTTTAAGGTAACTCTCTGCGGGAGAATTATTGTAGTTCACAAATACTATGCTCAGTTAAAAACATTAGTAAAAAGACTGTTGAGTGTCTTAAATAGAGTATTAGGATATCTTAATGATAGATCCTTCTTTTATTTACTGTTTGTGTGTTGTTGTGCAAATCTGTGTCTACTGCTGACTCTAAGAAAAAGTAGTTTTTCTGAAAGAAAAAAGTAGCTTTAGTTGTAAGAAAACCTGTGTTTCTTTGCATACAGCATCCCCAGTTTTCTACTGATGGGTGAAAAAAGACAGCTGTTCAGCCCATTACACTCGAGGGATAATTTGAAGCTAGTAGATTTTTACACCAACATTTTCTCTTGAATAATTCAGATCTGTGTGTGCATAGCATAGTGCTTTTGTTTTATAACTAACTAACTTACTAACTAACTGACTGGGGAGGAGGGGCTTAAGTTAAATGTAAAAGTGAAAAAGCAGTTCCTAAATGTTGAGTAGTTTTATCTTTCAATAATTCAGATTCCTTGAGTGTCAGAAAGTTCCAAAAACTTTGAACTGGATGTGTACATATATTATGAGCATCTTCTCCAGTCAGTATTTTACCTCCTGTCTTTCATTTAGCTGGGAATCAAAGGTAACTTAAATTGCAAGAGGGTTGTTTTCTAGTCTCTTGGGGACACTCCACTGTTCTGGTCATATTTAAATTTGGTTGCTTGCTATCTCATTTTTAAAAAGAAGCATCTACCTTCACTGTTTATTCACCTTAATGCTTAATTGTGTTGGTTTTTTCTGTAGGATTGTGGAAAAAGGGTACTACAGTGAACGAGATGCTGCTGATGCTGTCAGACAAATCCTGGAGGCAGTTTCTGTGAGTATTATCTGGTATCTCATGCTCAGCACCTGATCTTTCATCCACGGTGGCTCAATGAATACCTGTGTGTGAAAGAGGCAGTGTGCACAAGTTTCCTCCTACAATTAATTCCATATTGATAATTTTTAAGGTAATCAGTTACCCTTTGAAGAATTGCTCTTCAGTCAGAATGACAGTACTGTTGAGAGAGAGAATAATAATTGTTGCCAGTAGCTTGTGCAGTTTCTAATATACCTTCTTCCTCTATATGTTTTGTGCTTTTCAAACGTTGGAATTTTTTATGCAACAATTTCACATCCTGTCATTTAGAGAAAGGTATACAGATTCTTCAAGAAGGCTTCTAGTCTCTAGTTACAGTATTTCTGTACATTCTGTGCTTCTTAGTCACCTGTAGCTCTTCCATCTGACTCCACACCAGACGTTCTCCAAACCAGCAGTCAGATGCTGGGGAATTACTTAAGAAATTAATTTGTCCAATGTCCAGTGTATGTGTTAGCACTGTTCACTTCCAGTACCAAAAAGAGGGAACATGTTGGACAAGAAAAAAGAGAGGTCAGCCTGCAGGGCTCATTCGAAGGATGTTAGTGGTGAGGCAGGTTCTGTACAGGCCATCCATGGAGATTCAGTGTCAAAGGAGCTGTCCTCAGAAAAGGACTGGTGGTGGTGACTGACCTCTGTGGAAGGTATCTAGAGATGAGGAGATTATTGATTACAGCAGTAATTCTGTTCATCAGAAGGAACAGGCCAACCTGGGCATATTTAACTGGGATGATAACAAAATACCTCAGTGTGAAAAGCCCCTATTGGTGTTATTCGTGAGCCCGTTCACACCAAATATGATGTGAGAACTGTGTTTACTACTCTAACTGCACATGCTGCAAGACCATGCATGTTCACTTCATGGTCCTTACTGAATGATATGATGTCTACTCTGTCACTCTCACCCAAGTAATCTAAATTATGTATTTAACAGCACATCATAATGCATTTGTATAAACTTTTAAAATTTGCTCAGGTTATTATTTTATTACTAACTTTTCTTTCAGTTGAAGTGCCCCAGTTAAGATGGCTCTACATTATTTAACATTCTTTCACAAAAAAAATATGATGATTAAGTTTTGATGAAACATATTTCAGAAGGTATTTAAGCTCTTTATTTTAATGCCAGAAACTAGAGAAAAATCTTCAGCTTCTATGAGTTGTAATAGCTTGGCTGAAATCAATGGAACAGTGATGTATAAAAACTAAAAAGCTGACTTTTATATTAGCAATAATTAGGATTTTTATGGTTCCTTGTACTAGATCCCTAACTAGGATGAATTGTATTGACTTCTGCTCTTAGAGCTGACACTGAACATCTAAGCCAAAGCTGGAAAGGCTGTGGAAGTGGCAGCTCCCAGCTTGGGATCTCTGCAGCCCAGCTGAAGTACTCTGATAGATTGGGGCTATAAACTTGACAGAATGGTGTTTGTGAGCAGGACAGGAGTTATTGTTAGAAACTGGAAAATGCTGCTGCAGCAGGATAATCTTTTCAAAATAAGAGGAAATGTATCCATAGATCATTCTTAAAACCAAACATTTGTACAATTGGTACTATAGGCAATGCCAGTGAATACCCTTCTGGCACCACCTAGGCTTTTTGACCTACGGGATTTTTGTAAATTGCTCTTTGAAAAAGCAGCATCCAGCCTTCCTTTTGCTGACCTCTCTTGAACTAAATGTTTTATAAGTCCCCTGTTCAGGGCTGTTGCTCTAGTCATGGATCTGTCCTTGTAGTGGATCATTAACATGGGGAGGTATTATGTCTTCATATAACAAAGGTTTTTATGAGACACTTCTAAAGAATTTAATGAGACATGTAGAGTGGAATTTTAAAAGCACATAAGCATTTTTTTATTCAATTCCTTTTGAAATTGTTAAAGCAAATGGACTAAATAATGGACTAAACCATAAAGCTTTCAGGTCTGTCTGTTTTTTGTAATACCTGAATACCTGTAAGCCCAGCTCTAACTGGCTTACCAAGAATTAATCAAGCAACCAGAGTATCACACAGAAAATTAATCTGAGTCTTCATGTCACAAACCATCATAAATATATCAGGCATCTGTCATCCTAAGATCAGAGAAAATAACAAAACCAGTACTGTTTTGTAGACCTCCACATTTATTTTGCCTTTTTTCATGATTTTCCTTCCTGCTGTTTACATCTGATCTGGTGTTCCTAGCCAGAGACTGCATTTGCCCTTAGCGGGAACAAATTACATTTTTTTCTCTCTTCTGCATTTTTGCCTTTTCCATTATTCTTTCATTGTTCTTCAAGCTGGGAGATAGCTTCATTCATAAGATAAAAGGCTTGTACAAAACTAGGTCAAACCAATGTTCATCCCTTTAGCTCTTCTGCTGTGCTCTTCAGAGCAGGTAGGGAGGTTTTGTTGCTACCTAACATCTCAGTACAGGGAGATGAGATGGAATATCATGATTCCATGAATGAGTTTCATTCCTAAAGAAGAGGCATTTGAGGGCAGTCTTTCTTGGCACACTATTGTCATTTCTCTCCTCTCAGAGAATGAGTTGCATGCAGTGTGATCTTCTTGCATGCTTATTCTAGCAGCAGTTTTTCTTATTTTCTTTTTTGTAATGAATGAATTTCTGCATGTAGATATCCTGAGGCCAGATCTTCACTGGGTGTCTTGCAGAATGAGTTATTGATGACTTGGTATCCAAGTTGTCCTCAAAAGATTGGTGACAAAAGGAATATTGCACGCTTCTTTACAAGACATCTCTTTTTCAGCTGGTCAAACTTTATAAAATTACACTGATTTTTTTTTTTAATGTGTACTTTCAAAATCTTATATTTGTCACTAAAAATAAATGCTGTTCCTTCTTACCTACTCTGCATTAGTGTCAAAGGGATAACTTTTTGCTTGGGGGTTAAATGACTCTTTTCAATATGTTAAAATTTGAAATTATGTGTAGAAGTTCAATTTTTGTATTTAGGGTAGGTTCTAGCATACATACTACATGTAGTTTTGAACTCACCCATCAGTCTCTAAGGTAATTTCCCATTAAGTTTTACAATAATTTGTTTTCTTAGACTGCCCATTATCTTGTCTAGATAGGAACATTTTCCTGAAGCTGTATGTGGGACTCCCTCCATTTCTATTGTTTTAATTTAAATTTTCTGCCTCTTCAAGCTTCATTATAGATCTGTGCTTCTGTTCAGTTCCTCATCATCTTAAATTCACAGGGAGCACGCTGAACTGTCAGCTATGGTGGCACAGCCTGAGGGCACTTAAGCAACTTGCAGGTTTGAGAAAAAAATCTAGATTAAAGGTTTCTATTAATTTCAGAGAATTTTGATCTGTCCAGTAATACCTGTATGTTAGTAGGTAAGAACCTACAATGAATATGCAGCTTGCAAGTACATTTTAAACACTCTGAGGCATTGGTGTGTCTGACAATTAGAGGTTAGGCCAGATGAGGTAATCAGACTTCTAAAGACAAGATAAGACTCAAGAGAATTGATTTAGATATTTGGGGGTTTTGGCATTCAAAGAAAAGTGTACAAGAGATAAAGATTATGCAGAAGCTTCCTTTTTTCTAGACAGTCATTGAGTTAGTTCTTTCTGGATATAGAGACAACAAATGGATTTTAATTTTAGCTACCAGCTACAAGGTGAACTTAATAGAGGTGTAATTGTCACAGGTTTCTGAAATTTTGAACCAGGCAAATGTGTTACATTATCAATATATACTAAGCAAGGCCTAAAAAGGCACACCATATAAAAGGATAAGAATTGGGAAGAAACCTGGAACTCAGCTCTGTAGAAACTGAAGTTAAAATTCACAGAAGGGAATGGCAGGGATGCCTAGGTATTACTACAGAGGATAAAGACGTGTCTAAAATAGTAGCAAAATTTGGGAATACTCTGTGTAGGAAGAAGGATCCTATGCTTGATTGAAGATATTGAAGAACATTGACATCCTCTCTTTAGAAGATTTTGCAAAAGATTTTCGTTTCAATGGAACAGGCATTTGTACCTCCAGATTTCTCCCCATTCACTGATGAATCCTGAGTGTCTTCCATCCTTTCTCTGGCAGTAGAGAGTGGCTTTCTGAGTCTGTTCCTGGCATAAGTGCTGTTATCCATAAGGATGAAGTTAAGAAACAGCCGCTGTTCTGATCTAAGACTACCCACCAACCCCTGCTTTTCTGATGGGGAAAGAAGTGGAAAGATAAAATTCTTCTGTCAAGGTATCTGTATGTTTGCTTGAAAATGGAATTTCAGAAGCTTGCAGGTTTAGGCCAGATTCATTGTGTCATTAACTATGTGGTTGTTGCTAAGAAGATCAATGCTTGATACAGTAAGACAAGGAATTTGCTAAGGATTATGATGTTGTACTGTATTCCCTGACAGTATGGTCCACTTTCGCCATTCCCCTTTTTACAGGCTTGTAGCCTCTTGAAATATTGTAAACACTACTTTAATAGTGGTTGTATTAGACTGCAGAATAAAGAGGTTCGAGCAATATTTCTAAAAAGGACTTCCATAATAAAACATGCCTCATACACACAATAAACCTTGTACACCAAGGCAGAGTGTCAGACATAGAAAAGGAATGAAATAAGGGGATAATCTATCGTTTGCTTGCATTGCATCTTGCAGTCGCAGTGAAGGCAGGCAAGGACTGATGGTTGGATTGATATCAGGATGTTTTTTGCAGGTCAATTACATTCAGTCTTCCCTGAACTGGGAGTATTGCCATAGGCATGGCATACAACTTAATGACTTGTAGTAAGAAATAGCAACATCTGTCCATCCTACAGCATTGTTGTTGGGTTTTTAGAAATAAAAAGTAATTTCTATTTGATCTAGTCTAGGCACGAAATGTTTCTTCAAGATTTGTTTGTGAGGCTTGAAGGTGAATCCTCTTGGAGATGGGTGGTTTAACAAATTTGGTACAGAGATGACTCCATGGAAGCTGGGAGATTGTCTTGGCCCCTTCTTCCATTTGGTGACAACATTTTAACAGGGGCTTCATCAGTGCCCTGGGAGACTGTTCTGTCACACTGCTGTTAAGAACAAGTAAGCAAGTAGGTAGAATGTCAAGTTATGTAAGAAACCTACTGAAGTGCTGGCCCTGCCTGGGAGAGCAATGCATTTGTGTTTCAGATGTGCTGTTTCTGAAGCAATGTTCAGTAATGGTTCCATACACAGGATAATCTGCTTAGAGGGTGAAGGCTACTCATTCCTAATTAGTAGGTTCATAATTTTGCAAGCTTACATTTGATTGCTTTTCTTGTTTGTTGTAAACAGATTTTAAACTGTTTTTTTCTTGTTATTGATGTACTTAAATTGTGGGGAGGGTAACAGAGTGGGACTTATTATAACACTAACCTGATTTATCAGTACCTTGATTAGGAATTATTTTTTCAAAAACATTTTTGAGCTCTGTTTTCAGCTGAGTACAAGGTTGCTTTTGCAGCACACATATTGGAGAAGAGTTACAGTCAAAAGAGCCCAGGAATGCTGCCATCAGCAATGAGGAAATGAGGGTATTGTATTTGCTATTATCACTAATAGAGGAAATGGAGCAAGCAGATTTACTGTATTACAGTTAATGTCCAGTGCAGCACAAAGTCAGGGTCATATTTGCCTAATTGTTACTGTTTTATATTATGCTTTCATCTAAGCTGTCCTTCTCTTGTTTTGGAAACATGCCACTACTATATTAATTTTGGAACATATTTGCGAGTAACAATGAAAGTGACTAATTAGCACTTGTTTTAACTCACAGCACAACACAAATACAATGCCAAATGATGCTGTGTTTGAGTCAGTAGCTGATACTTAGTCCAAGAGACTGACATTTGCAGGGAAATTGCTGTCTAAGAACTGACTGGGGACTCACGGATTTGACCTTTTCCCAATTCATCTCAGAGAGATGGGCAATTTACCTGCACCTTCATTTATAAGATGGATGGTTGAAAATAGTGTGTGAGGAGAGTGCTGACCCTGTTCAGAGGCTGGGTCTATCTGCCTGATTCACTGATTCTTGAGGCATTGTTTAGTGATGGCCTGGCCCTCTCCTTTAGAGGGGGAATAGCACAGGAAACCAGCTCTGTGAGAGTCTGAGTCTTCTCTTTAGACAGCCACACATTACTCTTCTGTATGTTAGCCAGCACAATGTTAGCAATTAATAAGCACAAGAAAAGGAAAAAGACTGTGTTCATCTCAGACCTTAAACTGCTAATACTCCTTTTGTTAAAATATTTTTTATTGTACATGTTTTACAAACTGTAATGCAGGGATAGGGCATCCCAGTACCTGTTCCTATGGGACACACTGTACACTCTGCATCTCCAAAATGTACATGTTGCTATATGAGCTTGGCAGGGCTCTGAAGGCTTCTGAGCTGGAGAAGCTCCTAAAGTATCCTGAGATCCTCACATACTGTGTAGAAACAGTAAAAATTAGCAGCTGGATGCTACAGAAGGAGTCAAGAAGAATTGATGAAGACTGAGGAGGTACCAGGAATTGCTCTAGAGGAAATACCAAAGTAGAAAACCACCCAGCTGTGCATGAAAAGATAGATGAGAATTGTTAACTGGCACTGCAGGAGTGCCACCAGTAACTGCTGCCCTTCATGCAAACTGTGCAGTCTTGATAAGGTGATAGCGGTGTGGACACATATTACAGTATTTCACTAAGGACTGAAAGGCATCTGGTTAAATGTTACATTAAATTCCCTAAAACCTTTCTGAGGTTTGAAAAAATGTTGAGTTTTAATGAATTTTACAGAATCCTGTGTAGTGAGAAGGGCCTGAGGACGTCTGTGTACAAGAAGCTTTCTCCTGGTCCCTGCAGTAGGCTGCCAGGCAGAAAATTGCTTACCCAAGGAATCGGCACAAAACAGAAGCACCTTTGCAGAAGTCACCACTTTATCCCCAAAAAGATTTACTGAATCCTAAGGAAACCTTTTCATCCAGCCCTCCAAGACTGTGTTTTTCTGTTTCCTAAGCCAACTGTGCTTGTAGGACTAAGCAAGGACAGGCTTGTCTCCTTGTGTCTTGCTGTTCATGCATCAGCAATGATGGTAAGGAATAAAGAGACGTTGATTTCAGGAGTAAATTACAAGGGAACCTGTGAAATGAAAGACAATTGCCAAAAAATTACTCAGTAGTATTATTATAGCCTTATGCAATTTTGCGTCTCCAATTTCGTAGTACTAGACTGACTAAGATAGCAGCTTCTCAGCAAAACAACTGTTTGCAAAATTGCATTTTTTTCATTAGGTTGTGTGGAAACTTACCAGAACTCCCATGCCTGTGATTTGAAAAAATGCAAAGAGAATTTCTGGCCTCTTTGGGGGAGATTCCTGACATGCCAAGGAGTTGTCATAAACTAAGATTGACTGACACTGATCCCTCTTAAATAGGCTATGTAAAAATTCATCAGTCATTTTTTCAGTTCGGTGGCTCCATTTCTCTGTCCCTGATAGCATGAGTGAATCAAGACTCCTCTTATAATCTCTCAAGATCCCTAACTGATCCCCCGAAATGTCAGCAACTGTGGATATTTTGAAACTCTTAATGAATCTGGTTTTCTCCTTTTTCATTTACTCTTTCCTGGTGATTTTTATGTCTCTGAGTGACTTGTTGACATGATGCTGTCACACTAGTTTGCTGGCATGTGTGCTTTCTGAAGTCTTTTACCTCCACTTTTATTGTTTCTATCAACAAATCCAGGGAGTGCCTAGACTTTAAGTCTCACACACTCCTTCTTTTCAGTTGGGCTTTACAAAGACTTCCATGTTGGAAGAGCCAAACCCTAGCAGAGGTGAATATTGAAGCCAGTGTTTTCAGGAGTCAGCACCACCCCACAGTTACCACTTCATTAGATTTGAGTGCATGATGGTTCATCTTACTTCATAAGCTAGAAGTAATGAGATCAGGTATTTACAAGAATCAGGGTGTCTCCTTGGTTCAGGTAGTGGGTGATCAGGACTTTCTTCAGCAGCTGTGTTAGGTGGTGCCTGAATGAAGCACATAGTCAATAGTAGCTCGATTTCTGGACATTGACAAATTTGACTGTTTGGTGAACAGTGCTGGATGTGAGGATTTTGCTGTGTTTTCTGACACAAGTTCTTGTGCAATAGTAAGGATGAGCAGCACCTGGAGTGTTAACAAACAGTATATTTCATTATTGAAATGTGCTTTTCCCAATATTCTGCTCAGCTGAGTCCATCTGATGAGCAGCAATAGCAGAAATTCAGCATGCTGTCTGTCAGGAAGTAAACATACAAATTTTTTATTTCTTGTGTTTTAAAATTACTTTGTTTTACCATTGTGGTTTCCCATCTATAAAATATTATCATACTTTGTAATTATTATCATACTTTATGGTAATAAAATATGATAATTCTGAATTATATTTTAGTGAACAAAATCTAACAACTGTAGAGCTAGGCATAAGAAATTATCAAGGCTGCAAATTGGTCCTTTTCCTTGCATCTGTGCCTTCTTCACTGGGGTTCTTATATCTTTCTGTGTGACACATTGATGCATTTTTTTTATAAGGAACTTGGAGAGGCATGCAATAAAATCTGTCAGAATTATGTCCTTCATTTAAAAATCAAGATTTGATCTAAAATTCCATAAAGATTTGATAATATGTGGTATGGAACAATGTTGCTAACAAAAAATTCAACATGGTTTTCTGTGCAGATACAACCACCCTGGAATAAGATTGTGCTTGTGGCTGTCTGGAAGGATGAATAATTGAACAAACTCAGAAAAGAGAAACTTGACAGCTCCATGTCTCTCATAAATAAGAGTTCTTTCTTCCTGAGTCCTGAGAGGATGCTTCATTAAAGTGGCTTTAGTTTGAGCACCACATGAGCGTTCAGATGTATACGGAATGAGTGTCTTGTCTTGTAGCGTTTTCCTTTATGACAGGACTAAAAAGATCTCTTCTGCTGGCTGCTTAATTTTTCCCACCTGGTGAGAGAAATGGTTGGTAACGTGTCAGTTTCTTGTAAAATGTATTTGAAATTATTCAGTAGTCTGAAAAATTATTAGTTGGAGGGAGCAGACACATCTTTTTACATCAAGACTCATTATATCTTCTTCCTAAAGAAAGAAAGGGTAGAAGACAAAAATAATGCAGCTGATGTCCTGAAGAGGAGATCTGTGCAACCAGGGTTTACCTCCCGCATTTTCTTCATCTCAATCCTAGTTTTTTGTTTCTGAGACCCTTCCTCTGACTTTGTTTCTCATTGGCAATCCAAAGTAGGGAGGATCAACAAACAAGCAAGTGCTGGTTCACTGCTCCAGGCAGACAAGTTAGGAGAGGCACCTCAGCTCCCTGCCTGGTGAGAACTGAGAATTGCTTGGTGCAAAGACACCTTCTTGTCCTCAGAGAGGGTCTTCCACCTCTCAGTGGCTGCTTCTTCTTCAGGTTTACAGGGCTCCCACCACTGCGTGCAGGAGCAGAGGGAGGTTCCTGCCCTGCTCCTGCCAGTGCAGATGCTGGTACAGATGTGCACAGGCCAGGGTCTGCCAGCATCTTTGCCTCCTGTGCAGAGACTGATGGAGGGGTGGTTCCCCTTCACGCTGGATGCTTTCCACAACTCCCATTCTCCAAATGGTGCAGCAGGGTAGTGCCGTTTACTCTGTACCCAGATTTGGTATATTCATTTTGTAAATTAAGTATTCTGCTGTTCACATGCCCATTGGTAAATCAGATGAACCTAAGCTAGGGTTTTTTAATAACAACATAGTTTCAGACAAAATACTCTTAACAAATCAGAGGTTATCTCATTGTTTTGAAGGATACATCTAGTTTTCTGTGAAAGCATAACTCCTTGCAGTAATTTTGAATGTATGGTTTTCTAGAAGGGCAAACCAGTCAAAAATTAAATAATTAAAGCCACAAATAAAATTAAAAGCTTCAGTCTCTAGTAAGCTTTGAATTCTCTAATCAGATAATGTGAAGAAAAATCTGGTAACATGTAGAGAAACTAACTCAAAAACAAAATCTGATATATTTTGCTTTTAAATACCTGTGTGGTCACTGAAGTTTGCAGCAAGGATAAGATCCAATGTGTCACTTCAATATAAAATAACCATTTCCAGCTCTACATGTTTTTGCAATTGTTTCCATGTGAGACTGCAGGACAGCTCCTGTGCTGGGTTGTCACACGTGTTATCAGTGGAGGTGTTCCAGCTGCCACTTCCCTAAGCTTAATTTCAAAGTAGGGGTCTGCAAAGGATCCCCTATTTAGTCAGGTACAGATATTCCTCCTTTCCTGACTTGCTGCATTTTCCCCACCCCTGCTAATCCTAAGGAAGCGGCAGACTGAAACAGTTATGTCTGAGCAGATCCCTGAGCATATGTTTCAGGAAGGCACAAAAGATGTTTATAGCTGCATTTTAGTGATAATGAAGAAATAACTTTTTAAGTAACATAGTAAGGGTACTTTCCAAACTGTCCGATAAGAGAAGCAGAAGAGCGATACAGTCGGGTCAACACTGCTGCAAGAGAGCTGATTGGTAAATAGAAATTGAAATAGCCAGCAAAGCATGTCTCTTTTGCAGGTCTTTTTGAGGTCTGTTGCAGGTAACCCAGTGATCTGAGTTCAGGGTCAGACACTGGAACTGCTCCATGGTGCACCTGTGCCCTGTGGCTCACATCACACCTCAGGCTTCGGAGGTGACAGGCGGCAGCCTGGCACTGGCAGGGTGGCCTCTGCTCCCGCGTCCCCGCTACCACATAGACGTGCAAGACATAGCCCTGGGCTGCACAGCTGCCCATGCTCCAGCCTGTGCCAGCTTCCCCAAAAAACAAATGCCAGAGCTGGCTGGATTTAGATCTGTAACTCAGATAACACTGTCTTCCCCAGAAAGCCTTTAATGTATAAAAGCAAAGGTTCGTGGAATGCTGTCACTCTTCAGGTTTGATGAACTCGATATGATGTTACACAGAATGGGCATGTGGCTCTTTGAGAGTAAATTATTCATCCCTTACTATATTACTATTTTACTTACTGTTCTTCCTGGACTTTACTTTCCGTGACCTTTTCTCTTTATTGTTTCTTAGAATTGTTTGCTTTCTGCATGAAATACAGACCAATGTATCTAAATAATGAAAAGTCATGGACTAGTTCATAGCTTTCTGTCAGTTTTCAATTGATTGATATGCTTAAAATGACAGAGTTGGTGTCTTTGGTCTAGGCAAAGAAAATTAAATTCTTTAATATGGTAGGGCACAGGTAAGCAAAAGAAAAGAAGTAATTCACTGGGCTATTGTTTTCAAACACTAACAATCTACCTTGGAGAGCTGAAGTTTTTTTCAGAGCTGTGTCCAATGTGTTGTAAACTTGGCAAGGCCCTTTGGCTGAAATCCTTTCATGCAACTTCAGACATACAAGAAGAAATGACACCAGACAAATAAGGTTGGTCATTCGGCTTGCCTGCTGGACCTCCCACCAGCTACCACAAGAACAAACCCCTTCATCACAGCCCTTCCCTAAAGACCAGCTAAGATGATCTCTGACACAGCCCCTATCAAAACTCTCATCTGCAGCTAGAGGTGATGAAAAGAGCCTGGCAACCCTTCAAACGTGAGACCCTTAAGACCCCACAAGAGCCTACTCATCAAAAGTGTTGAATGAAAAGCACTGTGTACCCCGCGGGGTGTGTGCCCCTTCCAGCAGGGGCTGCAGTCGTGTTCATCACTGGCCTTCTTGACTCTGTTTCACATTCTGCTGCTGCAGCATGATCTTGGTTTGTTACCATTGCAGCGCTCAGGGGGAGTCCACAGGTTTTTCTGCGAAGAAAATGTAGTTTATATTTCGTCTAGGCTCTAAGTTGCATGTGGAGAAGGAAGTTATCTTCCAGGACAGGGAGATAGAATCCTTCACTACTCTTTTGAGGGGTGTCAGAAACCACGGGGACCTTCTGTCATTCCTCCTGTAATCCTGTCGAGTCACAGCTTCATTCATGCTTTTGGGTTGATCAATAAATGTGAAAGAATGAAGGATGGGAAGCCATAAATCCTCTCCAGTTCTTAAATGTCTGGTTCCTTCCTCACAGTGTCCAACATAGCAGTAGAGAGTTGCAAAGAAATATGTCTACAGTGTTGGTAGGTCAAGAATCCAGCTCTGAGCCCGTGCCTGAATGCAAAGTTTTCTGTTGAAACAAAACTGAATGTAGCTTTATGCCTGTTGTTCTTCCCTTCCGATGCAGGTATAGGCCCCTAAGGTTATTTAGATTTGCACAGCAATTAATCACATGAGATTTGACAATAAGCTGTAGCATCTGGCATGCTGTCCTTCCTTCATCTGCTAACAATTTTGATTTACTCTGAATTTCAAACCTAAATGTGTAAAATTTGTTTCAAATTCAGAAGAGTGGAATATTCAAGTAAGATTTGTGCAATATTTGGCAATGGAGGTAATTGTACATAACATTTCATGATAATTAGATGAAATCAAGATAATTAGATGCTGTTTCTGTAATGACATGGACATATGGGACCTTACCAGAATGAGCAGCTGATTCCTCTAAGTAATTATTTACTAATGTACAGTGACCAGAGAATGGCAGAGAATGTGGTGAGATACTTCTGAAATCTTCTGTGATTTTCTTAATATCTGTCCCAGGAAAATATCATTTACATCCTTCCTAACTTAGGGGGAAGGTTATGTTTTGTAAAGCGAGAGGTTTTTGCCTTTCTTTACTGATTTGCATGGGGTTTATTCAGTTTCAAGAGGTTCAATCCCTGGTCAACATCTAGCCCCGGTGACATTTGCTTTGAATGGAGAGCTGGTATCCATCCCTGTTGCAGGGACAGGAAAGAAGCATCAGGAAGTTGAATGTTACGAGCACTGAAACTCCCATCTCTACCCATGGTTATTCTTCAGCTACAAGAAAAGGCTCTGGTTTTCCCATCCTAGATTCATAGAATGGCTTCGTTTGGAACATACTCTAAAGATCACCTTGTTCCAATCCCTACCCTCACTACTGAGAATCATTTAAGCGTCCAGTTCAAGCCACAGAAGTTTTAAAGTCTGTTTCTTTAAAGAAAGTAGTAAACATGATAGGCATTGCACTTAGGCAGAAAGGAATTTCTGAGTGCCATTGCATTTCCATTCAGAAGCATCATTGTATTTCAACCATTTGGAAAGTCACCTTGAACTTGGCATGGACATTCATCCTTGTGATCTGTCATAAATCTTCCTTTGCTGTGTTTCCTCTGCATTTTGTGTTAATTTTGGGGGGAGTTCTAAGCAGGGGAACATTGCTAACAAACAATAGTTGAGTGTTCATTCTAATAGGTAGTGTGTTCAGTTGAACAGGTAGATGAACTTATCTGCAGATATTGTTGATAACACAACTACAGTGGGCTTGTTCTGTTCTTGAGGAATCAACACTCACTTTGAAAGTAAAGAACTTAGGTTTTAATTAACTTACAAAATTCTTTAATGTGATATAGCAGTATAGCTGTGGTTTGTATTTCAAATAAGTCTGCTCAGACCAAAACATTCTGCATGTAACATAAATGCAGCCTACTAAAATAGAATTTTGGAAATAAATATTTAAAACATCATTTGTTTGGCTTTTATTAAGCTTCCTTACTGATTTCAACATAAAGAGGAATAGACTGTTAGGAAAAGGGTGTGTTGTGAGATGTAGCCTGGACACACTGGAATAAACCCAGCATCAAATCTGGGTGAAAAAAGCTGAGGCTATGCTGGGTTACACTTTCTGAGGCTGGAAAATACACCACTCTACAAAAAGGGTGTGCACACCCTAGCTGCAAAAATGAGGTGTCACCAAGCAGACGCTCTACAGCGTCCCACTGCCCTCTTCTGGGTCTGTCTGGGGTGCCTTTGCCCTTTCCAGAAGGAGGGGCCAGGCACTGGAAGCAGCCACCATGCATGCTGCCTAGCTTGGGGCAGGGAGGGTTGCTTGGAGCCTCAGTTGTGCCTTGTTGGTTGATAGAAAAGGAGAAGAGAAAGCTGTGTATTTCTGCCTTCAGCCACCATTGCATCAGCAGTTTTTTATCCAGGACTTGCCTTGAGAAGAAGGTGTTCTTAAAGCAAAGAAAATGGTGCCTTCAGATGTGGCTGGAAAAAAATAAATAGTGGCCCGCAGCCATTTACAAAAGTACCGTTTTCTTGGTCGCCAAAATGAAAGCCTCTTTTTAGTATTTGTTTTTTTAGCTTTTTAGGGTTCAGGAATTTTGGCATTTCTCTTGAAAAGAAGTGTCTTGTCTTGAGGAAAGGACTGCAATGTCACAGATTGACATATTTAAATGTTTACTACAGAGAAGTATATTCAGTATAGCCTCAGGTGTTATGCACTGCTAGGCTTTGACTGAAGAAGGTAGAACTGTCCCAAAGACTGAAGCCCTTTAGACTACAGATTGCAGGTCCTGTCCTGAATTTTAGAATACTTTGGTTTTGGCAAGTAGTTTCCCAAAAAAATCACACTTTCTATAGGGAAAAACAGTGAGTAATCATACCTCCAGAATTAACCCTTCTTGATTTCATGCAGGCTAGACAAATGGAAGGAAGATGCTCTGAATAGGGAACTACAAACCTTTCACCAGCAAAATAAAAGCAAATAAAGCCTCAGCTGAAATCATTTTACATTTCTTTTTGTTTTTTTAAAGGAAGCATTCCAACAGAAAGCAGTTATAATGTAGTATTTTCCTGGCAGCCACAGTATATATTATTGCATGGCCTTTCTCTTTGCTTTCATAACTCTGCCTGCCCCAGCCATGTGGTGGGCAGCCAGCTGCCTGCTGCCTCCTTCCAGGATGGTCACAGCTCACCAAACTGGGCCTTAAAATCCTGCTCAAGGATGTTGTCCCTCAAGTTTAGTAGGGATTGATGTGCAGCACCAGGTGCAAAGGCACAGCTCCACATGGAAATTATGCACATTCTCAATTTTGCACCAGAGCGTAGCAGGTTAATTGCACCTGCTTTCTTCTAAAGAAAAAGTGTCTGGTTTAGTTCAGTTCTTGTACCATGTGCTGGTGTACATTTATATGCATACAGTCATCCGTGTAATGTGATAGTCTGTAACTTACCATTGCCTGCTCAGAGTGGGCTCTGTAGTAATTTTTTCGTGTGGAAAATACCAGCTTTTGCTCACAATTCACGTGCATACTGTTACAATTCTGTGATAAAATCTTCCAAAACCTGGGATGAGATAGCTTAAGCACAGTGACAGTTAAGATAATTAAGTCTGTCAAAGAGGTAGATGCAGTAAATTCATTTTAATGGTGGAAAATGTTGGCATTTTTATAAGGTTTTCGTAATATTTTTGATTTATTCCTGCTAAGTCGTATGTTTGATAGTGTACCTGAGAGTTTCTATTTCCTCATTTGGAAATAACATTGCTTTGTATGAAACTGTTGTGACTTTGTATAATAATATTTGTCTAAACACAGTTACTCTCATCTCTGCAAGTTCAAAAAAGCTGAATGATGACTGCAGCAGCTGAAGCCCCAAAAAAAAAAACCCCACCCTATACTGAAAAACAGGCATGCATTACATAAAAGTACAGATTTTACTGTGATTAAATCCCCCATCCGTGGAGATCCTCAATGCTACACTGAAGCCAGTGGAGTAAACACAGCCATTAAATTTGGTCTTGTTGACTCCACAGTTTGGAAAAAGCATCCCTGACTTCACAGGGGTGCTCACTTTTGGACCCTTGGAAGGATGCTCAAATCTGAAATTCAACTTTTTGTTTCCATTGTCTCCTTAAGTTCTAGGTATCGTATTTAAGGCACCCATGCTCAAGGTAAAATAATTCAAAATTAAACAAATTCTCCTGATCACTCAGATAGACCTTATCTTTACATGTATCACCTTCAATGTGTAAAATATTGCATCTCACTTATTAATCTTCCTTTGCAAAATGAGAATTTTCACGTCCTCCAAAATCTCCTGCTTGTTTTTCAGCCCAGAAAAGTCTCACTATATAAGTTAAATGTTACAGCATATGGTAGCATCATCAGCCTGTTTTGGCATCTGGTCTAAACCAGAGTCTTGTGCAGCAGCACCTCTCTCCATGACAATATCTCCCCTGCTGCATCTGAGGGCTGCATTTGTCTGTTGCAAAAACGGCATCACCCCAGGAGTTCACCCCGTGCATCAGAGATGTACTCATAGCACATCTTGTGTAAATACACCTAAGTGTCTCTCTTCCTCTTGCATTTCCAGCTGGTAACTCCTCATCTGTGAGCTCAACAACTCTGTATAGGTGTCCAGTAGCAGGAATGATTACTACTCCCGAGGAAAGCTGGTGTATTACAGATTTCTGTGGACCTGCCAACACTGAATGCGGTTCATTTCTGGAGCGGTCTTGTGAAACTGGTTGTATCTGCTGCGTGAGTGTCGTGGTTTTAGCTCACCAATTCAAGTTTCCCGGCCAATGCATCAATTAATGTTCTGGGTTTAAGCACTAGCTGAACATTAGTGCATCCACTAAAATCATCTATTCAATTTCTGCTGTGAGGTACGGATTAGGAGGAGGCAAAGCAGGCTCAAAACTTTAAAGAGCTTAAAAAAATTTTATTATCAGAACTAAAAGGAAAATAATAAGAATCAGAATAAACCTGCAGAATACTTCTCCTCCTTCCACTTCCCATCCTTCCTTTCCCACTGACAACATAAAGAGACCAAACCTGGACCCCTCAGTCAGTTTATCACTTCTAAAATAGTCTTTTTCCAGTTCACTCAGAGAAAGAAAAGTCTCTCTTGCCATGCCATGGAGACTTCTCCACAAGAAACAGTTCTCT
>VZTG01008020.1:236066-302358 GCA_013397845.1 Melanocharis versteri | reverse complement strand
GGCTCAGCGGCTTGTGGCCTGAGCGGCCCCGTCTCAGCTCCGCCCAAAGCCGAGCGGAGCCGGCCCGGCCTCGCCGGGGTCCTGTGGAGCTGGCGGGCTCAATAGCAACAAGATTTTAAAAGTCCGCACCGCACTGGGTGCTGCCCGGGCTGGGCCGTCCCAGCTGAGCCGGGCTGCCCTGGCTGGGCCCGGCCCTGCCGGACCGCGCGGGCTCCCCAGTTACCTGTTCAAAAGCCGGAAGTGAAAGAGACTTTTTTCGCGGCTTTCTCCGTTTTAAATATGGGATCTGGAGGTTTGTCCAACTTCTATAATTGGTTTATGGTCAACCCATGACGGTGAGGGAAACAGCAGAGCTCTGTGTAGTGCAGGACACGCTGCCAGGATGCTGGAAGATGCATGGAGGTGGATGAAGGCTGGTGCTGAACACAGATCTTGGAGTATCTAGGTAAGAGAAGCAGTGCAAGGGCGTGTGAGAGACCAGAGCAGAAGGAAGTGGAAAGGCTAAAACAAAGAGTATGATGATAGAGAAGAGGGACAGACCTTCAAATGAGCGAGAAGATAGCAGTAGTTTGACTATTTAGCCCTGTGGGATGAAGAACTGGAGAGAGAAGAAATATAAGGTACCTTGAAACTAGTTTATAAAAAAAAAAAAAGAAAAAAGAGTGGCAACAAAAGCAGAGGTGGGTTATAGGTTATAGGCAATCTATTAGCAGAATTATGTGGGCTAAGTTGAAGGATGTTAATTATCCAAAAATCAACATAAGTAAACATTGAAAACCTAAGTGAAAGAATGCACATTAACTGGAGACCTCATCGTAGACAAGACTGTGTAGAAGCTCAGCTTCGTAGTCTGCAGTGCTATCTTTGGTGTTTGACAAAAGTCTCAGTGAAACATATGTTTGCCAATTTTATCTGAGCCTCACAGATTGAAAGATGTAATTTTCACCTTTCCTTTCCATCACTGTTTCAGAGCTACAAGATATCTCTGCACTACATTCTCCCTTGAACTAGAGCTAAGCAGCCCATTAAATCATTCCCCTTTGACATGTTAGCAGCGTGAGTTGTTCTTACCTGGCAGAAGACATTCCTCATCTGAACTTCTTCCAGTGCATCACTGAGCAGGCAGAAAAGTCACCTCCTCTTACTTGTTTGCAGTATTTTGTGTGCTGGGGCTTTGGCTCAGCAGAGATCACTCAGTGTGATGCTCACACTGGCAAGCACTGAGCTGAGATCAATACTTAAGGATGTAGTTGTCATTTCCAGTTCGTCAGTGAAATAAAGTGCTCCTAGCTCATTGTTTTCCTTTTGGCCTTCCTACTTCCAGCCTGTGTCCTCCTCCAGCCCAGCTGCACAAGTGCTTGCAGCCAGCTCTTAGCCAAGAAATAGGATTTTTATCCTATGGGGTCATTGGGTGCATGGGGTCAGGTTCCCTATGCATCAAATCCTCTTTCTGCTAATTAGCACAACACACAGAAGCCACCAAAAACTGCAATTAAAAACAATTCAAAAAGCTGTATGTGGGGTTTGAGCTGTATGTGGGGCTGGATGGCAGATGCCCACCTAAGCTGCTCTATCCCTCCCTTCCTCAGCTGAGCAGGGGAAGAAAAAAAACAACAAGAAGCTCATGAGTCAAGATAAGGGCAGGAAGAGATCACTCAGCAGCTTCCATCACAGGCAATGCAGTCTCAACTTGGGGAAATTAGTTTAATTTATTACCAATTAAATCACAGTGTGATAATGATAAAATATTCTCACTTTTCTCCTTGAACTGCTCTTGCTGTGGTGGGGGGAATTTTTCCCCTTCCTAAATACCTTATCCCAGAGGTGCTCTCACTGTTGCTGACGGTCAGCCTTGGGTCCATCTTGGAGCCAGCTGGAATTGGCTCCATTGGGCAGGGAGGAAGCTTTTGGCAGCTTCTCAAGCCACCCCTGCTACCAAAACCTTGCCATGCAAACCCAGCACCCTTTAGTATAAACGGGAAAGAGAAAAAATACCATATGCATGTAGTGTTCTTTATAGCTGTGCTGAGCATCACCTTAGAAGCAGTTCATGGTTTGACCCCCACACACTCATCCTGGAAGTTTGCCCTGAATACTTGCGACTTTCACACTGAGGAGCCTTTTTCTCATTCCTGGCCTAAAAATATTCATAGCTACTTTCTAGTTGGTTTTTTTGTGCCAAGAATCCCTCAGCTTAAGCCTGTTCCTTCCACCCTGCCTGGTGTTTATGGCTATGTACTTGTAGAGGGTGGTCAAATCCTCCTTCAAACCTCTACTTTGCATTGCTGAACAGGGCAAATCTGGCATTGTCTCATCAAACAACAGCCTCTCCACTCCTCCATTGATCCCTGGTTTTCCAGAACAGGTTTCTCAACACCAAGTGCTTTGCTTGCTTTGTGCTCCTGACTACTTTGCATTTCTCCTGCTGCTCTCTATTTCTGTCGGTGCAACCATCACCAAGACCAACAAGACACCTGAGGTAATGTCAGATACCTTACTGAAATCCAGACATATTAGTGTCTGTGATTGCTGTACTGATCAAAACCACTGAAGAGGAGGATTTGTTACCTGTAAACAGTCCACAAGCAGGCTGTTGTTTTCTCATTCAGCGTTGGTGTTTACATTCACATTTGCCATTGAGTCTAGTCCAGCTGTGGTTTGATAAGAGGAGGCTCATCTGGGATAGAAGTGGCACCCCACGTTCTGAAATATGTTAAAATTAACATTGATTTATCTTCTCTTAGCACTTTTTAGTCTTATGGAATTGTTCAACCATAGCCTGCAAAGGCTGAGGGGGATTGGGTTCCTCTTTCTTATTTATACCATGCAAAATCGTGAAAGGCTTTGAATTTTTAATTTTGTGTTTCTTCATAATATTTCACATTTATAATCCAGGTCATATGCAAGCCAGAAACCTCTGTGATTAAAAAAACCATAAATGATGGCATTATAAACATTGAGATGATGAAAGCCGGGGGTGTTAAGAAGGGATATAATTTTCAGTCATCTCTTCACCGTTCTGCTGTCAGGTTGTTTTCTCATTCTGATCAATAGGAATTTAGCTGTTTACTTGAATGAGGCCAAAATAGCTTTTTCCTCTTTGTATGGATTTATGTTTAGATTCAGAGATGTGAGACAAAAAGTTTTTCATCCCAGCTGGCATTCCTGTTTCTCATTACATGTTTTTAGATTTATTTACTGATATTTTGAGTAAAAGACTTTCTATACACAGTTGTTTAATACCGTCATCCCCTCAATTTGGAACTTTCTCTAAAACAATAAATACATTTTATATCTCATACTGATTGCTAGACTAATCAATAAAAATCTGTGGACAACAAGAATCTGTGGACCAGATTCTTAATTATCCTGTTGAGCTCTTTTAGTGTGGGCACAAATTTAACCTCAATGCTAATCTTTAAGTCTCTTGTACTTGATACAAAAAGCACAAACCTAGATTAAAATACAGAAAGAAAAACATATTGCCACTGTATCTCCAGCCGTCAGAGCACAGTGATAACACGTGACTGAGTGATGGTCTTTACCTTTAACTCCACAGTTTTAAGCCAGAAGACCTCAACTGTCTTAGAGAGCCACAGCAGTGGCTGTCTGCTGATCAAGGGTACAGGGATGTTTGAATTATGGTGGTAGTGCAGTGCAGAACACTAAACTAGCACACGCACTCTGGTTTCTTTGAAGATAACAGAAACGTTTCCACTGACTTAATGGGATTATTTGCTATTTGTCATGTGTGGCTGATCTTTTTTCTAGCTCTAGGTCCTAACTGAAAATTACCAGTGGCCTCTAAGACAAACACCTGAGATGCTTTTGCACCCCAGGCTCCTCCTTTCTGACCACAGACCCTGAGGCACATGCTGGAGGTGACAGCAGGCTCTTAGACATATTTTATCACTGTTCACCATGGCAAACACTTGCACTATATGAGTTTGTTACTCTCTTAAGAGAAACAGCTCTGGAAATTGCAATTGGTAAAGGTTGGCTTACTTGCATTTGGAGTATGATCTGTCCACAAAGCAAAGTCAAAATACTAAGGTTTTCTTCTCAGTTCCGTCGGTTTGTAGAATATGTGACATAGCACAACAATTTTTTTCACATTTGTAAGCACTTTTACAAGGATTTTCTGAATGCTGGGAAGAGTATGGCACACTAACAGAAATTTAATTTTTGCAGTTTCTTATGGACATCTCCATTTTAAGAGCAACATTTGGAATTAAGAGATTGACATAGAAACCAGGAAAAATACTTGGAAACATGTTTCTGAAAATTTCTCAGTGACAAAAATAAAATTTTAAATTAAATCTCTTCCCATGTCTTCCAGTATTAGCAGATCTCATGAAGGAAAATATTTGTAGCCTTCTAGATATTAAAACAACAATCGTATGGTGTATTTTAAAAATTGGCAGCGTTGCCTGAAGTTCTGGACTAGAGCAGCAAAACCACAGGGAGGTTTCTTTGTTAGACAGAAGTTAAACATCCCATTTTGATCTGTTCCTGGCCTTTCTAAAAAAGAGGAGCTGATAGCAAGTTCAGGTTTACAATCTGGCATTTCTCTGGGTGGCACGTGGTATTTCAGAATTCCAGGTGTCTGAACAATGAGCATGGAGTGCCTTGATGAAGTCATGACAATTCCCAGCAGAACGTGAAATTTTGTTCCACATTTGAGAGTCGGCACAAACCATGTAGTATTCCTTTACAGAAAACTCATAATTATACTAGTGTGAAATCTGAGAAGGCTTTTCAATAGAAGCAGTCACCTATGTATCAGACATATCCACAGGCTAACCTGACCTCTTCCTCTTACTAACAGACGAGAATTTTATACCTCCTTCCAGTTACGTTCTTACAGGCACAGCTCATTTTTATGGTTTTGATTTTTTAAAATTCCTGATTTCCTTACAAATATTGCTGGTACCTTGTAAAGTACAACGAAAATGTATGTTCCTAATGTCATCACCTGAAGAAAAATTCAGGCTTGGAAACCTTAGAATAGAAATGGATCTTACGAATTCTTGCTGGTTTGGGATCCTAAGTGACTGTCCATGAAGTTGGGTTTTTTCATCGAGTGCCCACGATAGAGCATAATAGACTTCTTTTCTCATTTTAAGTGTAAATTTTGTGTTGCAAAAACATGAAATTTGGGGATAGTTGGCAGGCCTAGCCTCCAAGGTGTACCTTGAGCAAGGAGATGCCTGAGGTATGGTGCTGCTGACAGAAATGATATTTTGTTTTCCTTCCTGATTTCAGAATAGGAGAGTGCACGTGTCACACTTCTGTGAGGCTAAGATCAATCTAAGTTTGCCACACCACCACTGTGGTTTAATGTGATGGCATCTGGAAGACTGAGGTTGGTTTTTGGATTGCACGGGCTGAGGGCTCACGTCTAGCAAATGAATAAGTGGAGACTCTTCTGTGCATGTACTTTACGGGCTATGCCATTTAAAACTACATTTTGTAAAAAGTCTGTAACAAAAGTAAAAAAATACTATCTTTTTAATTATGTAGTTTATGCAGCTTAAATGTGTGGTCAATTTTAGGCTTAGCAAGTGATGCTATTACATGTAGGCCAAACCTGACCATTCAAGAAAAGCAATATAATTAACGAAAAACAACATCTGTGTGTTATTGGTGCATAAAGAAGAATTCAAATGTGGGACTATAGGTATCCCATAGATAAAATGATGCATTAAAAATTACAGACTTTTTTTAAATGCATAGTTTGCATATCCAACAGTTTCTTGGATGGACAAGAGAAATTTAATTCTCCTTGCTTTATTACCCGGAAATCTCACCTTTGAAACAATTTGAAGTCTGACCCTACCAAAACAGTCATTCTCTGTCAGCAATGCTGGCTTGTTACAGACAATATCCATGCCATTAAATTGTGCCAGCCTTCAAAAAAACAGGCGAGATTCAAATTGCCTGATGGGAATACCCTTTGGCTTGAGAAACAGGGTGTTGTTTTGATCAGTGCTAATTTACCCTGGACTTTTCTAAACATTTTAACAGTGTAGACAGTTGAGTATTGGCACCCAGGAACACTTCCTGACATGGCTTAATTTAATAGTGTGCAGTACAGGCAGAACAAAATCTGCTGGTTCAAGAGCACATAATAAAGACTTCAACTTACCCATTCAGGCGCTACATTACTTTATGAAAGATCCCTCTTTAAAAAAGGAGATAAATTGATCAAAATGAAACTTAGTGCTTTGATTAGAGTACAAAAAATAAATTTCTTGCAAGAAAACTGAAATATGATGGTGCAGAATGAACAGATGTGCACCTGTGGCTAATTAGGGCATTGTATTATGGCCCTGTTACAGGTATCCTAGAGCTGTGGCTAGTGAATCTCTGTGGTCAGTGAAATCTAATGCTGCCAGAAATAGTTTTCCATTAGCTAAGTGTCTCTCTAATGGCTAAAGTTATTGGGACCTGAGCTAGCACTAGATATCATTGACAGCAGCTTTGGATCTGTTCTAGACATTTTTCATTTTTATCTTTTCAATTTCCCAATGGCAAAACCAAAGACATTACTGGCTTGCAAAAACAGTACTCGCTTTTCAATAACCTGCTCAGAATAGAGAATCTACTTAATTTTTAAATTTGCTAAGATTGCAGTGATCTTGCTGAATTTTGTATTCTGTGTAAGGATAGCAGATTGATAAAAGCTGTTCTATAGGTTTATGCTGTTGGCTAAAAGGAAGAAACCTGATTTTATAAAATTCCTCCCTACTTGCTTTCAAATTTGGTGTAGGAGCATTACTTTACAAAGGCACATTAGTGTATTTATGAAGCTTTTGAGGTTGTTTATTTGTAGGTTGGCCTTAAAATAATTCCATCTCTAATGCTATTTAAATTTTGTTTCATGTTTTGAAGTTAATTAAAAACGCTTGCTTATTAGGGATTTATTTGTTTGTTTGTTTGTTTATAATGCGATTGTGGTCAGTAAATTAAAAAATGGTGAAGACAGTGAGTATAACGAAGTGGTAGAATGTAATGTGCATGTGATGGTTTTTGTCTTCTGACCTCTCTACAAACCATTAAACCTCAGGGAGGGCTGGAGGGTTGGTTGTAAGAGCTTTGCTAAGTGAAGTGGGTTGAGAAGAGAGGATCTGTGAGTTGAAGAAAACTGTAAAGGAAATGGGTGCTTGTACCAGGGGCAGAACTGTACTGCTAGGTTTTGGCTTTTGCTTTAAGAAGGGTGCTGTTTTGGGGGGAGATTAGCTCTCCTGGGGTTTTTTGCACCTCACAAAGAAGTGTGCCATACCCCAGCAGGTCTGACAGATCGAGTCACACCTGTTATGTAAGCTCTGCTCACTGTAATTTTGTGTCATTACCTTGCATCTATTACAGTGATTCATTTGAATTTCACCATAAATGACTGAGTTTTCCCAAAACAAAATATATCCTTCACCTTTTCCGTATGCAACTGGAGAGGGGGCAGGCACTGGGAAGGTGCCCAGGCTGTGTAGAGACTGCAGTGGTAAGATTTCCCTGCATGAGGGGTCTGGGCAATTGCAGGAGAAAATGCATCATCTTTGTCTTCTGTACCCCAGACATGCAGAACAAAAAACAAAACCAACCAAACAAACAAAAAAACCCCAACAAAACAGAAAAACAAACAAAAAGATAAAATTAAGCAGAGTGGTTGTATGAGCAACGTGGTAAATGTATGTTAATTCTTCTCTGAATTCAGATAGTCTGCATGTGGGTGGGTGTTCTGGGTGGATGTAAGAAAAAGCCACGATACCAAAGCTCTTCTAGCTACACTGATGCTGCGGACTACTTACAGTTTAAGAGGAGAATTTCATGCCACTGCAGACAGTTAGCTCTTTGCACAAAGCCCGCTCGTTTGGGAATTGTGTGGGAAGGTGTGTGCGTTACCGTCTCCTACATATGTCAGATTGTACAGAAATTACTGTACATGATCTGCTGTCACCACACCTGGTGTAGTGTCGTCATCCCTAAGGCTGCTTCACTTTTCTAGAAGCTGCAATGTTCAAAAAGATGAAAATGCTTCCAAATGTAAAGGAAAATTAATTGTGGGGAGTGCAGTTGAAACTTTATATAACCCAATTGCTTAATTTAAAACCTCCTTTCTGACCTATCTCTTAACTTTGAATATTGTAGAGCAGCAAAGAAAATGACCAGATTTGGATTTATTCATCTATGTTGATGCATTTCTTCATTCTTTTTCATAATACACAGATTTATTTTCTGAAGTTATAAATCAAATTAGTTGTGTTAATGCATACTTGTGCAAAGTACAAAGGCAAACATTCTTTGTTCCACTAAAACAAGGTTCAGATAAATGAATCTAACTAGGCTAATTGATATTTTATGAAAATGTTTGGAAGTCAGTTTATCAAGTAGCAAACATAATGGCATGCTCCTATTTCCCAGAGCAACCAGTAAAAGCAAGTCAAGTAGAAAGAATCAGATTTCTGTGAGATGTTTGGAGGAGCTTTCATTATTTGTGGCCTTTCTAAGCCTCTGTTTTGTTGTTATCCAGACAGTGAATTCCAAAACTTGCTGAAATACATCCAGAAAATAAATTTATCTTGGTTTTGTCTTCTGTGGTGAGAAAATAGTCCTCTGTCTGCTCAGTCCCAAAACCAGTGTGACTACAGGAAAGGAATGGTGGCAAAGGGGAGTTAAGGATGTGTATATAACTACAATTTGATCTCATACTTTTATTACTTGAAGCCTGGTCAACGCCTGTGCAACTGGGTTCTGATGTTACCATTGATGGTGGTTTTTTACTTGGTGTCTTTTTTTTGGAGCTCTTTAAGCAGGAATTCTAGCATATACTTCTGCAATACCTCTTCAAACCCTGTATTTTCAAAGTTATTTCCATTCTTGTGTTCTATTTTGTACAGAAAAAAAGTTAACCCTAAATAATGTTTCTACTGTGTAAGTAACAGTCAGAGAAATGCGCTTTTCCATAATCAGCACAAATAAAACTATCCAATTTCCAAAGCCAAAGCATATAGGATTTCAGGTCCTGTTCTGCATTTAAAGTTATGTGCTGCCTGAGGGATAAATGGAAGTACAGGAACAGGCTGCCATATTACTATACATATTTTAAATAAAGTCTGACAAATTTGGAGTAGGGGAATTTTACATGGATTTCAGTGGTGACAGCACCATTTCAAAAACAAATTATTATGTGTCCCCATTTCCCTTTGCACTTGTCACTCTGACATCTGTGCAGCTTACATGCCTCAACAGTTTCAAAAACGTGGAAACTGAGACACAGAAGAACTGGCTGGTTTGCCCTCGGATAAGCCTCCAGTAGCTCCAGGTCACATACCATATCCTCTTATCAATCTGTAACTTCTGTGCCGTTGTTAGACCTGTGGATTGCAAATCAGCTAACACATGCACGAGATTGTAACAGTGCATAGGTGCTCACTAACTATAACATTTTAGATATCTCTTGATTCTCCCAGACCACATGTGCCTTGTTTTCCAAAGTCTACACCAACCTGGAATGTAGGATTCCAGGTACATTTTCAGTGATGCATTTTGAATGTTTCTCTCTACTCTGTAAGATCTGTGCCGAATGATGATTTTAGACACCACTTAGATGGAGACTGGCTTTTCCATTCTCCTTGCATAAGGTGGACTCACTCACCTTCCAAGGACTAGAAAACAGGAAGGTGTTGTTTTTTTTTTTACAATATCTTTCTGGTTTATTAAAAGTTTATTTAAACTTCCTCTTAACTGATGCAAAGTCTGTATCAATTAGCCATGCCTTATTCAAACAGTATATGGCTGTAATCAAACCAAATTACTGTGCAGTAGCTTTCATTATGCAATGACACTCTTTTGTGCAGCTTTTGTGAGGGCTGCAGAAAGAACTTAATTACAAGTCTAGACATTCCTGAAAAGGGAGCAAAAAAACCTCTCTGTTTTCAGTTCCTTATGCATGTAATGACTGCATTTATAGCAGAAGATGTCCAGTGCTGGCTTTGGTTCAAAACCTTACAGTCCTGGTTTCATAATAAATTCAACATGCAAGTCCAAAATATATTCTATCAAGCAGTGAAACTGGTGGAAATTTTCCTTTTGAAAACATGAGTGAATCTGGTATTCATGACCATGGCTGTCACATTATCAGCATCCTGGACTGAAATTGTTATAATGAAACCACTGCACCAGCCACATCAGACAAGAGGCTTCTCCCCACTGCTAATGCACACAGAAAGCAGCCATCACCAGGCCTTGAACGAAGTTCACTGCTCAGGAGCAGCCCATCCTGCAGTTAAACACGGACGCATGTGGAAAGCAGAGAACAGGTCAGGGTCTTCATGCCTGAGTTGGAATAACACCAGGAGTTCAAAGGCTGAAGCCAGGAAGGCCAAGGTAGAAAATGAGAATACATCTAGCATGAGATAAGAAGGGTAGCAAACTCAATCATCCTCGTAAGAAGAGCTACAGGTGAAGGAGACCTATTGAAAGATGTGTAGAAGAAGGGAGCACTGTTTCTGCCTTTTTTTTCCTGCTAGTTTCCCTTAAATGTTCAGCTCTACCCAGATGTCTAGCACATTTAATAGCAGTGACTAAGCTGTAAAAGATGAGCCTAGAATAAGAAAAGATTAAGTAAAAATTAGTTTCAGAGTGTATTCAAATAATTCAGATATTTTTAAAATTGTTTGCACCTAGTGACCTGCGTAGTATAATCTTTAAAGAGCAAACTTTTAAAGCCTAAGATAGATTTAATAGATAACACTTCTGATGGAGGCTGGGCAGAGAAGCAGATATATGTAGTGCTCACTTCAAGAGGAAGAAGGAAGGAATTAACTTCCCACCCCCTCCAAATTTGAAGTAAATAATGAAGAAAATAATACGGGCACCTGGGATATGGAGGTCACCAGCAAGGCAGGGTTTTGTTCAGAGCAAGCCACACCAAATCAGTCTGACTTCTTCCCAAGCATGGTAAGAGTTATTGTTAGTGGGGGAGAAGCAGAAGGTATTGTACCTACTTGACATAAGTAGAGCTTTTGGTATTTGACTCATCTGGCAGTTTTACAATAAACTGGGGAAATATTACCAACATTATGTGATTTTAAGCTGGATAGAGACAGGTTGTCTGTACTGGGAGAATGTCTATCAGCATGTCGGAAGGTCAAAAGTGGAGGTTCATGAGAAGCCTTCCCCGCTCTGCTTTTTTAGTGTTTTTGTTGGTAACCTCATATGATGGAATAAAAGGTCAGCTTATAAAAATTCCATACACCATAACATTGGAGAAAGCTGCAAGTATGTTGCAGAGTAGGATTAGGAATAAAATAACTTTGCCAAAATTCAATGTCTTTTTTGTACAGTCAAGGACAGTAGGAAAAAAAGAAAAAGGATTTGAAGTTTGCACTGGATCAAAAGGCAGACAGGAGTGGTATATGATGGGAAAAAAAATCAAGTACATTTATTAATATATTCTATAAAGTTTGTCAGGTTACAACTACTGGAATGCATTTTTGAATTTTCAACACATTAGTGCAAGTTGACACTTTCCTGAAGGAGAGAACAAGAATGACCACAAGTCTAGAAAAAACGGAGCGAACAAAAGTCCAGTCCTGGAGAGAAGAATGATTGTTTACATGGTAACAAGTATTCAAAAGGCTCTTGCAAAAAAAGGAGATAATCTGCTTTCTGCCTCTACCATATATAGGAAACAAAGCAGTGGGATTCATCTGCTCTTGTCAAAATCCAGGTAAGTTGCAGGGAAGTGCTTTGTAACAGTCAGGAAAGCACAGCCCTGTAATAAATTGCTTGGGAAAATTGTAGAGTCTCCAGTAGCAGCGGCCTGCAGGAATAAATTTAACAAACAACTGTTGTAGGTGTAATTGATGCTGCCAAGGAGCATAGAGAGGAATGGATGATTCAGGTTCTTTGCAGCCCTACTTTCCTACAATTCTGTGTAATGGGTACCATAAATAAAATTAAGGGATAAGGCTAGAGTTTTAAGCAGTTTGCATTTGTCCTTTTGTCATAAAATCTTTCAAGTTAGATAGGTACCTGAATTATTAAACAACAAAACAAAGAACAAAAGAAACTCTCACACACTGAGTGAGAGCTTTTTGGAAAAAAGCTTAGGGGGAAAATGAAAAAAAGAGAAAAAAAAAAGGTCTTTCTGTTGCAGTCATAGTTAAAGTAATGAAAATTGTTCAGTCATGAGTTGCTGTTGTGTACCCCAGGAGTAAAGGCCAAGATGAAGGCTGCCTTCATTTTAAGCAAGTCCTGCAGAGAAGGGCCTGTATGTCAGACTCAGCATGACCTAGTGTCGTGATGAGTCTGACCTCAAAATTTGTCAAAGAGTAGTAAGACTGTGCTACTCAATTTTGCTATAAAACTTCTCCCAGATTATCTGAGAGATCTTTGTAATTTTTTATTGGCTGGCATTCTCTACTGAAAATCTGAAGAAAGAGAAAACGGGATATTTTAGCTGCAGTGAGAGTACCACATCATGATCATATTTTAATGTGCATGCTACGTTAAACTGTTCTGCAGTGCTATGCATTTACAAACTCTACATCCAGCCATAGAAAGAAAATATTTTCCAAGTCTTATCCATATCTTTTATATGGGGAAAGTGATGTAATTCAGCAATGCCTAGGTTCATAAAGTGAGCTCCAGCATGATACCTGGGCCCAGATCCTCTCATTTGATCACATAACTTAGTCATTAAGAGACAGAGCATATAAATAGTAGAGCACAGACTACCTGTCCTACAATGGAAGTGCACAATGCCCAAATCTGTACTGCAAGCTGGGAAAGTCTTGGAAGTTATGCTGTAGAGACTCAGCCTGCAAAGGAACATAACTTTTATTAAAATCCGTATATGACAAATAAAGCAAGAACAATCAAAATATAGCACATATAAATTGAGATAAGTGTTATACAAAGTGGATTATGCTAATTTAACTAAACCTGTTCTTAAGACAAGATATTTTAGCTCAGAATACTGTTCATGTTTATACAAGACCAAGTAGTAGTCCTGTCAATACCAGGAGCTATAATGCTGCATGGGGAGCAGAACTTTCAGGACTGATGAAAATTTGGAAACAGGTCAATCCCAGGGTATCTACTAAATAAGGGAGCAGTGCTGAAAATGGACAGTGTTGCAAGGAGGTTGTGAAGCAGGAAACGCTCCCAGTGGGTGACAGGTGGCTCAGGCTGGAGGACAGGAGGTCACTGCATCTGCTGGAGACCTTTGTTAACAAGGCTTTTTGGAGGCAGACAGCTTTTACAGAAGTCCAGCCAGCTGTCTATCCCCTCGGAGGGCTGGGGAGCCATGAGCCTAGCTGGTACTTCCATGAAGAATGGGGTATCCATATCAAAAAACACTGGGGTTTTTTTGGTGGGTTGGTTTTGGAGGGGGTTTTTTTATCTATGTTGCCCTTTTCCCTGTTAGTTCACAACAAAACTATTGACCCTACTGGCCAGACTCAAAAATTTGATGTGTTATGAAAGATAGAAGCTGCCAACAGTAGGTCTGTTAAACCCAGGACCTGGCAGCACAAGGCAGCCCCGGCCATGTGCGTGTCTTGTCCCAGCCGAAATATGAAGTCAAGCAGTAGAAACAATGGATGAGAGAGGACAGAGCAGCAAGGACTGATTTTAGGGTGTGACCATTTTAGGTAGGACCATGGGCTGCAGAGAGATGTCAGAGGAGTTACTGTGTCTGGGCAGGAATTCTGGATTAGATGCTGGGAAGATAAGGGAAGGTGTTGTGAAGAGGAAGTAGATGCAGGTGTTGTGATGAGGGCATGAGAGAGAGAGCTCAGATTATTGCAGTGACAATCTTTGAAAGGCACGGGTTAAGTTACTGAGGCAATTGTCATTTGTTGGGCACCCCCATCATGTGAATTTTACGCAAACGATGGGCTGGACAGAGGAGAGAAATTTTCCTACTTGGAGTTTTGCAAGTACTTAATGAAAAAAACCAGTTCACACTCCAAGTTCAATACAAATTGGTTAAAAAGTCAGTCAGTCATGAGGCTTAAGCATGGTTAGCAGATGTTCTCAGTTACGGTCCTTGCTGTGTCTGAGAAGGAGCCCCACAAGCCAGTCTCATTTTATGACTTAAAAGGAAGGAAAAGTTGAACAGCTTCTCCTAAAGTTTTTCCCAAAATTCCCTCCCACAAAAATGTGTTTCTGGAAAGAGGAGAAAATTTCTATGTTTTCAGCCTCACAGCATAAAATGTTTTTAAGATTATGGGCATGTGTTAAAAAGGACCTGCTAAAAGACTGCAAACTTGGCTGGAACATTCCTCTGCACAAATTTGGTCAAGGATTTTTTGTGCAGATGAATTGGAAGTGTCTGTTTTCCACTGAGTGATCGTGAAATGTCTGATCCTTCTCACTCCTACAGAGGCAGCTAAACTGATTTGCAGCACATGAACGCAGATCAGTTCAGACATCTTTTTATGTCCACCCCAGCCTGATGGCTTTTGGTCCACTCCCTATGTGCCGCTATCACCTCTGCATGTCAGACACATCTCTGCTATGCTGTGGGAGCATCTTTGCTACAGTTATGTCTGGCATGATGAAGACCTATTTTTATGCAGGGTAGACATGATGGTTTGCAGCCATGCAGATGTGGCTGCATTAAATGATGTAGCAGTGTACAGTCCATCAGTTTCCATATGTTGTTGGCTGCTTTTACTTTGGATAATTGATCAGTTATCTCACTGTAGAAAACAGCTGGAACAAACACTGGAATTTCACTGTGAAGTAAGGTGAGAGTCTTTGGCTGATCTCCAAAAGCCACATCATAACAAATCCTGTGACTATAGGATTGCAAAGAAAGTAAATAAAAAACGCTTACTGCCCTGTGAGAAATTCACACGTGGAAAGCGCACAGCGTCCCTAAAACAATGCCCAAGGACAGAGCAGTGTATTCCTCCTTAATGTTATTTAATCAGTGGCAATTTGTACAAACTAAAATTCCAATGAGATACGCAGTCAAGAATTCACCTTAGATGCTAACTCAAGTGCACGTTATAGATGTGTTGTCTAGGTGAATATTCAAACATTTGTCATTTCCTGCATCAATATGCACACAGACTGGGTTGTTTTTGGTAGTGAAAACACAGCTGAGAGAGATGCTACTAAAATGTAGAACATGAGACTTTTGAATAATATAACGTGATTCTACCCTTGAGCATTTGTCTTCTAAGACTTCAGAGTTTTGTGTGAATATTTTATCAACAAGAAATACAGAATTCTCTCACTAGTTTATTCTTTTTTGTCTATCAGTACATCGTATATTATATTTTTTTTTCCATTTCTGTCCATAGCAGTGTAAAGTGGCAGCCATATATTCTAAAATTTTTTCTTTCCATTAGTGCAAGGCAGGAATTCAATGGTGAGTGAATTTGCATGTACTGCATGTGCTTTGGCAAGACAGATAGATTTTTGGGACTTTGCAATTTAGTGGTTTTAAAACTTGTGAGAAATCTGCACCATGGGACCCCAAGCATTTTGTAGTTGGCCCAGGACACCTACTGCATCCTTTCTACTCAAATACATCTATTTAATAGTTTAATAGTTATGTGACCATTTTCCTATCTCTCAGAATGTTATAATGTGCAGAAATTACCTTCGAGCCGGACTTTGGCATCTCAACGTCTATTAGATTGCTTCTTAGGAGCTACTGCTGTATTTAAAATTCAAGGATACTTTCTGAGATGTTTTTGTTCCCAAATGGACATGATATCTTTGCCTTCCCAAATTTTATTTTCCTATTCAGATTACAGCCTGAATCCAAGGATCCTGCGCTGAGCAAGTTCACAGAAAAAAGAGCTACTGAAAATTAGTGAAGTAACTCTGTGTCACGCACAGAGCAAATACTGATCTGCTGCTATAGAGAATTAGAAAGATGTCAACTCATGCTTGACTATTCTCACTTAGATGCTTTCACTTTCTCTTTTTTTAGTACCTGCATGCAAATGGGATTGTGCATCGAGACTTGAAGCCAGAAAATCTACTCTATGCAACACCAGCACCAGATGCACCGTTAAAAATTGGTGAGCCGCATTAAATGTGTGCTTCCCTGATGTCTTTGCACCAGTAATATGTGCTAACTGATGTTTGGAGTATATGCATCTCAGGATCATCCTATTTGAAGCCAGTGCTTAATGAACAGCATGTTACTTCAGCAGCACAGCTGTACATGATGGTTTCAAAACCAATGCAAAACTAGATGTTTGCTCAGAGGATTTGTAGCCAAAATCATGCGGAATGTGGCAGAGATGAAAGCACTGGGAACAAGAAGGATCATGAGAAGAGCATAAAGTTCTATGCACCACTTTTATGCCCCTTCTCTTCTGTTAAACTACTACCTTAAGAGGAAAGATACATTGGTGTGAAAATAAAAATGTGCAGATAAGTAGCAAACTGAGCAAGGCTGATTTCTGTTTTGAAGGCAGATTGGAGGGACGTGGAGAGATCTTTGCAAAGAGCACAGGGAAACTCTCTGAAGCATGCTCAGCACCACAGAGGGGGTGAGGAGGGACAAGGCTCTCCTGATCAGGAATGTATTGTGCCAGTTCTGTTGGACATGGCAGACACTTCCAAAGGGTATGACCTCCAAAAATTCTGGACATGCCTAGATTTTGCTTGAGCAATGGAACATCTGTGTAACTCTTCTGAGCTGTACATCACCAGTTTGGAAATACCACCCTTAGCAGTGAATGTTTCCACATTCATCAGGCTGGTGTTCTTCATGGGTTTCTGGAGCCAAATTTCCATGAACTGGCCTCAAGCAATTTAGTATAAATTTCTAGGAACGTCTTGGTTCTCAGGGTGATGGTATCCTAATTTATATCTTATCCTTGTTCTTATCTTTCCTGGAAAAGGTCTAAACTTGATAATTTAATGCAGGACCAGTGGTTTTGGTTTGACGTCCAGAGTGTGTAGGGCTTTTGAAGCATTTCCTAAATGCCACAATTCTTCATCTTTCCAGTAAGGTCATTACCTTGTTTAAAGTGAAATCCAGTTTACAATGAGTGGCTGTGTTTCTAAAAGTAAATTGTATTTCTAATTAGATAAATAATAATACATAAAGGCTAGGCATTTAGGAACAAGTGACCTATTTTTATCCTGATCTTGAGTCAAAACATTCCCCCATATATTTGGTCTAACAAAACAAAATCAAATACTTTTATTTTGCATTTTTAAGGCAAAGGTGATTGTCATCACCTAAACTGGAATTTGAATAAGCTCAGTTTATTCTCAGTGAAAAAAAGAGTTGTGAACACTTCAATTTTTATGACTTTTTAAAAGGAGTCATGAAAGTACAGTGTGTATTGTCATGAAGGCCCTCGCTCTGTGAATAGTAATTAAGGGTGGAAACCTTGCAGAAAGGATTATCAGTGCTCCTTCTGGCACCATCTTTATGCCCCTAGAAGCCTTTTATCAAAATACTGCTGGGATTTTGTCTTGCAGAGGCTGCATACTCTGACCCTTGTCTAAAAAAGCAACCTGAAATTGTTCTGATAATTTTATTGGATTACTCACAGAGTGAAAACTGAATATATACCTAAAATATATTTCTGGATCTCTGCTTGTATGCCCTTAGGCCTCCTGCTGTACTGGCTTTGTGCAGTTTTCAGAATAAAATACAAGCTACATTTCTGTCAAGTAAGAGCCAGGAATACTCATTTGTACAGCAAATTTGGCTTCTGGATTGCAGCCTGGGTAGATTTTCTAAATCAATGCTTACCTTTGGAAATGTCAGTACCATTCATTTAGTGTATAAATGTTTATTTAATTGCATGTACAACATAAAAAACACATTCTTACAGGGAGTAAGAACATTAATATTCCCAAATCATCTTAACAGCTGACTTTGGACTTTCCAAGATTGTGGAAGATCATGTGACCATGAAGACAGTTTGTGGAACTCCAGGGTACTGTGGTACGTTGTTTTGTTACTTACATTTGCTTTTATAACTGTAGAGTCGAAGGAAAGATGACACTGGAGAAGACCATGAAATCACTCTGTTACCTCGTAGAACAGCTGATAATGCAATTCAGGTGACATTGTCATTGTCCTTTACCTTGTATGACATTGCCTGCGAAGCACACACAGGTGCCGTGTCTGCTTGAGAGCAGCACATAATCCCAGTCCAGTTAGTTTCATAAAACTATATTTCACATACTAGCTGTTAATGTTCTGGTTGTCTTCTCTTGTGACAGTTATACTACCAATGCCTCACATCCGTAGTTAGTGCTTAGCCCTTTTTATGCCCACCTTCATATACAATAAAAATAGGATACGGCTTATTCCCATAGAAGCGCCCTCAGAGTTATGTCGACTTGGTGGGAAGGGTTGAGGCTGAATGTCTCTGCAGAGAAGAGAAGAAAGGAGCTTTGTGCCTATAGTCATGTGCCTATAGCAATACTTGATTTACAGCTCAATTTAACTGACCGTGCAGAATTCCTGGTGCCCGGAAAATATTCAAGCATTACTTTCCAAAATTGGAGGAAACCCAGGAGAAATACTGTTTAAATGCCAAATTAAACTATGAATAATTGATGGTTCCGGGCTGCCAGCTCCCACATCCTGCCCACCCATCTATCAGCAGCTTCTCCAGAAAGGACACAGCAACAAAAACACATACTGGAGTCTGAATACTTTGGCATTGAGACTTGACAATCTACAGTCCTTGAGATGTGCAGATTGATGCAGAGGACTGAAAGCAAGAAGATGATCGTAGAGAACATAGTTTGATGCAATGTTGTGCCTTCAGTGAACTTAACAAGAAGAGCATAAGTGGTTTCTGAGAGTAGCACAAAAAATTAAGCCAGTGCAAAGCAGTGATTCATGATCAGTCTGTTACAGGCAACATCTAAACTAACAGCAATGTGTCAGACAAACCCATTCACCAAAAGCAAACTTCTGGAAATCTTGAAAAACACTAAAAGCCCTTCTGTTCATAGCTGTGCAAGTGTAATGTGGGAAGGGGAAGAGATTGCATTGATGCTCGTAGGTACAGCCAGCCCACTGTGTTCCAGAAATGTGGCAGTCATCCCATGTGCATGACAGATCCAGTGGGACCAGGGTCCTCAAGCTGTGCCTGTCAAGCTGCTTGGGCAGACATTGGTTCCTCTTTATGGTTGCATAGCTGGAGTCCCCCAAAACTGCCTGGCCTTTCTGTCTGCTCCTCGCTGCAGCAAAAGCAATTGCCTGAAATGGTCTGTCTTTCCTTCCAATTAAAACAGAATATCAAAAATAAAGCCTAAATAAAGTGCCAAATGAATAGAATCATAGAATCATTAAGGTTGGAAAAGACCTCCAGGATTGTTAAGTCCAACCTTTGATTGACCACCACCATGCCCACTAAACCATGGCACTAAGGGCCATGTCCAGTAGTTTCTTGAGCACCTCCAGGGATAATGACTCAACCATCTCCCTGCGCAGCCTGTTCCAATGCTTAATCACCCTTTCTGTGAGAAAATTCTTCCTAATGTCCGACCTGAACCTCCCCTAGTGAATTCTGAGCCATTTTCTCTTGACCTATCATTGTTACGTGGGAGAGGAAGCCAACCGTCACCCCACTACAGCCTCCATCCAGACAGTTGTAGAGACTCCCTGAGCCTCCTTTTCTCCAGGCTAAACACTCCCAGCTCCCTCAGCTGCTTCTCTTAGGATTTAATCTCTATACCTTCATCACTCTCATTGCCCTTCTCTGGACACGCTCCAGCCCCTCAAGGTCCTCCTGGTTGTGAGGGATCCCAAACTGGGCATAGCATTTGAGGTGTGACCAGCAGAGGGGGATGGTCACTGCCTCACTATTGCTGGCACAGGCCAGGATGCCCTTGGCCCTCTTGGCCAGCAGGGCACAGCTGGCTCATGTTCAGCCACTGTCAACCAGCACCCCCAGGTCCTTTCTGGCTGAGCAGTTTTCCAGTCACTCTGCCCCCAGCCTGTAGCACTGCAGGGGCTGTTGTGGCCCAAGGCAGGGCTGGCACCCAATCTCATCGAACCTGATGCCATCAGCCTTGTCTCATGGATCCAGCCTGTGCACATCCTTCTGTACAACTTCCCTAGTCCCTGCCCGACTTGGTGTCATCTGCAAACTGACTGAGGGTGCCCTCGATCCCCTCATCCAGATCATGATAAAGATGCAGAACAGGACTGATTCCAGCACTGGACCCTGGGGCAGCCACCAGCTGGATCTAACCCCATTCACCACCACTCCCAGGGTCCAGAAGTCCAGACAGTTTTTCACTCAGTGCCACTGCGCCTGTCCAAGCCATGAGCAGCCAGTTTCTCCAGGAGAGTGCTGTGGGAGACAGTGCCAAAGGCTTTACTAGAGTCCCCATAGACAACATCCACAGCCCTCCCCTCATCCACCAGATGGATCACCTGCTCATAAAAGGAGATCAGGTTGGTCAGGCAGGATCTGCCATTCCTGAACCCCTGCTGGCTGTGCCTGATCCCCTGTCCTGTATGTGCTGTGTAATCACACTCAAGATGATCTTCTCCATGACATTCCCTGGCACTGAGGTCTGGCTCACAGGCCTTTACTTCCCTGCATCCACTTTCCAGCCCTTCTTGTGGATGGACATCACATTAGCCAACCTCCAAATCCTCTGGGACCTCCCCAGTTAGATAGTACTGATGATCAGTGATGCAGAGCAGCTTGGTAAGCTCCTTCAGCAGCTCCCCCAGCACCCTTGGATGGATCCCACCTGGTCCCGTGGACTTGTGAGTGTCTAAGTGGCTCAGCAGGTCACTGCCTCCCTCCTTCTGGCTTGCACAGGGTCTGTTCTGCTCTCTGTCCCTGTCTGCCAGCTCAGGGGCTGCTTCCCTGAGGATAACTGGCCTTACTGTTGAGGGCTGAGGCAAAGAAGGCATTAAGTAGCTCAGCCTTTTCCTCATCCTTGGTTCCAGTGTTTGCCTCTGCATCCAATAAAGGATGAAGATTTTCATTGGCCCCATTTTTGTTGTTGATGTATTTATAAAAACACTAAGTAAAATACTGAAGTTAAAGCACCACCTTCTTGGTCACATTGTAGCTCCAGTGCAGCTGTAGCTTTCTGTGGTTCCTTTCACGAATGTAAAAAAACAATTTGAAACCAAAGTACATTTCTAATTTTTTTCTGGCTCTGCTTGGGGATGACTTCTCTTGTTTTGTATTCTGTGAAGGGAATCATTTGCCTAATTAAGGGCTTAAACAGGCAGTCCTCACTTTTTGTAAGAGACACAACTGTGCATGGACTTTAACTGACTTTGTGACTGTTATTTCTTCACTCAACTTTCATGTTACTGACAAGTGTTTTGTCCTCTGCAGCACCAGAGATACTACGGGGATGTGCCTATGGCCCTGAGGTGGATATGTGGTCCCTGGGGATTATCACCTACATCCTGTAAGTGCAGACAGTACTGCAGAGAGGTTCACTTTGTAGCACCCACAGGATTTCATGACACTATGAGCTGTGCCATTGGAAAAGACAAGATTCTGAACTTTAATTATTATATTCCTAACCTTACTGAAATAAGTCAAATCCTAGAGGAGCATGGCAAAACACTCAGTTTAAATATTTGATAAATATAACACTTCTTCCTGAACAGCAGCAAGATCTGTGCAGAGTCATGCTATTAATGTGGACAAGTACAGACCAAAAGTTCCAAACACTTGTGTCTAAAATAGGCATTTGCATCTAAGTCTTATTGTGGCTAGTCATGATTCAATTGGTAAGAATCGTAATTACTTTATTGTATTGATTGAATCTTTCAAAGGAAGATTATTGAGAAGGGAAAATTGCATATGATGTATCGACTCTCCTCTTTATGGGAAAATAATTATGAGACTTAATTTAGACCCTTGGCAATGACAATGCTAAGATGGCTTGTGTAGTTATATGCAGTACCTCTAGGATGCCTTTTATGGGAAGAAAATGAGATTTTACACATGTACCTTAAAAATATGGAGGATTTTATACATGTGGGCCATTATCCCTCCCCTACTAGGATTAACTGTGTCCAGCAAGTACAGTGTGCAATAATACAATTATTTTCATCTTTTGCAAAGAATTATATTCTCTAGAGTTTATACTAAAAGTCCATGTAAGGATATATAAACACTCTGATGGTTATGTCAAAAAACATCTTTTGTTCTGCACATAAGCCTCAAATAGTTCACAGGTCTCCTTTTAGGTACCTGTAAATAATAGGCTACAATATTCTTATTTGCCATTTTGTCATTTGCTCCTTTTTTGCTCCTTTTTACATATCCAAAGATACATGTGTGTATCTTTGTGTCAAGGTCTGGTTTAAGATCCAGACCTTGTGTTGAAGATCACATCTCAGATATTGCCTGCCAGGTGCTCATTTCTTGTCACTTCTAGGGTTTCCACTCATAACAGAGATATATGAAATTTGCCAGCAAGGCAGTCCCTAAGACTGGAGAGGTGGCTTTTGTTGTCCCTTTACAAAGCCACCTAGATTAAGTTATGGCCTTTCCTAGTTACTCAAGGCTTAATGAAGTTGTTGCACTTCAAATTAAGAACCTTTCTTAAGCAGAACTTGTTTTCAAGTGTAGGCAAGCTCCAACCAAACTCCAAACCATTCCTATCAGAATATCTCGAGTGGCATTTTGTACATGCAGCTTCTCAAAATCTTCCAGCTGTTCAGGGAATGCTCCCAAGCCACATTAAACCTCTGCATGTGCATGAACACAAGTGCGTGAATTCCTGCTCTGGATGGGGCTGCATCAGTAGACACTCCTCTATTCTTCCTCCTTCTAATCCTGTCCTTCTCCCACCTCAAAATCCAATTTGATCTACAGGAATAAGACAGACAAAAATCCACCTGGCTGTCTCTTCCATTTAGCTTTAACTGTATTCCACATTTAAAACTCTTCTATTGTGTGTAAAGCTTTGTGGATCAGTATGTCTGATGGGTTAAAAACTGAGACCAGAAAGGTACAAGTAAAATTACTAATTCATTAATCCTGGAGCCCAGAGGACAATGCTGCATGTCTCAACCTCATAGTTCAGTAGAGGAAATCCACTTACAGAGAGTAAAAAAAAATACGTTCTTGTGGGTCCCCCCAAAAATGGAGTAGATGTGAGAGTTAACAACCATATTACAGAGGATCTGCATAAAACTGCATCTTGTCATTAATCAAAGTGGACTTATCATTTGATTAGAAAAAAATTTGACACATGTTTTGACAGAACAGTTTTTCCTAAGACAAATTATATTAAGACCTATTGGTGATAACGGCCATAATTCCAGGGAAGCCACATATGTAGTTTTAAAAGTCAAGAGGAGCAGTCTTTTTATATTCCTAAAGCAGCTTAGAAATCCTTCTGCATGTTTGAGATGCAGATAGTGGTCAACAAATACAGAGGCTTTGCCTGTAGTCAAAATTGCATCGATTTAATTAAAGGTGTTATTTTACTAACTTACTTAAAAGGACACAAAACATCATCTGGTCATTTTTAGTTGTTTTTTAAGCTGTTTACGTTGACTTTTCCTTTATTTGTAGGTAATTGATTTAAAGTGAATCACAATAATTAAATGTTATTTCAAAATAAAATGAAATCAAAAGCAGCTACACTAGGTCTTGCACTGATTTAATTAATCTAATTTGAAATCACACGTCTAGATTTACTCATCTATTTTGGCATATAGCAAAAAAAAGTCTGTCTGCTGAAATTGATTTTTAAGTAGAAGCATATCTATAGAAATTGTTGATAAGAAAACAATAGGTGATAGTAGTGAGTTACAGTGAAAGCTGAGAGTTCACTAAGGAGGCTTCCGATACAGTCACAGCAGGGCTTAAGCAGGTTCTTACTGTCATCAGTTACCCGGATCCAAAAGGCAGTTTGGGCTGAGCCAGGGAGGGGCCCTGCTCAGGGCTGTTCTGTGGGGACAGCAGGGACCTGCTGCAAGCCCAGAAATGGTGGTGGGAGAGGCAGCAATCAGGAGGGGAACAGCAGAGGGGCTCTGGCTGGCCACCACCTACTGAAACACGGGGTTTGGAGGCTGTATCCTTGTGTTTTAATACATCTCTGCCAGACTTGGAAAAATAATGTGCCCAGAATGTGCTTACAATGAGGTGTTTCTCCGCTTCGGCAGTGGAATGTGATGCAGCTGTTCCACCCACGGCTATGCACCACTCCCAAAACCACATTTCTTCCTTGAACCTCAGCCTCCTTTTTCAGGACAGTAAGCACATTGATTGTCTTTAAAAATAAGTTAAAATGTAAGGTTTTTCTAGATTTGTTGCTGTCTTGATCTTTATGATCTGCTGTTGTTTTCCTCTCATCATCTTACCGCTTGTTGCATTTTCTGGAGGCCGAGTAGCAGACAGACTTTCTGTTAAGCTCAGATCACATACTGGCTGAATAGGAAATTCACTTTTAAAAATCTGATTATGTGTGCAGGCGTGATTAAAGCGCAGTGAAGTGATAAAAAAGGACATTATACAAATGGAAACCACATCTATGAGTCTGCTTATCCTGGGGCCACGAGTGTGGATCTCTGCTGGGATCTGTTTTATTCAATATATTTATAAATGCAGCCATTAGTGAGATCACAAGACTTCTAGATTGTATGTAGGTTACCTAAGTAAGGCTGAGGGCTGATCATGATAACCTACCAAAGGTTTTTACATATTGTGGCTTTAAGGAGGCTGATAGGATGAAAAAATGTACAGGGATGAACATGACTAAAAATCAGTCCTAACTGGATATATAAAATCTTCTAACTTCACGCATAAGCTGGGTTTCCTCAGCTAATTCCTATTCCTCTGGCAAGAGTTATAGGGATTCTGATAAATGCTCTATGATCCTGTATTAATAGTTCCAATTAAATGCATGTGAAAATAGAAAATTTACAATTACAAAAGCCTTTCCTAGTGCTTAAGAATACTTATGACCACATTTCTCTCTGCTCTGTAGAATTAGGAGTTCATGAGTACATCCAGGTCTGGTTTCCCAAAGTGTTGTAGAGGATATAAAGTAGGGAAAAATACTACCATGAGCTGTTTCTTACAACCCAAGACTAATTAAACTTTGATAAATTAATTTCTTTTTTTTCCTTGCAGACTTTGTGGCTTTGAACCATTTTATGATGAAAGGGGAGATCAGTATATGTTTAAGAGAATCCTGAACTGTGAATATGACTTTGTGTCCCCCTGGTGGGATGATGTGTCTCTGAATGCCAAGGATTTAGTAAGTAAAGCAAAAATGAGACTGGGGTATTCAGTATTGCTGCCAGTGAGAAAGAGTCCATTTTGGGGCGGGGGCAGAATAATTGCTTAATTAATTGTTCGTAGTTGTTTCCTCTTGTCTTTGCTATATTACGGTGTGTTAATATCTCCTGTTAGTCCAGTGCTGTAATTTTGCACTCAGAACCATGGATATTCGGGTTCTTCTGTGAAGTAAGCCACAGATTGTTGGCAGCTGTCACAGTGTTTATCTATGCCTGCCTTTCCTTCCAGCTCTGAAGTGTTTCACCGTTCCTCTTTTCTGGGCAAACACCTTCAGGGGAATGTAGAAACAAGCCCTTCTTTTTGTGCAGTTTTCAAGCCTGAACTTTGGGGAATATAAAAAGGAGTGAAACTTTCCCCCCACTGCTTTTTCTGACATACTTTTTCTGTCCATTAAAGCTTTTTTTTTAGTAGGTGAGGAAAGACTCTTTACTTTTAAATATGGTCCATTAGCAAAATGCAAGGGCTGGCATGCTATCTGCACTGTATTTTTTTATTACTGGATAAAGTAATTTGGATCCAGGAGACTCTGATCTGCAAAGATAGGTATGCTTGAGTCTGACTTTTGTCAATAATAACTTGCATAATTCAGTTATTTCATTAGCACTGAAAACACAAGTGCTCTGTTCCATATTACTTATACAGACTGCACTACAAAATACTACATCATTGGTGTTAGTGGAGTACTTCAGGATATTTCAAATGGGAGGACTGTAGAAGTTCAAAGTACTTTTTTGTTGAGATGTGAAGTTTTTCTAAAGCCAAAAAAAAAGTTTACTTTTACTGCCAAATAAACAGCAGTCTGCAAGTAAAGCTTTTGTCCGAACTGCTCCACACCGTTTCAGTGAACTAAAGCTCAAACTTTCAGGTTTGAACATTGCATAGCAAATTGTAGGTAAGGATGAAGACTGTGACTCTCAAAAGCCATGCTGTGGGCAGTTCGCTGTCTCAGTTGGAGTGATTTGCTTTACTCGAGGTCTTCCTTGGAGACACAACCAGTGTTAACCACAATGCCTGTTCTCCTGCACCCACTTCAGGGCACCAGCTTTCTTTAAAAGCTCTTTGTAGGGAAATTTCAGAGAACCCTAAAGCAAATTTTCCTTCCCCCTTGGGCACATAGGGGCAGTGGAGCCCTGTGCCATCACTTGCACTCTGCTCCAAGAAGGTCTGCAGTCAGGAGAGCTGGGTAAGTGTGGCTCTGCAGAGTGCCATCTGTGTACTTTGTTACTCCATCCTCACCTTTCTCCTTTTTTTAAAACACCACTTGTCCAGTGATACAATAAAACCCATGGAATGTCGCTTGGCTGGACACACTTTGTATCCAGCAGGACCATCTCCAGTCTCAGGGGTATGTTTGCAGTGCCTTTTTCCCAAAAATATCCTACTGTCGTGTTTGTAGAAGTGCAGGTTTGCTGGATTTGGTGATAGAAGGAATGGTGTAAACAGCATCAGTTTCAGAGTGGGCTAAGACAGAAACACTTGTACAGTGCTTTTTTCCCTGCGTACATGAGGTTTGACAGTGACTGAAAGAAACATTTCCTTTGTGATGTACCTGACAGGGACTGCGTGGTACAAGTCAGCATGAGCTGCAAATGCTATAATTTAAACCTTCTAATCCAGTTTAAAACTTGTCCAAATCCAAAAGCAGAGATACTGCTCAGATATTTTGAGAATCTCTTAGGGTTTTTGTGACAATTCAGACATAAAAGAGCCTATGATAGATACAGGTCATCTGCAATGGTTCATACCCTTAATATGTTGGTAACCAGTTGATTCTTTCTCTTCTCTCTTCCCCCTTAGTGGCTGTCTTAATCAGAGATTATTTATGGAGGACCAAGAAATGCCAGAAGCAAAGTACTTGCAAAGACACAAATGAAAATTCTTGTTGGTTTCTTAGAATGTCTCACCTAAGATGCTTCCCAAACCAAGACCAGAGCCCCCAAATGCAAAACTAGGTAAATCTGAAGGAAGAATAAGGTTGACAGTCTTTTGTATTTCTTGCTTGCGATGCAGGTTAAAAAGTTGATTGTTTTAGACCCCAAGAAACGCCTCACCACTCTACAGGCTTTGCAGCACCCATGGGTCACAGGGAAGGCAATAAACTTTGCACACATGGACAACGCACAAAAGAAACTTCAAGAATTCAATGCCCGGCGTAAACTTAAGGCAAGTCTCTGCTCATAGTCTCTGTTTTGGCTATGAAAGCATGCAATTCAATTAGTAGCCTTGCACCTTGCACATTTTTGAGGACAACATTCCATGGTGTTATGGAAGCTTTTTATTTAAGATATCTGATGAAGACTGAAGAAGTTTGAAGCTGATTTAGTCGATGACTGAAGCCAAACAAGTAAAAATGTGTGAAGTTGATTGAAAACTCAGTCTACACAGATAGGACTGCTGAGGATGTACATGGCTTTCACAAAGTCCTTACTTTCCTTCTTTTCTTCCATTCTTCCTTTCTTGCTTCTGTCTGTCCGTCTGTCCTGTACTGCTGGTGCATCCTTAGAATACTGACCAGAAAGAACAACATACTGAGTAATTTCTTATTGAGCATCCATAAATCTGGAAGAAAATTAGTCTATTAAATCATATTTTGATCCCTAACCCACTCTGAGTTACCTGGACCTATCAATACAAAGCAGGAGGTTGAAACTGTCCTTCTGTATGAACTAGAGTCAGCATTTCAGATGTGTAGGTCCCTAAAATGTCCCCAGGATGCTCCTTTACCATCCAGTCTGCATATCTACCATGGGAAGAAGCAGGAAAACATCTTTAGGTGAAAACAGCAGGCAGCTAGGCATCTGACTGACATAGCATCAGGAAACTTTCTTCTCCGCTAATCCATTTTTCAGTTTTTAAAGATTTTCATCTGCTCAGGAGATCACTCCAGGGATGCTTCAGCACAGAAGTATCAACATGTAGCAACAGCTACAGTAAAGCTGCCCTTGTAGCCCTGGGGAATAAGAGTAAAAAGCAACTGAACTGAGAGCTTTAGTAAATTCCATACAAAAACCAATTCACAAAAAACTGGGCCTTAACGTTGGCTTTGCTATTTTTTTTTTAGTAGGGAACTGGGGCAGAGAATCTCTACAGGGCAAAGAAATTTGGATTTTCATTTACAAAATTCTCAGAGATTGTCGATATCATTCACATTGACATTTTGATTTTGATTTTCTTTATATTTTTACACCAGAGATATTTTTTTGAAGCTCCTTCTATTTAGACCCCTACAGTAAAGCAACTTATTCTTTTGTGATTACGAACTATTGCTTTTTATAAGTTTATTTCTTCATTGCTTTTCTGTTAAAGATTAAATTACCAAATCTCCAATTATTAAGAGGATTGATTGAAGTTAGCAGTTCCTGTAGAGTTAATACTTTTCCACAAATATATCTGTAAAAGAAACAATAAATTTTTAGACTATTAATTCCTGATCAAAAAAATAAAACCAAAGCAGACATCCAAGTAGTAAGTACACGCTTTAGCTGTTCTTTTGTTAATAAGAATAATATGTAATTATCTCCTCTTTCCCAACATAAAAGTCCATCAGCAGGCTTTCTTTATATAAAGAGAAATTTTAAAGAATAACTCTAAAGGTCTCAGTCAGGATTTGGTTTCTCATAGGCTGTGTTGAATTTGTTTCATAAACATCCAACACTGCTTGTGAGAGTAAATTACATTGAAAATGTCTTTAAGACATCATAATATCATTGAGTGGCTTGTTCTGTTTGTAATCAGTTTTCCAAAGTCCTCTCACCACTAATGTGGATATCTGTGATTTTTCCTTTAAGAGGTCTAGTCTCTCACTTTCAAAATTCTTGCCACTTTCTTTGGTTCATGCCTTATAATATTTCTTCATAATCTGTTGTAGCTGATTCTTTTTTATTGACAATATTTATGTTATCTGTTATGTCATCTGTTTTTAACACCTTCTTTTTTTCCTTTTTATTTCTTTGTGGGAGTTGTTTGTTTGGGTTTTTTTGTGGGTTTTTTTGTGCATGTGATTACCTCTCCAAAGAATCCACAAAACTTGCTATGTTCTTCATCTCTTCCTGCAGACCCACTTCTTTGATGCCTAAGCAAAAGCTGCCAAGTCAAAAATAGATTGAGTTGTCACACACAGAGATTAGCATTTCTTTTCCTCACCTCTGTATTTCTGGTTTTTTTCAGGCAATAAAACTCTTCAAGGCAAGGGCTAATATAACTGTCTTCATGTGTGTCTTCATTCTGTGATATTTCATGTGATATGAAAGCCTACCCCAATGTGTATTTTTATATGTCTATACTTAGGAAGTGCCCATGTGCTCCATAACATAGTGCTTGGCATATGCAACAGTTCAGTCATGATAAATACTGTGCTCCTTCATGAAATTTAATGGAATAATCAGTGATAATACTGTTGTTATTATTATGACAGAAGATGATGACTTTCTTTTTTGCCATCCAACTTCAACATGGGACATCTGAAGTAATGTCATTAAAAAAAAAAAACAAAAACAAAACAACAACAAAAAGTGCAGCAGGTATAGCTGAAAAAAAAGTTATGTTCATGTCACCCAACCTGTAACCTTGTTAAAGCAGCAATTTTAAACCTCAATCCAGTATTGCAGGTGGCCTTCTAAATCCACCCAGGCCCAGGCAGGTATCCAAACGTGACATTCCCAGGAAGGCTAAACGCGGTCGCGGTCGCTGTCGGGGCGGTGCTGGGGCCGCGGTGCCCACAGGCCATGTCCCCTAAGGAATGTTGGTTTGTTCCTCTCTCTCCCAGGCCGCAGTGAAAGCCGTGGTGGCCTCCACGCGCCTCGGCAGCGCCAGCAGCCACGGCGCCCACGAGGGCCACAAGCCCGGCCAGAGCGCGGCCCCCGCCCGCGACGCCCAGCCCGCGGAGAAACCCACTCAGGAAGCGGCAGCAGCAGCTCCAGAAGAAATGCCTTAGGTCGATGTTGCTCACTCGTGTCAGCGGAGATGCGTCATTTCATACACCAGCTACCTTGTCATCCTGCGAGAGAGATTAGTGAGCTTGGCCTCTCTGGTTCTGCTTTGGGGTGCCACAGGCCCCGCCTGGTGATCCTACCTTCAGTGCATGTGACTGCTTATGAAAATAGTAAACTGTTCCATTAGGCATGTCATGGAAACAGTGTTATTTGCAGTAATACCGGCAGGTGAAAACATGGGGATTATTAACTACCTACCATAATGTGTATACTTCATCTATCTAGTGTTCCTAGGTGGCATTTGAAACAAAATGCTGTTTTGTTTGGTTTTATGGAAGTAGTTGTCTTATCTATGTTGTGAGTTTCTTTGAACTGTTTCCTTCCAGGTTCAGAGTCCTTCAGCAGACAAAATGGAAGGAAATACAAGACCAGTGCTTTTAAAACTGATGTATGAAATAATGCTTTTTATCTGTAAAATTGAAAAAGTATTTGGGGATTTACATGCAAAAAAAAAAAAACATTCCACTACTTCTGGGACGAAATTGAAATGGTAGTTCCACTGGGCATGAAAACGTACATTGTTCAAGCTTGCATTGAGAATGCCTTATTCTGACTTTTCCTGTTTATATACAGTATTTTAATAACAACCAAAATTACTCAGATTTCTGCCATTTCATTCCATAGTAAAGTGTTAGTGAAACAAAACCATAGACTAAACAAGGATTAGAGTAGATGCAAATTTTTTCCATACCATTATATTTATTCATTAAAATTCTAAACTCTGCAGCTAGAAGACATTTTATAGGCCCTAAGGGAATAATCTGCATTTCAATAAGTTGTAAATGCTTGAAGGAAGCTATTCCACAACTGACTGATTTTGCTTTGGGGAAGCACTCTTATGCAAGGTCTGGGAGCAAGTAGTATAATCTAGTTGGTTCCTGGGTAGTTTAACCTCATGAGTGAGCAGTTTCCACTTGTAATTAGTCCACATTTTCCTAACAAAAGACCCCTCCTGTAAAGTGATCCACCAGCACAGATCTTGCATCCACCCAGAGCTCCTGTGTCTTGACTTAGCAGCTGTGTGCATCGATCAGCTTGCAAAAGTAGGGTCAGGCTCTTCAGCTATCTTGATGTTTTTGTTGAATGTGATTGATAGAAACTGAAAAACTAACGTGCATCAGTGTGTATGATCACTTACACTTGTTTGTTTATCTATTTGACAGCATGTGACTATTGTACTGATATATTACAGAAATGGCAAAAAGAACCTGATGTACAAAAATGTCATTTGTGCTTGTTAAACCTTTTAATACTGATAGTTACCTAACATCCTAATACAGTCATCATTCCTCTTTTGCTTTAATTGTTTTTATGTTGTTGTTAGGCCTTGCACAACTTGCCTTGAAAAAAATATAGCAGCTACTGAAAAAACCAAGACTTTAATAAAACATTCAATAACTACATTTCCTGATGAAATTAAAGGGTAATACAATGTTATTCATATGGTAGATTTAATAAAATATGCTCTAAATTAATATATAAAGGAGGATTAAAGATCCTGTCTTTACTGGATGAGAATGCATGCTAATGAATCTATTATACTTGAGATTTTTTATCCATTTCTAAGAACTCTTTGAACTTGTACAAAAAGTTTTGCTAACTAAGCAGGATTGAAATTTAAACTACCTGCATCCATTCTTTTTTAAAGGGACACACTTTGAGGTCAGCTGAAACAGCTGGTGGGGGCATGGCAGCTGTGTGCAAGCCAACACAACACTTTTACAGATTTTTCCCTGAAAACAACTACAGCAAGATTAATAACTTTGGAGAAGACCATAGGTACATCCACGTGTCTCACTGTTTACTGTCTGTCTTACCTCCTTTGAGGTCACTGCAGGAAAAATGCAATTCTCAGCTACTTTACTCCACCCCCTTATACTGTGGTGAAGTCATCCAAGTTCAGTCAGTAGGGAAGAGGCTGGATTTCTGTAACATTTCATCCTTCATTTGGGATAATTGCTTCAAACCTGCAGAAGTGGAGTTGGCTGCGCAGTCACTGCACATCTGTGAGAGCTTGAGCATAAATTCCTTCATCTGGGGCACGGTTTGTTGAGCTGAAAAGCGGTCCCAGCTGATCCCCAGTGGTGCTTTTTGCTAAATTATACCACAGCATATCATAACTATGAACTGATGCCATCCAACAGGAGACCTCTCTGTGACAGCATGATCTTCAGAGGCAGCTCAGTTTTGTGTATAAAGGCTCTGGGGCTTTAGTTGGTGTTTTGCTTTGTTTTCTTCTGTCATACTCAGCATTAAGCAATCAGGATGTGTGTGCTGAGTCTGTGATTAGCAGTACGTGACTCAGTAAAGCACTGTGCCTGGCTGATATATTTGATGTATGACAGCACTAGGGTGTATGCATGCACTGGAAGACAGGACTGTTACATGCATTGGCTTTGTCTGAAAAATCACATCCTGGTGGCATCTGCTGCAGTTCAGGCTGGGATGTGCAACATCAGTGCCTTACTGTGGCTGAAAAATGTGAACATGCTTGAAAACTACTGGAGATGGACCAGATGTTTCCAAATCTGTGGTTATAAGCTAGGTAGAAAGTTACTTGTGCTCTTTTCTAATGAAATCCTAAGCTTTAATTTTTTAGAATATTTAACATATTAACAAAGTTCTTCAAGTATAAGAGGGGGAACCTTCCAATCTTTTTGAAATATTTGAACTTAGCAAAACTTTTCCTTTAAAAGCAGATTGCAGCACTAGCCAAATGTAGTCTAATATTTGAGAGCTAGGATGCTGATCAGATGGCTGTTAAATGGCTAAGGAAGCACCACAACAGGGGTTTTCCCAGGTTCAAAAAGATTCTCTCCAAAATAGATTTCCTATAATTTCAAACACTTTTGCTTGCAATTTTGTGGATGACGCAGTAGACTGCACTGTGTGAGCCTGGTGCTGGTTTGTTGGCTGAAGTTTGTACTTTACAGTGTGCAAACATGCTGTAAAGAGGCAGACACACCCTAATCTGCATTATTCTGAATGCGAAATAATGTCAAGGCAAAAGTTTTTGATACAGCAGGTTCTTCAAAAGGATACTAAGGACTCTGTTCCCACAAATGAGCAGGATGTTGGACACACGGAGTGACAAAAACTGCCCAGCAATCCCTTTGCCCTGGTGAATAAAGCAATATGCTCTGAAAAGCTGTGTGGTAGCACAGCAGGACAAAAGCATCAATCAGAAAGTTTTTTGAAGTGGCTCAGAGCAGCAGGGAGTCCCAGGCTGCAGGAGGCTGTGGCTCACTGCTAGCCAGGCCTCGGCACTTTCCAAATGAATCACCTTCTCCTACAACTCACACTGCAAGTGGAACATAGACACAGCCAGCAGCCATGGGAGAAGTGAAGACAACACCACATTTTCTGCTGCTCAGTAGCAGGGAAAGGGAAAATGATACTGGGAGTTGCTAGTGTCCAACTCAGCAGAAAGACAGCAATATCTGACAAGCAGCAAATGCAGCAGTACTCTGGAAAATAAACTCTTGTTTCTAGATAAATGTCCCTCAGCTCCTGAACATGTGCTGAGTCGTTGCTGGGGTTTTAAGAGCAGCGTATGAAAGTGCGGGGTGGAGGACTCCCTGCAGATCCTTGCACAGTGTCCTGCACATTGCCTGCTTACAGAATGACAAGACACTAGCATCAGCACAGACCCCAAGCTTGTGCAGAGGCTGTTTCTCCTGATGAAGAACTCATTCTTGTGTGGCTGAGCCAGCCTTGCTGCTGCTGAGGTTATGAGTGCATAGCTTGTGGAAGCATGGCATTCATGTAACAAAAAATATCAGAGGCTGACCAAGAAAGATGCACAGTTAGACCTAGAGACCAGAAGCAGGGATACGCACAAGTCCTGAAGATAACAAAGGTAACAAAGAGAAAGGCAGAACATCCTTAAAATTACTTTCTAAAACAATAACAGCTCTAAGAATAACCTTTCCTCCCTATCAGAGTTGATTCTGTTGGAACATAAAGAGTTCATTCTTCTTTTGTATAAAGAAATTTATATAAAATTCTCTGATAAGCCCCTGCACAATACCATGTTTCGTTGAACAAAAACCATCAGCTACATTCCAGAATAAGAAGAAAATAAGGAAGGAAAAGGGAAAAAAATAGCAGTGAAATATTTGCCTAGTCCAGACACAGAGCTCTACAGCAAGGCTTGCAGAGGGTTACAAAGATGATGACAGGACAGGAGCAGTTCTCTTATGAGGAAAGGCTGAGGGAGCTTGGCCTGTTCAGGCTCAAGAAGGGATGACTGAGAGGGGACCTCATTAATATATGGGAATACCTGAAAGAAGGGTGCCAAGAGGATGGGCCAGGCTCTGCTCCATGGTGCTGAGCAATAGGACAAGAGGCAATGGGCAGAAATTGATACCCAGGAGGTTCCCCCTGAACATGAGGAAGAACTTCTTTACTATGCAGACGACCATACACTGGGACAGATTGCACAGATAAGCTGTGGACTCTCCCTCACTGGAGATATTCCAGAACCTGGACACAATCCTGAGCAATTTAGGAAACCTGGCTTGAGCAGGGAAGTGGGACCAGATGACCACACTGATGGTCACTTCTAGCCTTACCCATTCTGTGATTTCGTGATTTTATGATCTTAGTTCCAGAAGATACATAAACTTTTACTGGCAAGGCTTCAGATTCTTTATATCTGGGCAGTAAAATTTCTGTCCAGAGCAATTCAGTGAAGATTGCTGAAGAGTCAGTGAAGAGCATCCCTTGGAGTGTGAATCCTCTAACTAATGTAAGGATAGAACAATATACATGCATATAACTAAAAATTCAGCAAATACTTACATCCTCTTCTACTCCTCCAGAGTGGAAAAGAGAGCATGAATGCAGTCATGAACTTAGTTATTATTGGAAGGTGTTCAGATATTGTGGGAATAGGCATAGTACAAAAGCAGGAATACAATGGAATAGTTGAAGTGGCCCAATTCTGAATTTAGCAGTAAAATTATAGATTTAAGTCTGAATATGTACATGAACACATAAATATATAAATTTATCAAACAAGAAGCAGAGACTGCTGAACAATCTCTGAGAGCCAAGTCTATATTAAAAGCTTCAGCAACCTTTTAAGCCATCTTTTGTCCCTTGCCAGCATTACTCAGCTGAACCTGAAATTCTAATGATTAATAGTCTGGTATACATAGATCATCGCTGAATGAAATTCAGTAATGCATATCAAGGTATGAAAGATAACAAATACAGTGGTACAGAGTTTTGCCCAGCTCTGGCTCCTTCCAAGACATGGCTGGGAAAAAGATCACTTCAGTGGCCTTGTCCTTTTGTGTGCTCAGTACCGGGGTCGAAGAGGAGTGACAACACAAGCACAGCATTTTGCGATGAGATGGAGCTGCCCCAAACTGCACAGAGGCCCTGCCCAGTGATCCTCCATCCACTGCAGGTGTGACTGAGGACAGTCTGGCCCTTTATTTGTATATCAGGAAGATGTTTATTGGCCTAGGTACATTAAACAGCATGTGTTTGCCACTATGAAGTAGCACAGAGTTCCTCCCATAGGAAGATACATAAAGAGCAAAGCTTAAAAGAAAGGGATAATTTCTTTTTTTCCATTTGAAACTCTGGCTTCAAGAACAAGTGTTAACATTCATGGCTAAATGGTTCATTGTTATTCTTCCCCTTTGTGCTTCATCTTTTTTTTCCTGGCCCAGGGGCACCCAGGAACAGCTGTCAGCTGCCAGTCAGTGGGTAAAGAGCCATCTGACGCCTGGCAGGTTTCAGCTTTTCTGCCTTGACAAATCTGCTGTTGCCCTTGGTTCCATCGGATGGTTTCACTCCTGCTCTTGTGCTCCCAGGAGGGTCTAGGTTTCATCAGTCAAGTATACATTACATATACATGTATTTCTGTGTGAGCCACCCCGGTGTGATTTGTCACTGCCAGTTAGCACCCAGGGAGAGGTGTTTCTACTTTCCCTCTCCACTTCCCAGACCCATGCTGTTTCCTGGCACCTTCAGATTCCTTTGTTAAGAGCCCACACCTGGCTGACAGAAATAGCTCAGTGGTGTGCAACAAATGCCAGACAGACACAGAAAATAATTCAGCTTCTTGGGTTATTTTCCCAGCAGAAAATAAAGGCATCTGGGCTGCTGTAGGTGCAGGACGAGGGGTTCAGAGCAGAAAGGCACAAGAACAGCACCATGCCAGGTTCTGCTCCTCAGCACCAGGAAGCTCCTTTGTCAACAGCACCTTTTTCCTTCTGTGGAAGACATTGTTTAGGTCAATCCAAAGAGACAAGTCAGGCTTAGGAACTCTGAAAAATTTCATGTGTGCTATAACCAGTGACCTTCTTAATACTGTTTACATAATATGAGTTTATACACTTAGAACCGTATTTTATGCAGCATTGCCATTTACAGTGTTGGCATAAGAAACTGCAAAGTCAGTTTGGAACACTTGGTCCCATTTGTTGCCTGGAAATGTTAATAATGATCTGCTTTGTAATACAAAACTCTGGAGCCAATCATTGTATCTGCATAAGTACACACAGAGGAAGTCCATAAACAAGAAAAAAGACTGTAATTTTTATCCCTGTGTTGAGTGGATGTGGGGTGGCTCTCCTAATTGAAATTATTATGTCGAATGACTTGAAGCAGCTATTCTGGTCACTCGAAAGCGGAGGACAAACCATTGGGTTTGATTTACAGCTGCAAATGGCATGTGATCTGTCCCAGAGACAGTATGTTCTAGGAGCCACTAGAAGTCATATTTATTCATCCACAGAACTGTCCATAGGGGTCTGCATTATCCTGTCAGCCCTCAGATCCCAAAGCATGATGATGTTACTTACAAATGTGAAATTTGCATGAACGAGCACAACTACACAAGTCCCCAAATTACACTGAATAATAATGGCCCACAACAAACACACCAGAGAACTCGGCTACAGAACACACCAAAAAGAGCTCCTTTTTAGCTTTGTTTCAACAAAGGATAAAGTGAAAAGTGTCTATAAATGCACATTCCAAGGTTTCAAGTTTCTTGATTTCTGTTATTTTCCTGACATCCCCACCAGCCATGTTCATGGAAGTAGTGTAAATATATCTATCCAGTGACAGCCTCCTTCAGATGGAAAAACCTCGCCACTGGCCCCACTCTTCATTTGTAAGACATCGAAGTTGTATTGTTTGTGGTATTAATATGTCCTCCAATCTCTTCTCCCTCAACTTGTTATAGGGCCTGAAGTAGTCTTTTATGGAAAACTGAAGTTTGTGAAGAAACATTTCATGAAACTAAGCAAAGGGACTCTGTGTGTATTTAGACAAAAATATCTTTGAAATATCTCCTAAACCCTGCTGCAGAAGTGTCCTCCCTGGGAAGTATTTTCCTTGGTAATGACAGGGACCCTGCAGAGCATCCAAGGCTGGTGCCACCATCAATGTACTGCCCTCAGTGTAGTGACAGGTGCCTTGTTTGCTCTGCTCAAATCATTACCATCTTCGTTGCCGGGAGACAGTAATTACAAACTAAGATACTTTTTAATGAAAGGTGTTGGAAACAAGGACGTTTACAGCTACTAGCTGCTGAGAGCTAACCCAAACTGTTTCTTTGTGCTGTTGAGCACAAGAACCACTTCCTTGTTCACACCACATCCTCATGAGACATGATGATGTCAAGCTAACACTTCTGATTAAATAGCAGAAATTTTACTTAACATTCCATAAGTGGACATTGTTTTGGGGTTTGGTTGTTTTTTGAGGGTTTTTTTTTGCTTTGTTTTTTGGAACATGGTGTTGAGAGGCCTATGCTCGTGAGAAAATTACCTCTGAAATGGTTAGCTGCTCAGGGAGAAGGAAAGATGGAGAGGTGGAGGGTAAACCCTAGTCATAGAACCATGGAACCATTCAGGTTGGGAAAGACCTTTGGAAGAGGTTGGTTAGGAAAGATCGTGCAGTCCGATTGTTAACCCAGCACTGCCAAATCCACAACCAACAGGATGTTATCACAAAATAGCAGTGGTGGCTGTCAGGGAGCTTGTCAGGGAGCAGGAGGAGGAAGAATCATTGGGGCTGTCTCGCCTGGGGGAGGAAGTCTGTTAGCCCCCGGGAGCTACACCACCACACCCTTGCAAGCCCAGAGGGTACCAAGCAGAGGCTGCCTGGCTGCTCCACACCCACAGAAAGGAGGTCATCAGCTTAAAGTGCTTTTAACCTGAAGAAATGTGATACATTAAGGGCTTGTGTCTGGCTTGGCCTTCGTTTGGAGGCTCCTGGCTGGATAAGGATCAGACCATAACGAGGAAATTTTGTGTTTTTGTTAATTCAAGAATACTGTATGCTGGATGGTTAGGGTATGTGCTGATGTTTCCAACACAAACAGAAAAATGGTGCCTTTGACTAGTAACACAAAGTGTTTTATAAGCCTGTTACAGGAGCTCATTGATCTCAGAGCAGTGGCGGCTGGACTCTTACTAATAACAATGAAGAATGTTTCAAATATATATAGCAGACTTTCTCAAATTAGCTCCACGTCCTGTGTTCCTGACTCCTTATTTCACCACTTAATGTCGAAGAAATCCTGTATTGTCAACACTGTTTTCTTCTACTAGCAAAGATGTAAGCAACTAAATAGCAGTTTATAGTCTGCTTGTTTAACTGTGCCCTTTTGCTTCTGATTAAGCCTGTTTGTGTAGTAACTTTTCTGATAGTGTGCAAGTGAACCAGAGAGAAATTTGAAAAATGACCATTTTGTTATTTCCGTGTATTGTATGTGGGACCAGTGTACCTCCTTGTGTGTTTGCATGGGAATGCTGATAAGCCATGAGAAAATGCTTTGACGCTGGGATGTCTATTTTTAGTAAGTGGTTTGCATGACTGATCCGATGCTAAATAAACTAGTAAATCTAATAAAGGTTACATCTATTATTTGCTGACAGCTAATGCTCAACGTAGAGCAAGGAACAATAGCCATCCTTGTAAAGAGGAGTAATCATGGGTATTAACTGCTTATACTGCAAAGTCTAGATTGAATTCCAGCTTGGCACAGCATTTCCCCTGCTCCTCTTCCCTCAAAAGTTGAATAACAAACTGAATCTGTTATTAGGGGTGGAGCACAGAACTAGGGGCTGTCAAGGCTTCCCCTGTGCCCCAGGGTGGGTTATGTGTGATAGATGCTTGTCTCCCTCTTTGCTAAAGACTTGCAGTGATGAAATTGCCACCTCCTTGTGCACCCTCGTTCTGCTACTCTTTTAACTGGGAAGTATTTTACAAAGTCCCAAGTCTTTTTGTTGCATTTAACCGTTTGTGTATCACAGTGATTTGTTTTCTGCAACCATTTCTTATGAATACAAAGGCTATTAATGTGTTCCTTCATTCAGCATCCCCCTCTCAGCAGCACAAACCAAACCAAACCTTTACCCCAGAGGTCTTACACTCCTCTTCTTGCTTGAACATGGATTTTCTGCCTTTAGTTGACTACTCTTTGTCTTGAACTATGTTGCCAAAAGCTGCACATGATACCTGAATGGAGAACTTTGCAAGACTGAGGTGTTGAAAGGATATTTTATTTTTTATTTTTCTGCCTTCTTCCCGTATCTGTCACCCTCAGTGATGCTCCCTCCTGCCTGGTATTGGTGTGCATCTTGTTATTCCTGCCACCTACAACTCCTTAGTCTTGCAAACTGCTTGAATGCTAAGTCCCTTCATACCCTTTTGTGGGAGATGACCGTGCAAAGTCTCTCCATCCTCATTACATCCTGCAATGTAAGAAATAAATAATTATAAACTCTACAAGACATTTTACCTGGCAACAATGCTTCAGAAAAAAAAAGAAAAAAGAAGAAAAAGAAAAAATAAAGCCTAATTCAGCACTTCCATGGATGTTGCTAAATCTCTTCGCAAGCTAATGCAAGGCATACATTCTTACTGCAGTTTCATGAAATCATATTGGTCACACCTCCATAACAGAATGGGAAACATCAAAGGAAGAAAGAGGGCAAGTATCGAGCTGGCTCTGAGCTCCCCCTGGAGCTCAAGGGTTGTTTGCTTTTTGCTGATCTGTTAAAAATAGTGCATCAAACAGCGGAGTTGGAGCCCGTGATACAGCACAACATTACACTGGTTTTATAGTGAGCTTGAGACAAACAAGGAAATGGGAAATAAGAAAGAACTAACAAGTCAGAGGAACATTTCATGAGTTAGGATAGCCAGGGGGTCAAACATAATGATTCTGCCTCATAACTACCAAATTTCTGCATTTCTGTTGATGCCTGGTGCAGCCTTCTTCTTAAAAAAGCCCAGGGCTTTTGTAGTTATGATGTCCTTCTCAGCAGTTCAAGCACTTGTTTCCTTCAATATGTTGTACATATCCCAGAAATTTTATGTCTCAAATATCCAAGGATGCAGGTGGTTTTGGGAAGTGATTCAACATTTTTACATCCATGGTGAATTCTCTATACTTCCATTTGACATTAAAAAAATGGTGCATGAAGGGCCTCTTCCCTTCTTTTTTGGCACTTGTGGTGGGCATCAAATTTCCTCAATTTTGTTTCCACTGAAGTTCTATTCCCATAATATGGGCTGGGAGGCACACTGCAGAACAGAAAGGTGTTTTGCCCATGTTGAGCACATACAAAATTTTATTTTCATTTAGCTGATTGAGGCAGGGAGACCATTAAATTCTGCAGATACGGCTGTGCACATACAGGCTGCATCCTTAATCCTGTATGCAGAAGAGATGGTGGTTTGTGGAGAGATGGCTTATGCTCCAGTGAACAGGCATGCTGTGGTTTCCTTCCTTCTTCAAGTTGTGAGGAGCTTGAAATCCCATTTGGCATACAGACGAGGAGGGGTTGTGTGGCATCCACGTAACATGGGTTGAGCAAACTCATGTCTGCTGCTGCTAAAGCACCTGCTTGAGCATTGCCCTGCCTCCCCAGTGCACCTTGGAGCTGGAATTAGTAACGCCGGCACCTCAGCTGCAATGCTACCTGACTGGAGCCCAAATTGCAGGCAGCACTCAGACTGAGAGGCCGAGAAAGTCAGGGAATCTTGGCATAGTAATTTTCTCTCCAGGGTTATAAACTGCCTCAGAGAGGGGTCTGTGCTGGCAGGCAGGTCAGCAAGGCTTAGATACAGAGCTCAGGAAGTCCCTTCTCCCCCTGTGCATCCCAGGGCAGAGCCAAACTGGTCCAGCGAGGGCTTGAACAAGGTCAGTTTCTGATTACACTTTGGGCAGTAACTGATTTTCTATGAGTTCCACTTAGGTTACCTTTATCAAAGAAAAACTTATGAGGATTATTAGGTTGTCCTAGTGTCTTGGCACACTGAAAGAAATGTTATAAAGAAAGTAACTCTGGAGAAGGCAGTTCTGGATAATGTGTTGGTATTTGAGGCTCCTTAAGGCAGATGTGGCATTTCTTACCATGTGATCATTCTTACCATTTTTTATCATGAAACATACACAGGTTATCTCCTGCCATGTGCTGTTACCATCTGTGTCTGATTTCTCCCTGCTAGTGGCACAGCCCCAAGGAAGGTTAACTCCATGATAAGCAGTCCCTATATGAACTGAGTCACCAGCACAGCCCAATGAGGACTGGAAAAGGCAAAATGTGTTACAAAGTTCAAATTGTGGTTTAGGACTTTGGGATATATTCTTTTCTAGAGAACATTTAATATTTAGCATTTAATATTTAGGTTTAATATCTCTCCCATCCTTCTATTATCTTTCACCAGGAAATAGGTTTGAACATCAAATTTTTTTTAATAATTCTAATAATTAATGTCCTTAATCATTTTCCAAAGATCTCAAGTGGACTCCCTACCTATCCCTACCACACTTTGCAGCAGGTGACATGGTACATGCCCTACAAGAGTGTGCTGTATCTCAGAAGTGACAGTTCCTTCTCAGCAACAGAAGAAGGCTACAACTCCTTCCACTGAAGTCAAATGCTACAGAACTCTACTGCCTTTATGCCAGCTTTGTAAGAGAAGCAAGGGAAGGTTCTAGAGAAGATACAGGGATTTTCTTTGTTTCTGTAGGTGCTAATTAAGTACATGTCAATATACATGTTGCAGCTTGTTTTATACACCTAATATACTCTATATGCCTTCTGTGAGGTGCTATATGCTCATGTGTTTCAGATTAATTTAATGTTTATGGTTAATGGATCACTTCTTAAACATACAGAAAGGTAAATAATACTAAATCAAAATAATAAAGTTCTTCCACAGCAATCATGGAGCCATCACAAAAAAAAACCCCTGTATACACATTTTTAGAACTGAAGCCTTGAGAAAATCCTACTTGTACAGCTTTCAAGAGATTTCAGTTGGGCATTTTCCCCAGTTCAAATCAAGTTTCTAAGTAAAGGTAGACTTTATGGCTTTCAAATTTGAGGAGACTGTTATCGTTAGAGATCACCATGCAGCTGAAGATGAACTACATCATCAGACATAACTCCCCAAAAATGCTACATATGGCTGCACAAGTACTGAAGAAGCTACATCACGAGCCTATTGGAATCCATTATTTTAATTTATTCTGCAGTTGCACTCAAAATACAAATACAATTACTTAAATGCTGAACACAGTAAGTTAAACCCACTGCTAAAACAGACTTTTCCATACACAGGCACAACTTGACTGGTTTCACTAGAATTAGGGCTATTTTTACAGCAGTGAACCTCCTAGGCTGAACCACCAGGTCACACCATCAAAACTGTTCTGGTTACTTATGATTACTGGAGGAATTATACGCTCTGTGTTTTATAAGTTCATCATGTTTCACATTTATAAATTCATCACATTTGAGACCAGGGCCTGTGCACAGAGAATGTCTCTGAAGTACTGGTCCACCTCCCAGCCAGCTGTGGTAGAGTACTTTGACTGCCCCTAAATGGAGCTCAGCCCCATGCCTGCAACTTCTGCACATATGCAGGCAAAGTTTAATGATGGAGGTATTAGATCAGGAACAGAACCCAAACATGAAGATTGTCTTATCTTCAGTCACCTTTCCCACACACACACAGAGCACCAAGTTAAAGTGCCAAAGAGTAAAGTGTCACATTGCCCAAACCTCCAAAAAACCAAGTTTTGTTTTGGGTTTTTTTAGTATTAGCCATATAAAAATAATTTTGATGTGTCTATATACATGTTATTTCTCTAGCAAAACCAGATCTCTCCTATTCTTGGGCAATTTGTTCAGAAGTCACTTCTGGATAACTATATTCCACTTTAACATGCTTCAGTGATAGAAATCTATACTAAGCAACTTATTTTGTCTCCCATTTCTTCTGCATAAGCAAAACATGGGTTCCTGCACTTTGTCCTTGCAACTGCTTCCCTGTTTTCACTCTCTTGGCTCCACCTAGATTGTCCACTAACTCAGGAGGAGAAGAATGCAACAGTGGGAGAAGAGGCTTTGATATTGTGCCTCTCTTGGTTCTGATGTGCTCTGGTTAATGAACAATTCTTCTTCCCTCTCCATCTATAGCTATACAAAAATAATATAAATTTCAGGTTCAAATAAATACATTTGTAATTGGACATCTTTCTTCTAGTTCTGTATTAGTTCATAACTGAACTTTTTATTAGAAGTATCAATATACAAAAATACACTAGCAATTTTCTTACTTTAGCTCAAGTTCTTTCTTCAGCTGCTCTGTGCAACCAGTCTTTACTGAAAGCAGAAGCCATTTCACTGGATACTAAATAAGGATTGATATTCTATGTGTGTCAGAGCCCCTAAAATGGGTGTTTGGAACAATTATTTCTGCAGTGCCTGGTGTTGTACAAACATCCTCCTGTAAGTATTTTGTGCTCCTTTTGACCCATTTCTCCAGCACTGAAGTGCCTCTGTGCAGATTTAAACTGGGTTTTTTACATAGAGAGGGAATATTTTTCTCTACATACATCTGTATCAAAACCCTCCATTAGTCAGTCCCAGCAGCTCTAAAAAGAGAAGACATGAATATGCAGATTCACTGCACATGTAATCTTTGTAACTGGGAAGAATAAATAGGCTACACTTCAAACAGTTTCCTCTACAATCATGTCAGCATTCATCCCACGGAGTAGCACTGCCAGAGATTTCATAATTGCCTCTGCACCAGTACTAGAAAGGAGAGGATTCTGGCAGCAATTCCTTGGTGTCTTCGGTGGTAGAAGATCACCTCGTGAGCTTCCAGTACTTTGGCCGACACAAGGAAGGTAGAAAAAAAGGGGAAGATTAACCAAGGGGTTTAAAGGGTACTGCAGAATACACAAAACCTAACAAGGAGTTAACGTTTTCTGCCCATGAAGACACCAAAGACTGTTTGATGCATGGTTTTTAACAGTCTTAAATAGTACTAAATATCTTAAAACATGAAGCAGGTTGAAAAAGCCCCCACTGTAGTTGGTACTATATTTTTTCTACCTCTCTGCTTGAGCAATGAGAAAGAAAAATCCTCACTATTCAGAGTTCAGCTAGAGCAGCCAGTGTCAAAAAAGCCAAAATTGCAGGGGACTTTCATCCGAATTTCTGCTTTTCTGAGAATCCATTACCTGTCCCTGAATTGTATGTATACAACTGGCTCTGCAGTATCAGGGCTCCAAGACACTTTCTCTAACTCCTACACAGTTAAACTTGCCACTGTGAGCACTGGCAAAGCATGGGGATAACCACAATGTCACCTCAGCAAATGACTCATACCAACATTCAGGGCTTAACATCGGATTTTAAAGAGAATTCAGGTTCCTAGCAGGGAGAGAATTATTTTTTAAATGCCCCTGCTATGTATCTGTCTGAACCAGTAGGTGCTGAATAGCCTTAAAATTTGCATCTTAAAAAAGACCCTGTAACCTTCAGCAGATCTGAGCTATTCTGCAGCTGGAGCTTTGGCCTTCAGCTACTCATGTTTTAAGATGTTAATTTATTGCAAAGATCAATCTAGGGGCAGCACCACAGAACACTCCACAGCACCAGCATACTGGCAAGTCTGTGCTGTTATGGCGACAGCAACATCTATCCCCAAAGCGAAGGAGTGGCTCTTTCTGTTGCTTTTGATCTTCAGTTAAAGAAGAAACATACACAGAAAGAAAACCTCCAAAAACCCAAACAAACAAACCCCCCCTCCGCCACACACACACCATTACAGGCAAATTTAAGTAAAAAATTTCTTAGAAGTACAGGATTTCACTGAAGATCCATTGGAGGTTTGCTGTTTTGACAACTGTGTGATTAAAAGCCCACAAAAAAACCAAAACTATTGAAAGACACCTGATGACCTAAATGAGCTTTGGATCAGCTGGAAGGGCATTTCTTTATGCACTGAGACTCTTATATACAACAGTAAATAAGTTCCAGTTACAACATTGAAGAAATGCCAATAATGAACACTTATTTTTGCTCTCAAGTGTGAACAGTTTTCTTATGAATAGTATCATTTAACAACTTAGCTATATAATATCCCTATGATAAAATCAAAGCAAATTTTAAAAACAAAATTACAGATGCAGCTGAACAAACTTTAAAAACAATCAAAAAAATTAAGTAAATATAAATATGTATTACAAAATTTCATCTTCAATGAGATGCTGCCTGTACAGCAACCTGCACCATCAAAATCCTGAGCACTCGGCTCCCAACACTGCTGGAGAGAGCTGAGCTCACGCTGCATTCTTCAAGCCGACACACACATCTTGTGCTTTCTACTGAGGAAACCAGGGGTTTAGAGATTCAGGCTCACAAAGCTGCAGAGTGCTGAGCAGCAAAAAGCATTTCGCATCGTGCATTGGGAATGTATGCCAACTATCACATCAAAAAGCACTTGGTAAAGTTGTTTGGATCCTCAACACAAAGGTTTGGGTGTCATTAAGGAACACTGTTACTCACCTCAACTTCGTAGGTAACCTACGCTAAGCTAAACAACATAATCTGATTCCAAGGAATGCATGGGCTTTTAAGTCACTGTTTGTCTACGTTTTGAGTGCCTTTTTGAGGTCAGAGTAGAAATTGGCCAGGGTACTAGACATGGCAGTGTCTACTGCAGACTGTGGTAGCATCCCTCGCAGCTCAGTCTGGATGTAGCCTGTCAAAAGACTGTGGCTGGGAGAGTCCTTGAGAGGGACACAGAACCAACCACAAGGGTGATTGAATCCACGGACAAAGTTTGGTCTCACTTCTCCATAGTCCAGGCTTATACCTAGCAAGGAAAATAAAACAAACAAAAAGGGAAATTAATTTGAGAGAGATTTAAAAAAAAAAAAAGAATATGCAGTAAACTTGAAAGCTTCTGCTTGGGGAATTTAGTAGTACTGACAGACAGACAGTTTCTGGTTATTTTCATGCATGAAAATTGCTCTTCATCCAAACTCCACAACAGACAGGAGAGTGTGATAAGCAAGAATTCGGAAGTTAAGAGGACATTCCTCCCATTTACCAGAAGAAAGCTGTTACTCGTCCCAGTTTGCTCTAAGACCTGAGCTGGAGGACTCAACTTGTCTCTAACACTCCTGCCCCACAGCTGGCATAAGTGAAACCTGGCACAAAGGAATGGTTCATGGGTAAACCAGTAGCTTGTACACTTCTTTAAATATGTAAAATGTTAAAACACCTTTGAATTTGTTAAAGCGCCTTGAATTTATTTGTTGAAGACCATTTTAGACCATTTTTGGAATGTTTACTACTACTAAATCTGAATCAAATCTTAAGCCAAGCAACTGCTGCAAAATAAGAATCAAGCAGAGGCAAGTGGTGGCTTACCACATGTCAGAAGCCCGTCTTCATAGCTTGTAGTGTAAGAGAAATCAACAAACTCCCTTGGTGCTATGATGTTCCAGAGCTGGCCAGCAGTTGTATAGCGCATCACACAGCAGTTCTTGTTGAGTGACAGAATGGAGAGGACAAGAAAACAAAAATATCTTAGTACAGTGAATACGGGGAAACTTATTCTTGCAGGCAAGCTAACGTTTTTCACGAAGGTCACAGCCTCTGTCAACTACACTGTGCAAATTCAGTGAGGTCTGAAAGCTGTGGGAGCAGAGAATATCTGGCACCATAAAGGTTTAAAGATCTAAAGCTAGAGAACTCTGTCATGCCTGGGAACTGAAAGCAACATGGTTCTTATGTCGCCAAGGAGTACCTCGGAAGTCTAAAAGGAGCATGAACAAATTTCAAGAGGAATCTCTTGGTATTAAGATACTCTATCAAATACTTTTAATCCACTAAGTGAAAAATAAACTGTAATGTGAACAATTCTTCGAAACAGGCTTTCTTAAAATACAACAGAGTCTGTATAAATTTTACACAGACAAAATACCTTGTCATATAAATCTTCCTTCAGAGACAGAGCAAAAGACAATCCATATTCAAGCCAAGTGTCCAGATGAGGGTTTTGAATTCATACTGAATGCCTGCATTAACCAAAGGAAGGCGACCAGCTGATCTATAACCAGCTTCAAACCTACCTTTCTTTTATCAAGTCCTGACCCTCAGTATGAACTATTTTGTGTCTCAGCACAAAGCCATGCCACACAAGTCAGCCCTTCAGGAAGAGGGGGAGGTTGCAGCTTCCATATGTGCAGACTATTACTATTGTTTGCTGTGGAACAGAAGAAAGCAAGCTGCTTTGGCATACACAGCATCACACTGTAGCCCTCTGTATGTGAATTTTATCAGAGGCTACCAGAGCTCCCAGGTCCAAGAGAATTGTGACTGACTCCTTTATTTCCAGCATAGATGGAAAGATGAAGTTCAAGCTTCAGGACAGGACTGTGGTGCCAGAGAGCCTGATCTGTGGTCACACAGAGCATGTATGCACAATGCTGCTCGTGCATGCAAAAAACAGGATGAAAAGGGTTCGTATCTGTTGGAATTGCTCTGCTCTACTGTTAAATTCACATATTCATCAATACACATTTTCCTCAAGAATCTAAACAAGTCTTCACCTCTTCAAATGTTTCCATGATGTCCATTGAAGTCATTAGGCTGTCCCAGTCAAGCCTGTAAGGTCCCGGGCGAATATGATCCACTATTCTATTGGTAACATCTTCCACCACTCCTTGAGCTTTGTAGCTAGAAAAACATGTTTACATTTAGTAAGAAATTCTTTATATTCCATTAATTTTCAACAGTACACTTACATTAATACCTTGGTACCAGTAAGTATGGTCAGTGGAAAATTGCATCAGAAAAACAGTACAGGAAAAGACCTATGGGTGCACCTACTCTTCCCTGCAAGAAATTTACTTCCGAAAAAAATTGTCTTTTTTTATACAGTTAATATTTTATAAATGGAAAATTCCTTCCTTGGATAAAAATTATCCTGTTTATTTCTCTAACAACTGTAACAACTTGTTATTTTACTCCTATTGCTGGGCTAGCAAGGCAGTTCACCAGAGACAAGTAAACCTAAAGTAAAAAGGAGATCAGGAATAGAATGGGAAAAACATTTTTCACAAAGCAAAAGTAACAGGAAGTCAGAGACTGAAATGTTATGGTTTTTGGCTCGAACATTTTTATGAAGGACTTTTGCCTATTGTAGCAAAACTGTATAACAAAAGCAGCACAAAAGCACCTTTAATGGACCTCCTCACTGAGGCCCTGGACTGTAAGTTGATTTGAGATAAGATAAAGTAACTTAGGTCCAGGCTGGGGGAGAAAAGTACTTTCACAGGATTAAGCCCAGCACCTTCAGGGTGGAAGCCACAGCCCCAGGCTTATCTGCTGTCAGGCTCCAACAGACCCTCACCCCAAAGCTCAGCTGTGGGGTCCCTTCACCCCAGGAAACCAAATGTAAGGGACATTCACATGAGGGACAGCAGAGGGGGTCACATGGCCCAAAGGCCCCCCTCAAAGGGGTCCCCAGACCCCGCACCAGAGCTGCATGTGATGCAAAATGATGCAACAGATCCACAGTCATGCAAGGAGCAGTGTCAAACTTGCCCCCCTCAGGGGAGGCACCTGGCACTCCCACCTGCCCAAAGGTATATTAATCCATGGTATTCTATACTTTTGGTTGGGGGACCCTCACCACCAAGATCAGATAGAGGGGAGCAATGAGATATCACTGGGACCCACAGAGGGGTGATATGTTTCTACTTAATCTGCCTCTGCCGCTCTCTCTGTCCCCCCACGCCCACCCTTTTTCTACTTCTTTCTTTTTTTCTTTCTTTCTCTTTGCCTCTTTTACTATTAAATAAAATGTATCAATTTTTCTGTATCAACACCTAGCCTCGTTTGGTTTTATTAAGCTTTGGGAAATATTCAAATGTTTCTGGGTTCATTCTGCTTTGTTCACAGAGTTAGTTCTCTTTGCTCCTCTGTGATTAGAGCAGATCATAACACAGGAGTAGAACCAAGCTAATGAGAAACTACATTATGCTTTAGTGGTATATGAGTACCAATAAAATAATCTGGTACACAACATCATAGAACATCCATTTGTAATTAGATATTTTTATCAGACATCAGAGATTTTGTTTCCTTGAGTTACTGGGCCTCCAGATCCTGAAGAGGAAGAATCCATCAAAATAATTATTTTCAAAATACTTTATATTCATTAATATGTTCTTATTGATAGCAAATAAGTAGTCAAGCAACAGATTCACCTCTTCACTCGTGCAGTTCATCCATATTCACTTACAATCATCTGTACAGAGCCCATCTCAGCTGTACACTTGGAACTGGATGACCACGTGAACACGTCAGTGGTTTCCAGGTAGGTGTCTGGAAAGCTCTTCTAAGTGCCCTTTAGTTCTCCAGGTGCACAAACAACCCTGGGGTCTTCACCTGCACACAGCAGTCACCGCTCTCCTGGCAATGGCTCAGCTACACAACCTGTTGGTGCCAGCGGGCCCATGGGACTGCACTGAGCCAGCACACTCTTGGTGTCTGGGGCCATCAGCTCTTGCACATTCAACAGGACTTAAATTCCATGGGGTGTATGAGTCTTTGAGATCATTTAAAACACTACCTTTCCACATGACTTTTCGTTTCTTCAGAGTGCTGTTTGCTAGTAACTATTTCTCTACCTAAACCTACAGATGCCAACAGAATCCAGGGACAGAAACTCACACAGGAAGGGCCTTCGTGTCACACATCTCTCTCGCAGCTCCACATTTGGTATTTGGAAGTCACACAGTCACTGCAAGAGTCCAAGGACTGACTGAGCTGTCACCCAGTGACCCTTCAGAACTATGGAACCCAGGCTTGATTCTGAGCTTTACAGGCCGTCATTTCTGGCCAGATGCTGCTGCACGCTTCAGCCAATGGCAGTGCTGTGGTGTGTTCCACATACTTCATTGTTGTTCTAGACACCCTGCAATGCTAAACTATCAAACTAAAACGCTAGAAAGGAATAGTACAGCCACAATAGGTAATCCATTTAGCCTCCCCTTTGGAGGATCTGTGTAGCTGAGGGCTGTAGAATTCACGGTCTTAATTTCTAAATTCTACAAGAACACATCTGTGGAACATTAAGAATCTATCTTTTGTGCAGGAAAACTTACAGGTATCCACTGAATTCCTCTGACGGTTTACGCCACACAGTTGCATCTTTCTGAAAGAGAATATAAAACACAATGTTAATTGTCACTTGCATACAATTATATGACATCCAGAAAGTGCTTCCATTTTCTTGAAGAAAAGCAGCCAACTTTATCATTAATAATGGTTCACCTGAGCACCACTGTACACTTTTCTTCAGATGTTTCAGATGCCTTTTACTTGTAATTTTCTATTATTTCAAAAAAAATCAGACAATTGGCTTTCTCAGAGTCAAATGCTGGAAGTCTTTGCAGAAGTAGTGTTCGGTAGGCCAAGCCAGTTTACTGTGAAAACACACAGAATAATGGAACAACATCTGTAGGCAAAGTCTTTCAATTGCAAGGCCACTGGAAAGCCAATAGCTGGATGCTACTCAGGCAGGAAGACCGCACTACTTCTGCTTGCACCCCTGTAACACAAGCTACAGAAGTGTGCAGGAGGTGCAGGCACAGGCAAGAAAGTTTAATTACCCTTCTCTCCTAGATGCCTGACTAGAAGAGACTTGCAAGCAGCAGTCTATTTATTTTAAAGTTACGCAGAGAAAACAGAGAAACCAACACCATCTGATTTTTACGTAACTATGAAATGGAACCTCTGTACAAAATCTCTGAATTTTGGTGTTGAAGAGAGGACCATATGGCACCACTTTATTTGGAATCACGATTATATAAGCACAAGGGACCAAATGTCCTAAACAACTTAAGTACCACATCAAGAATCATTTGAGATATTTTGGGGCACAACATATCTCTTTGTGGTAGGTATAGCTCTGAATGCCTTTTACATGGCACAATACCAAAATGGAAGGAAAGGAAGGAGAGGAAGGAAAGGCAGGAAGGAGGGGAAAAATCTGAGGAGTAATGTGATTTGAAACACCAGGATGCAGGTAACTTTTTAAAGGAATACAGCAGTACTTAATATAACAACACAGGAATACTAATACAGGAACAGACAACATTTAGTAGAGCAGAGGTGGTATAGGTGTATTGTGAAAGGCTTGGATGCTCTGTTTCTGCTTCTCAAAAGAGTAAATTTGTTAATTTTGCAGATAATCAAGCTACATTTGTATCACTTGCCTCTGTTTTATCAATGTCTGCTCATGACGGAAGAAAAAATAAAAGCCCCACCCAAACCATGGTAACAAAAAGACAAAGATAGAAATTTACCACACTAGTCCTACCATATTGCTACACTTCTACCTTCTGTGAAGAACAGCACCAAAAAGCATCCACCCAGCCTAGAACCGATGCACCAGCAAAGGCTATTTAGTTTGTTGAAGTATGACTCAAAAATCTCAGGAAGCTAAAAAGAAGAGGATGGCAAAGTGCTTGGAGAAAGCAGGAACTGTATTCCCTTTCATGGAAGGAAACTTAGGATAATGTGCAGTCTCTAAAGCACAACAGAAAAGTGAAACGGTATGAGAGGACGCCCTGAGAATTATCTCATTTCTTAAGAAGAAGACATTTGGAAACTGAAGCACGATGAACTATATATTGACAAGAGATTCCAAAGGTCGTGAAAGTACTCGTGAACCTCTTGCAACACTATTAATGCTAACTACTTCACATTTTGTTGTAAGTCAAGCCTATAATCCTACGCAGGCAGGATTCTTCCGCGAGATACTCCCCTGAAAATGGGTAGAAGGAATGACAGAGTATGCCTGCGAACACGAAAAACACATCCTGCCACCTAAAGATGTTCTAGAGGGACGGTTTCCCAGCGCCTGTCAGTTTAAAGTCCTGCAGGGCACGGCCGAGTGTTTCCCAGGCGTGTGACACGGCACAGCGGGCTCTTTCCGCCGCGCCGGTGACCCACAGCTCCCCGGGGAGCCCGAACCGGGAAGCCACCCGGAGCACTCACGGTTTTCTTCGCCACCCGCCACTCGCCGTCTCCGATGCTGTGGTACCGAACCAGCGTGTTCCGCAGCTTCGAGGCCAGGGGCGCGGGATCGGGCAGGGGATCCATCTGCTCCCCTCCTGCGCGAAGATGCCTAGACACACAGACACACAGCAGAATAAGGCACGGCGTCAGCGATGCCAACAACAGCGCGGATCTTCCGACCCCGAACGGANGCCGAGGGGCTCAGGCCGAGGGCCAGCAGCCGCCACCCCAGCGCCAGGCCCGTCCCGGGACGCGCCGGGAACGCGGGNGAGCGCGGTCGCCCCGCCGGCGCAGCCAATGGCGGCGCGGTCCGCCGGGCGCGGGGGCGGGGAGGTCACCGCCCCCTCACGTCACGCGACCTCGCGACATGTCGCGGCCGTGTCGTCATGAGCGGGGGGCGGGGCCAGGGCCCGCATTGGGAATGGCGGGGGTGGCGTGAGGGAGGGCGGAGCAGCGCGACCCGCACCCGCCCCCGGCACCTGCGGGGACACCGGGACTCCGCCTCGCTGGGTCAGCGGCAGGGCTGCTTTGCTGGCGCTTATCTGGCGCTGCTGCTTTGTACTGATCGCAGAGTCACAGATTCAGCTGAATTGAAGGGACACATCACGATCATCGAGTCCCGAGTCCTGGTCCTGCACAGGACGCCCCAAGAGTCACAGGATGCCTGAGAGCATTGTCCAAACGCTTCTTGAACTCTGTCAGGCTGGTGCTGTGACCACTTCCTTGGGAAGCCTGTTCAGTGCCCAGACACCCTGTGGGCGAAGAACCTTTACCTGATATCCAACATAAAACCTCCCCAGCACAACTTCAGGCCATTCCCTTGGGTCCTGTTGCTGGGCACCCCAGAGAAGAGATCAGTGTCTGCCCCTCCTCTTCCCCTTCCAGCGAGGAAGTTGCAGACCCCAGTGAGGTCTCCCCCCAGTCTCCTCCAGGCTGAACAGGCCAAGGGCCCTCAGCCACCCCTCACAAGGCTTCTCCTCAAGGCCCTTCACCATCTCTGTGTCCCTTCCTTGGACAGTCTCTGACAGCTTATGTCTTTTTTATATTGCGCCACCCAAAACTGTCCCGAGGACTGGAGGTGAGGCCACCTCAGCCCAGAGCAGAGAGGGACAATCCCCTCCCTTGCCCAGCTGGCAATGGTGGGCCTGATGTCCCCCAGGACAGGGATGTCCCTCCTGGCTGCCAGGGCACTGCTGACTCAGATCCACCTTGCCATTGACCAGGACCCCCAGGTCCCTTTCCGTGGTGCTGCTCTCCAGCCTCTCATTCCCCAGTCTCCACACATCCAGGGTTGGAGAATCTGGCACTTTCCCTTGTTGAACTTCACAAAGGTGGTGATGGCCCAGCCATCGAGGTTTCTCTGCAGGGCCTCCCTGCCTTTGAGGGACTCAACAGCTCTTCCCAGTTGTGTATCATCTGCAGATTTGCTCAGTGTCCCTTCCAGTCCTGCATGCAGGTCGTTTATGGAGATGTTGAAGAGCACAAGGCCGAGGATGGAGCGCTGCAAAACCCCACTAGTGACAGCTCACCAATTTGCTGTTACTCCACAGTCTCTATAACCCTTTGTGCCCAACCCATGAGCCAGTTACTCACACATCATATGACATGTTTATCCAGGGGTTCAAAAGATCAATTACTAGTCAGTAATTAGTAGAATGACCTTGTTAAGGTTTAGGGCTTGATGGGCCCCACTGTCAGGTCTTAGGGCGAGGTTCAATGCTCAGACCTAGGAGGAGGTTGACAAAGCCTGGAAGAAGAATGTACTGTTGCAAAACATGGAAAATGTAAAAATTTTTTAAGGGATGTTCTCCAATGCATTACCTTTTTATACTTTCAACAACAAAAAAGATTTAATCCCTGAGACAGAAAGCAGCCAGCAAGCTCTGAGTGATGTCCAGGTGTTAGAAAAACAAATTACTTGTTGGCAGAATTGCCTTGTTAAGGTTGAGGGCTTGACAGGCTTCAATGATCTCAGACCTAGGGGAGGTTTGCAAGGCTTGGGGAGAAGGATGTACCTCTGATGGTAGACACAAAGAATGCAGAATTTACAGGCCGCATGGACATCTGGCAGAATCCCCAAGGAAAGGAAGAAACTAATAAAGGAATTCAGCAATTGTGCTGAATCAGGTATGACTGGGTAAAAAGTAATTCCGGCAGCAGGAGATGCAACCACCCACCCAAAAGAAAAGACTGAGCATGCAGACTAGTTAACATAAGAAGTGAGTGACTCACTTAACCTATAGAAGATAGACTACTAATTAACAAGAGAACTATGCAACTTGTAGCCAATGAACATTAATTCCTATTTTTGCTAAAATGTATAAATAGTAAAAAGTTCTGGTACTGGTGGTGCTGGCTTTGTGGATTTGCCATCAAGTCCCTGTTGCTGCACAGGTCTGTAAATAAATCAAATATCTCCATTCTGTGCATGGATTGGCCTCCTGCACACCAGGTGCAAGAACATATTTGGGGACAACAGGAGTTCTTTACAGTGGCCATGTAGAGGTTTACATAGGGCTGCAGCTTTCCAGAGTCCTGTGGATTTGCTGTTCAGCTGAAGTGTGTCCTGCAAGTGCCGTTGTGGAGGGCAGGAGCAGTGAGGGAAGCTTCCCTGGGTGAGCATCCCCAGGTTAGCTGTGGCTTTTGTCACAGCACGTGAAACTGAAAACAACATGTTTGTCCAGCCACAAAGGACATAGGACAGTGCAGAGCACGGTGAGTGACATGTTGAGGTGAGAAAGCCTCAGACACTCCTGGTCCAGTCAGCAGTGCTTGCAACACAACTCAGCAGGATGCCGGGGAAGCGTTGAAGTTTTGCTTTGCTCTGTAAAGCAGCAGGCCAGTTTTTCCCAGGAAAAGGTAGCACCTGTGGTCAGCCCACAGCTGAAGCAAACTTCAAAAGTGTGTGTAAGTTCTTGTTTCCTGCTGAATTGCACTGTTCACTGGGCATCACTCTACTCAGTCCAGCAAACACATTGGGCAGTGTCCACGTAAAAAGTGAAAACTCTTGTGAGGACAGAAAGATGGGTTAAAAAGCAGATGATGAGAGTGGGAGGACAAGGGATTTTCTTTATGTGGTAATATGTTGCTCATTTTGGCCAATGCTGGCTCCCAAAATGAATGTTTTCAACGTGGTTTTGTTTTCAATACAGGGCTTTACACCAGACCTTTTGCACTGTCCCTAGTTCCCTTTGCAATTTACAACTCTTGGTCATTTCTCCCTAATTGAAAATGGGTCTCTAAACAAAGGTCGTGTTAGCACATACTTAACCAAAAACAAAGATATTTTACATGCAGTCCTTTAAATTTTACAGTGCAGAATCAAAAGAGAAGTTTTGAGTTGAAAGCGTAGTGACAATACAGGAACATATTTCACTCATCTTCCTTCAGATTGCTGTCCATTATATTTCTCTGAGTGAAAAGGTGTACATTTGACCAGTCCCTGGCTGCTTTCTCCATTCTTCCTTGCCCTGTTACACTCCTTGAAGTCCGGTGCTTTCATGCCTTTGAGCATGGCATGCCTTCCCCATGGGCTATTACTAGTTTAAACCACCAGTGTAAGTTTGTTCATTTTTTTAAGAGGGAAATTTCTTTTACTTAAAGGAGGGAATGACAAGTTTGCATTGGAAAATGCTGATGTTTTTAATAGAACCTTATTTGTAGAAATGTTTTATGTTTCCATGGGCTGGGTGGATTTTAAAAGAAAGTTGTTTGGTTTTTTTAAAGCTGCTCTGGGAACTCATACATCAAGTTTCTTAAGTTTAGGAGGTCTATGAGCTTTCTGTAAAGTAGTTTCATAGATTATAGATACTCTATATTCTCATATTCAACATCAGTTTTATTATTTGAGCCAACAGAATGGTTCTTGCTCACAGTGAGGTATTTCCATACCTTCTGGGCTTCCCAGCTGTGCAGAGCACAGTGGCAGTGAAGCATGTGAGATAACTGATGTAATGCTGACCATGTTTCCTGTTTTATGTTCCCTCACGAGTTACAGCAATACCTACAATGCCACTAGCTTGTGCCTGTGTGAGAAAAGTGCTGTGAGGAGGTGGATGTTAAATACTGCTAAGAATACCACAGCTGAGCTTTTGCTGCTCCTTCCTGCTGGTCTCTCTGGCCTATCATCTCTGCACAGTAACTCCTGAACCACTCCCAAATTACACCAGAGCTGTGTCATGCCTGAGGTATGCAGTATTCCTGTGGAAGAACATCTGTTCCTCTTGTTACATAACACCTTGCATGGGGGACTTCCGATTATCATAATGGGTGAGACCCACAAACACTGCCAAAAAGCCCAAAATACCTCTGTCCCCCAACTGGAAAGTAACTAAGATAAAATAATTTTCTTTCTGAAAACGTCTGCATTCACCTCCATGAAGATGAATGCCTGTCTTAGAATGCCTGATATTTCGTGCTAGAAATCCTGTTGTTTAGAAAAGTAGGAGACTAACTACTGGCATTTAATTTTAGTTTACCAATGCCTAGCAATGGTTTTGATCACTGAAGGTGCTCCTCTGTAGAATGTATAACAAACTTGGCTGGTTTTCAAACACAAGGAACTGTAGACATTTAACCCTAATGTCTTGCAAGTCAGCAAAATGTCTGCAGTTTACCAAACATATTGGACCAAATTCTGCATTTGTAGCAAAGGATATAGAACCACTAATACATAATGTACTCACTGCTATATCACACTCAGCAGGCTGGTTCCAATCCAGAACAGTACCAACGTGTTTAACTGGATGACCCCTTAACACCAGCTTTTGGAAGAACAAATGGCACACAGTTACCTCATTAAAGTTATTCCGACCAATTTATATCTCCTAAATTTAAATGCATTTAGTGCCCTTTCCAGATAAAAAAGACATTCTTGATGTCCCTGGCAACCTGGTATTATATGATTCTAAAGCTCAGCAGGTTGCCCTTAATAATAATGAATTTGATATTCTCAAGCTTAAATATAATGTGAACTTGTGTCACACAGAGAACATCATATTTTTTCCTGCCAAGACTGCTCTTTGCTGGTTAAGCTGGCTTGATCATATGGAGACACAGTATCTCCATTTAGAATTAAATTAATTCAGCTCTTCAGAATCAATCCTGAAGTTTGGAAATGAAAAAGCAAATCCAAGATCTGTGTTACAAGGCTTACTGTTTTCTCACTGCTTTTTACCAAGTAATCAATAGCGACAGATAAGTTGAAAAGCTGGGATTTTTCACCTAGTTTTCTGCCTCATTAGGAGCTTTCTTCCTTCGACGAGCATTAACTAAGGCTTGTGCAATTAGAGGAGCCAGATAATTCCAATGCAGAAGGATGGAAATAATGGCACCTGGCATCCTTTATTCTTTTGGGCATCTGCATCCCTTTGGCTGATGGGTTGGCAAGAGCCATTAGACAACTTTTCAAGAAGGAAAATGTAACTATCATTATTTATAAGTATTGTTTAATACTTTTGAGGAAAAAGCAGCATTTTCTTACTAGATTTCTTAACTATCAATTTTATGGTGAATAAACTACAGTGTGTCAGTGGGGGTGTGATTACCAAGGTAGCCCAACATATTTATTCTGAGCCCGAGTCTTTTTTAGCAGTTATGAACTTATGGAAAGTAGCTGCAATGTCTGTGCCAATACATGTTCTGTAGTACAGTTATATTTGACGTATCACTAACGAATTTGGGGTAGTTTTTTTCCAGATCTGTAATTCTGTAGGAGAGCGATATGATTGGTTGATTGACCAATTGGTCTGTTCCTAGAGCTTTGCTTAACTTGGTCATGAGCAGTGTGTTCATCATTACTCTCTTCTGACTGTTCAGTTTTCCTTAGCTGGTTATTGTGCTCACTGTTACCAGCACATTTCACTCAAATCGACTTGAATCTGCCCACTGGTGCAGGAGATCTGAGCAATTTCAAGCAGTGAAAAGTACTCACAACTGAGAATACAGCTCAAAACATCGTTGGATTTTTGTTTTTTTCAGGTATTAACTTAAATTGCTTTTAACTGCGAAAGGTAGAAAGCCCTCCATGTATGTCAGAGTTCTGCAAGTTTGGGGCCTTTGCACAGGCATCAAGTTTTGTGGTAAAGTTCAGACTTTCTAGACCCATGCCTTCTATGTTGCACAAAACACATGGGCTGTGTAGCCCTTTAAGTCTATTCTTCAGTGTGACCCATGGAGTCGCACAGTGACTGGATGGTTGAAGCTGGCAGCGATCTCAGTGTCATCTGATCAGGATGAGGTTCCTGTCAGCCCCTTTCTCCAGCCTGTCTGGGTCCCTCTGGATGGCACAATGACCCTCTGGTGCATCACTCCCCCCTCACAGTTTGGTGCCAGCAGCGAATTTGCTGAGGGTGCAGCTAGCCCATCATCCAGAGCGTTAATGAAGGTGTGAAAGAGGTTCAGACCCAGTATTTACCCCTGGGTCACACTGTTCCAACCAGACTTTGTGCCACTAACCACCACCTCCCTCACTATCTGGTCATCCAGCTGCTAGTTCAACAACTTCTTTATGAGGATCTTGTGAGAAATCCTGCAATTGCTTTTCTTCTGCAGCTGACTTCTATGATTTTTTTCCCTTTCTAACTACCCAATTCATGTTCTCTGTCAAGAAAATAAAATACAAGTATCCAGGTTTGCAACTCAGGTGTAAGTAGAACAGTTGAAAGTTGAACTTAGAGGAAAGCCTGCCCTGGAAAACCACAGTCTTGGAATGCCGTGGAAGGAGCATTCTGCAAGTGGCACAGGAAGACTGATATTTAACTAAAACAATTTTGTTCTGAAACTTTCTACTGGCTCATCTGAAATTATATGTCCCAGAAAATTTCTTGCTGAATCATAGACCAGCAAAAGTGTTTTGCTCTGAACCACTCTTGGTGTATTCAGTCAGACTAGCATAGCATTTCAACTGGCAGGACAACTGCTGGAGAAGTCCGACTTTCTAGAAAGTTCATCCAGTGAAATCTTGAGAGGCTATTTCTTGCTAAAAACATGCACATGTATTGTTCATCCACAAACTGTCACATGAGCCACTAAATCTAACTGACTATGCATCTTTAGTAGGAGACTCTTTTAAATCCAGCATGGGAAAAATGTTTTGTTTTGTTTTCTTTTTCATAGAAATATGTCACAGGCATGAAGAAAACAAATAACTTTGTTTTTCTGTTGGGCAGTTAAAAGTGAGCCACAACAAAAACAAAACAAACCAACCAAAGGAAAAAACCCTCCAAACTTTGTAGAAAGCTTCTAATATTTTTCATGTCTGATCTTCAACCAGTTATTTAATTTTGGCTGGATTAGGGAAGTGTACAATATGATGTCTTTTAATCGGAGTGGGAGAGAAAGCAAGTCTTTATTTATTTTCTATGGTTGGCCCCCATAAAACAACAGAAATGGCATTAGGATTTCATGTTTGTTTGCTTAATATGAGCTGTATTATATCAGCTAGTTTGACCATTCCCTGTAAATGCCAAAGAAACCCAAAAGGCTACAGCTGGATTCTTAGCACTCATACATATTGCCAAATGCAACTTTCCAGATGGTGAGGAGTGTAACTAATAATCTTGCATGTTTCACTTATGTAGCACTGGTGGGGTTTGTCTCAGCTTGTGAGTGAGCCAGGCTAGATTTCAGCTCACTTCTCACATAATCATTCAGACTAATGTATTTAACTAAGAAACAGGAATGCAGTAAGAATTTACTGGCTTAGGCAGATCTGGGTCAAAGGAACAGTCTGGAAGAGAGAATGGGCCATCACCCCTCTGGTGAAACCTGGGCTAGCTGGCAAAATTTCTTTCCATCAATCAAGTTGTTGCAGGAATTCGTTTGACTGCAAGTCCATGCTGTTGCAAGCTGCAGTGCTGTTTAGGGAAGAGGGGGTGATGGTCTGGAGCACAGCGTAGGCCAAATAGTATTGCAAAGGCAATCTCTTCATAGACCAGCAATTGTACCTCTGGTTTTTTAAGTGCATTTTGCGTTTAAGCCACGAGATGGCAGGAAAACAAAATAAATATTATTTTATGAAGCAGCTACGCTTGAAAGTCACATCTAAAACCAAACACGATCGAGAAGGAGGCAAATTTTCCTTATGAAAGTGTTGCTAAAGCCTTATGAAGTTCTAAAATATGTTAGATATCCCTTTAATTAACGTTATCTAGTTGTGATTTACGCTAAACCATCTTTCTTTTATCTGCTGTTTCATGGGTCTGGACAAATATTATCTATTTTTTTTGCCTATAGGCAGGAAGTAAAAAAGCTACCCCTGCTGATTTCAGTTCTGGTTCTCAGTGTAATATGGCATGTAACAAAATTAAATTCAGAATAAAGTCTCTTTGTATCTGGAAGGAGAACCATGATTTTCCAGAATGGCAATTAATCCTTGGTTTCTGTATCTTACATAGTATACCCTCTTACTCTGCCCTTGCAAAAGAAATCTACTTTCACATTATTCTCGAAGCAGACTGCAAAGCCAGGTAGGAGATTCAAATGATGAGTTGATTCGTCTTGATCTGAAGAATGAAAGGCATAGTGCCTTAAAATCATCTCTGTGCTTTATGTGCCTGTGTCATCTGATATTAAAAAAGTACTGTAACTTCTTCTATGAAAGAATTTCAGATGACTGGATTCTGTTCCTCTCCTGCCATATCCTGTCAGTGGAATTTTAAAGAGAATGGCTTCTAAAATAACTTAGCTCCTTTTTCAAAAGCAGTGGTCACAATTGCATTGTTAGTACTGCGTAAGTAGCAGTAGTGCACAGTAGCAGTACATGGAGATAGTGTCTGTAGGAGTGGTGTACACGGAGTTTTACTACAAATTCTCAATTGTTTGGATAGTCTTGCCCTGCAAACACTCGTAAATGTCCTGTGGTGCTGACTGCAACTCAGAGAAGACATTGTCTACCATAGTTAATGATGTTTAGGGGGTCTTAAATGTTTTCCTGACTGTAGCAAGCTGAGTGTAGTAAAAGACCTATGTCCAATGACAGATGGAGTTTTAACCTCTTGCCTCATCTGAGTTCCTGGATACACTTGTCTGTGGTCTCTCTGCAGTCATCTCGTCATAGTGAACTAGAAAGCTGTTCACCAAAATGCCTTTAGAAGTAGTACTGCTTATCTCCAAACACTTGTTGAACTTGTTTTGGACGGGTTTCAATGACATCCTCAAGGACTTTCTGTAGTTTCATCTGTTTGGGAACTTATTGCCTCTTTCCATCCCTACTGTACTCATTTACTGCTCCTGATGGGGGCACCTTTTGCTTCTCCAGCAGGCAGCCCTGGGGATGTGCCAATGACAGAGAGGGTCTCTGCTGAGCTGGTCAAGGAGGGCAAGTGCAATAGGTGTGCCTTGGCCAAGGGTCAAAAGCACAGATTATGGGCCATGAGGCAGTGTGCAAACCTTTATCACTCACAAGAAATGAGGAGTAGTTCATGTCTTTGCCATGAAGTTAAACAGTCATAGTTCATCTGTGCATATGTAGTTGCCCTGCTAATGAAAGGAAAAACAGTATGAATGAAAAATTACCATATCGGTAACTCCTGGTTTCTACATACAACATACTTATTTATGAGAACTACCAATCCCACATTTTCTGGTATTGAAATGTTGGTTTATAATAAATTCATAACTGTACCTAAAGCAGTTTTGATCCGTGGGAGACTCAGGCAGCAACCCTAAAGCAATGTTTTCATTTAAAGCAGTCATTTCATTGTTTTTTCTGTGAATTGTCCATGTTCGTGGTGCAAATTGTCCGTGTTCGAGGAAGTAATATCAGCAAGGCGCGGCTGTTGGATATATACCTGTTCTAACTTGTTATCTCAGTCATGGTGAGGAATTCCCAATTTGAAGTAATGAGTACCAAAAGTGACCTCATTGTGTCAATCATAAAATCTGTCAAGTTTTCAGAAGTTCCTTGAAAAGATATATTGCTCAGGTCACAGACAGGAGATAACAGTCACGTTTAGGAAACTAGATCTTTTATTACAGCAATGAGAAAACAAAACCAGAAAGTTGAGATTACGGTGCTTTGAAAGGTGGATGTTGGATCAAAGCAAGGGGTCTGTACTACATATTAAGATGCCATGATGTTGCACTTTGCCTGGGAGAACTTACAGCAATAGTTACCATTCTTTGTTTAGAAGGCTAATGTTTAGTGGGTTTTTAAAAATGGGCTGCCCTGAAAACTTCTTGCCACCTATCCATTGATTTCCAGCTTTGGGATTGTTGTAGTAACACAGTGTGTTGTGAGTTCTGCAAACACACTTTTAAAATCTTCGTCTCTGCTGTGTTTCCTTTTTTCTCCCTTCACCCAAAGATAGACAACAGGTTTAATGGAGCTGGTTGCTGAAGACAAACAGTGAAGCTGAAGCTGAATTTACTCCTAGTGGTCTTACACCAGTAGCAGAGCTGTGCCAGTCTCACTCTGCCCACTCAAGCTGCTCACTACTTCAGCTGCTGTAGTTCGGAGGAAATCATGGCAAAAAAAAAAAAAAAGAAAGAGAGAGAGAGAAACAATGGCAAGTAAACACCAGATCCACTTTTCCTGTGGGTTTCTCTTTTAATTATTTAATTTACTATACCTCTTGGCAGTACTGTAGGCTTTTGTGCTATTTTCCCATAAATATGTGCTGAAAACCAACGTGAGCGCACATTGCTCTGTTTTGGTATTGTCCTGACATTAGCAGATCTGGAAACCATGTTCTTGATACATTTGCTGGTGCACTGTGTATATTATTTTGTAAGTCAATTTGAGTATGCAGAATTTGCTGACCCTGTTACCATTTTAAGTGTACGTTGGTATAGGGCTGCCGTCATCACCAAAATATTTTGTGCCAGTCATGGTCACTGTCAAGAAAAACAAGACCTCTTTTGACCTCTCTGATTTCCAGGCTAGATGGAAATGCTTAAGCTTAGTAATTGCCTTTTGTACCGTATATTCTCTGAAATAACTGTTACATTCGCTTCACAGAAATTATTTTGTAGCTGGATGCTTTTTTCTTTTCATTATTTTTTTCTGAGTGGTGGCAGAACATTATGGCACACAGTCCTTCTAGATGACATTTTCTCTTAGAAAAGTAGCCTCCTTATCATCCATGTAAAGTAGAAACTACTTAGAATACTTCCAGGATAACAACTTGGAGCTTTTAAGATCTTAAACCATGTTTGGCAACTTTTGAGTGAAGTAAAGTACATTTATCTTGGATGTCTGAGCTATTTCCTTTCAGAAAATGGCATTAGCAGTTGCAAATAAGCCTCTGACTAATGAACAGAACATGATGTCATTGTTTTAACACACATTCTGTCTTAATCAGCTAATTATATGGACATAATAAATGCCTCCGTTTTCTCAGCCAGTCCAACACAGACTTGATATCTTGGATTATATCTTCATCCTGGTTATAAATGTAATTTTGGGAGTATTAGGTAAGTAGACTAACATAGGACAGCATAGTTCTAGTTGAGAATTCCAGTCACAGACAGGAAACCTAAAGTATTTTTCAGATATGACAGTGGCAGAAGACTGAACCTGATTGTCTTAAAAGCCTTCTTTAGCCCTATGACCTCTTGTTTTCTTAGCTTTGGTGAGAACTAGTGGTATTAATAAGACAGTTCTTCCTCTGTACCATGGAGGCATGTCTTTGTCTTTTCAGATTATTCTTATTACAATGTGCTCCGGGGTTTGATATGTGAGGAGAATAACAGTATGGACAACAAAATTCAGAACACAGCTTAAAACTCATTACATGCAATTGTTGTCGGGATTTTTTCAATATGGAGGGACTCCTTGAGGCAAGCTGAGATGAGACAAAGATGACTTGTAGAACACTTTTAGGAAAGAAGTAATTTCCTGGAGGAAGAGCACCGTTGTCCTAGGATGGGATCCTGAAAGGTCACCACAAAAAAACAAAAAAAAAAAACAAAACAAAACAAAAAAACAAACAAACAAAAAAAAAACCCACAAAAAAACCAACCAACAAAACCCAACAAAACAAAACAAAACAAAAAAAACCCCAAAACAAACAAAAAACTCCTCTAGTGGCTAGGGCAGTCTGCCAAGACATAGCAGAGAATTGATGAGGAAAGTAGGCAGATTACCAGGTTTATGTAGAGGCAAAACAAGGTTAGAATTCAAGGAAACCATGCATGTAGCCAGCTAGAAGTAGGAGGCTGATGATTTGGGGAGGGTAGTTCAGCTGATAAAAGGATGTAATTCTGTCGGGTAGTAACAAAGGCTGCACGACAGGGGTCAGAGAGCGACTGTGTGGTTTCAAATAACAGCAAAACTTAAGGGGCTTCAGTCACATCAACTGCCTGTGTGTACAGCAAGGAGGAACTTGAATAAAGCTCTATTCAGAGTTCAAGGAGCTTTAATATGTTTGAAGGATGCTCTGACACAAGCTTTTATGCAGTGCTTTGGAAATAAGAGGCTGAAATTGGGTCAAGAGAGCAATATCCTTCACAGCATAGTATTTTAAATTGCAAGATGCATTAGAAGGCCTAAGTGACCTCTTCTCTGTGTAAGAGGTTTGGGAAAATAAACTGAGTGTTAATGCTTGTTTTTCATAGAAAATTTCTCTGCTGTATTTCTGTGGCAGAAAATTGTCAGATGGATAGCCTAGGGAGAAGCAATTTGCATTAGTTTGCTTCTCAATTCTGATTAAAGCAGGAGGAAGTAGGTGGATTCATCGACTCTGCATATACCATAAATGTGATGTGGATACATATTTTCTCCTTTAATGATAAATTTTGCCCCGTGGCCCAGTACCATATAGCTTAGTGGCTTAATCTTGCTATATCAGAGAATTTTAAAAATTGTCTGTACAATTTTCTTAAATACAAGCCAGAGGTATATTTATTTTTAATAAAATAAACTAATTTTTTTTAATTGGGAAAATATTTATCATGTATTGTCATTTATTTTTGGGATAACATTGGACATTTTATGTACTTAGTAGTGGCTGACAAAGTTTTTGGGTGGTGTTAAATAGTTTAAGGTAATAGCTGTGGTTTAAATTTTCTATGACTACAGCTGTGAAGTGATGGCAAAGAAAATAGGATGGTAATAACTCGTGGGTTTATTTCACGTGAAAAGCAGCAAAACAATAACAATTCTAACATTCTAAAACAAACAAAACATCTTTCCTAGGAAACAACACCAAAAGTTTCATTTGTTAAAATGTATACCTGGACACTTAGTGTTGGAAAACTTTTACAAAGTTATCTGTATCTGGAGAATATTAACTTTTGTCATTTAGGTTAACATTAATCAAGAGCATGCCAAAAGCCTGCACTGAAAGGTCACTGAATTCTGTTTTCTAGAGAAATGGCTTGGAATTCTGGAAACTCTTCATAATGGATACAGAATTGACATATTTCCTTTTTTATTATTATTTTAACAAAGTACAATACGCATTAACAACATCATAACTGTCCTGTATTACTTTTTTGATTTTCACACATCTTCCCTCTGCATCTTCTGGATCGGGACAGCCTCCGGTTCCTTCTCTTTCCCCTTCTGCTCCTCCCTTCATCCCATAGCTCGTCTGCATGGAAGACCTGCGCTAGTTCAGAGAATCGCAGCATGTGCCGGGTGGGGAGGGCCAGCGGCGGGACCATCGCGCCTCGAGGCGGGCAGCGGCGGGGCGGCGGCCGGGCGGCGGCGGCGGCAGCG
>VZTG01008020.1:183007-235966 GCA_013397845.1 Melanocharis versteri | reverse complement strand
CAGCGGCGGGCGGCGGCGAGCTGAGGTAGTACTCAGGGCTCCAGGCTAGGGGCTGGGCGCTGCGGTGCAGCTCATAATTGCTTATATACAGCGTGGCCCCTCCCACAGTCCGATCGTCCGGAGGAATCATTGGGTCGTCTGGAGGAGTTCATCCTAGCGACAGAGCCTCCCCCCCGCCTCGAGGGGGGCTCGAAGGGGGTTGCTCGGGGAAGTCATCCTAGCGACGGAGCCTCTCCGACCTCCTCCGCCTGCTCATCCACGGGTGCTCGCTCTCTCTGGGCACCTGTCACCTCCAAGGCATGTGTAGCTTTTCTGGTACTTTTAAATTTAGGGTTAGTAAAACAAATTTTTAAGCAACAGTTCAGAATGAAATCCAAACAATTTGAGACATTTTCATTTTAGCATTAATCAGGCCCTCAGGTGGGGTAAGAACCTTTTCCTGTTACCTCGACATAACTTCAAGCCATTCCCTCGGGCCCTGTTGTTGCCTTTTTCTGAGCCACTGGGCACCCCAGAGGAGAGATCAGTGCCTGCCCCTCCTTTTCCCCTCAGGAGGGAGTTGCAGACCCAATGAGGTCTCCTCTCAGTCTCTTTTTCACCAGGCTGAACAGACCAAGTGCCCTCAGCCACTCCTCATATGGCTTCCCCTCGAGGCCCTTCACCATCTTCATGGCCTCCTTTAGACAGTCTCTGATAGCTTAATGCCTTTTTTTGTATTGTGATGCCCAAAATTGCCCCCAGGACTCAAGGTGAGGCTGCCCCAGCCCAGAGTGGAGCAGGACAATCCCCTTCCCTTGCCCGGCTGGCGATGCTTGGCCTGATGTACCCGAGGACAGAGTTGGCCCTCCTGGCTGCCAGGGCACTGCTGACTCACATCCAACTTGCCAACCACCAGGACCACCAGGACCCTCTCTGTGGTGCTGCTCTCCAGCAGCTCATGCCCTATTTCCAGCTACATTGTTTGGCAGCTGAATAAAACAAGCATGTCAGGGAAGTGAACAGGGTAAGTAGCTCTGAGTTGCGTTCATGCTGACACCTTCTCCAGCTATGCAGCATAGCTTTGATTACATAATCTCAGTTGTGTTTTGAGAATCTGGGACAGGTCCCAGACACAAAGGGACTCAAAGGGAGCTGTGGATTCCATGGCCATGTCTGTGGTGTTAAATGCTCCCTTGCTCATCCCCCCAGTGGAGCACAGAGATCCAGTGGCAGATGGAAGAGCCTGGGAACACCCTGCCCTGGCTGCTCCCAAGGAGCCAGCAGCCTGTCAGAGCCCAGCTCAACACAGCCAGAGGAGCACAGGAGCCCAGGGCCAGGTGGGAACTGTGCCCCGTCCAGGCTCTTCCCAGGACTCTCCCAGGGGACCCACCACCCCATGGCCCAGATGTGACACCCATTATAATAAAAAGTCAAGGCTGGAGCAGCTTTTGAACTGAGGGGGTTTCTGCCTAGAGGCATAGGATGTGTTAGAGGAAGAACATTTTAGGATTGCAGAGGAGTTATAATGGGCTGTTTAGGAAAGAAACCAAAGATGGCAAAGGAAAAGGATTTAGATGATTTGGGGAGGAACAAGTGGAGAAAAACAGAGGGATGAGAGAAAGGGTTGGTTGTTTTTAAATAATTACATTTGTCTGCCTTTGCCGTGTGCCCAATTAGCAGATTCTGACCAATCTTCTTATCATAATAAATTCTAACTCTTTTTTTTCCCTAAGTTTAAGGAGGAGCTCTCTCTCAGGGGCCCAGGGGAGTCCCAGCTGCTGGAGAGATGGCAGGGTCTGGGGGTCTCCAGGGCGAAGGCAGGTGCTGTGTCTGTGTGAGACCACAAAGTGGTTGGCTCAGTGTTGTCTCTGTCTGAGAGGTTCTGTACCAGCAGCTGGAGTAGGGCTGTAGCCTCGGGCGCTCTACATCCAGTGCCAGCAACTGGGGAGGCTGGGATCCAGGGACAGCTGCTGGATCCACATCCTCAGTGTCCTGCTCAGCCAGAGGAGGGAGCAGGATGATGCTGTTTGCACTGTGTTTCTGTGAGTGCTCTGTGTGCATGTGCCCACCGTGCGGCAGGCTGTGATTACCTGTGCACGTTTCTGTGCTCTGCATGCATCTGTCTGAGTTCTTGATCTTCTCTGGATTGGTTTTTGGTGTCATTTAAAGACAGCTGAAGCCATGTCAAAGTAGAGAAATTTTGAAGCTCTTGATTTCTGCAGAAAGTGTCTGGCAACATGACAGATGGCAGTTTAAGTTAGTTACAGAGAAATGGAAAGGGGTTTAGCATTTAAAGGCACCCAGCAAATTGAGTTTACTATCCCACATTATTTAGCCTTTTAATAACGACCTTCACACTTCACACAGGCCAGTAGATGAAATTTTATCCATTCATTTTAATGGAAAATACGGGGTGTTTATAAATTACTTTTTAATTATCTTTTTTTTTCTGTACTGCCATTACTCTTTTCTTCAATTATTTCTTTTATGCTCGTTTTATTTCTAGCATTTGTGCTGGGGTTTTTTCCTTTGGCTTTAGGTTAATTGTGGTTTTGTTTATTTTTTTTTCCTGGTGCTGCTTAATGGAAGAAAAATTATCATTACTGATTCACTGATCTCCCACAATACTTCCAAATTTCTGTGTTTTGGTGGGGTTTTTTTTCAGGAAGTAGAAGCTACTATGGGACAAGATCCGGAATGTTTGAGAGATTGATTTCAGCTCAAGATGGGAAGTCATGAAAGAAATGCAATATCAGTATGGATCTTCTCCTTAGATCTAACCACATGTATAGAAACATGTTTAAGTTTAATAATGATGTTTGCATTCTTTTTGAGGTAGTCTAAGCAACCAGAACAGAAGACTGCAAATATAGGATGTTATTTCAGCTCCTGCTTAAATTCCTGTTCTCTTTAGGAGAAAGGAAAAAGAAATAGGTAACTTATGCCACAAGGAAAATGTGCCATTTGTGGCATAATGTTCCTTAAATTGCTAAAGCAGTATACTCTACTTCTGTAAAACATTTATAATAGTATTTAAGACATCCATAATGATTTTCAAGTTTTCATAATACACTGCAAAGAACATAAGAATGTCTCTTGCAGTGGCCAAGGGCAGCTACCTGTGGAAGAATATATCTAGTTAATCACAAATTGATTTTCTAACATACACTCTCCCACCTTTTGATTATTTGTAGATAGATATTTTTGTAGGATTTGATTAAATTAATGACTGATTATGGATTTTTCTCCTATGGATTTGCCTACTCACTTTTCAAACCTGTGTAAAATAATACTATCCAAAAATTTGCCATATGCTGTGAGGAAAACTGCCTCCTTTTGCTTGTTTTCTATCTGCCTTCTGTTACTTCTATGTGATGCCCTCCCCAGCTCTGGTGCTGGAACACAGTGAACAGTTAATCCCCATTCAATCTCTCTGTGTACTTGGGCTTTATTGACATCTGTTATGTACCTCATTCAGTTGTCTCTCTTTTTTCAGACTGAAGACTCCTCACTTAGGAATCTTCACTGAAGAGTCTTCACATAAATATTGGTTGTACAGAAGGAGTTATAGATGTTTGGACCATGTTCTTTGCCTTTCTCTTAGCCTTTTGCAGTTTTGTGTCCTCTCAGTCAGACCTACATAAAATATGGCAGTGCTTCTGCATGGACTGATGCTTCTATCTCTTGGGGAAAAAAAATAAAGGATTTATTTAGGTTACATCTGCTAGATAAATAGATCACATATCTTGCCATGTGTTTCAGGTGTCTTAACATTTGTACATTAGGTGAAACCAGGCCAACATCTGCGAGTATTAGATCTTGCTAGACTTTGACTGCTGATTTACAGAGAGTAGGGTTTGCTTGTTGACCAGTTCTGTTCAGCCAGGAGCTGCTGAGAGACCCTTTCCAGAACTACAAGTATTTGTTCTGCGGCATTGGTTACTCATAGACCATGGTAAAGTTCCTCTTGAAATTATGCCCCAAAATGTTTTAGTCAGTTCTTTATTCTATAACTTGAAGAGAAAAGATGACAGATGGTGTTTTCTTTGCCTAACATGGAGGAGTTGTTTGTGCTGGCATAGGGTAAATGATATTTCATTACTGCTCAATGATTTTGTGTGGTTTTGAGTAAGAACAGAAAGAAAAAGGTGCTTGGTGAGTTTCACTGCTCTCCATTAAAATCTTCTTGCTCGGTCATACTGCAGCCATTTCAGTAAATTCCTGGGGAATTTTTGGTCTACCTTTTTTCCCTCCTGCCCAAGATAATGACAACAGTAGCATTATGCTTGATGTTAAATATAATGTCCTGGTTTAACCCTGACTATTCATGCAGCTTTTACTCTGCAGATTAAATAATTCTGTTGTGACAGGAGCCCTTGCTGTGGCCACTGAGAGCTGTGTAATCCATCACCCTGGACAATATTGACACCAGTCTGAGTAATACTAAACCAGTGCATCCTTCATAACTCAAGGCTAGGCATTCTTCACTGAGGATGTTAATGATCCTCTCAGCTTCTTTATGGCGTGCCACTTTGTCTGTTCCAAGGGCTAGTGCAGCTTGGAGCTTTTACTCCCTGCAGTGTAAAACTTGCCATGAAGTTCTGTACATTTCTTCATGTTGTCAGCCCTCCTTTAGAGATTGGGGAATTGCTGCTATTGATGCAAGACCTCCCAGGCATCTTGGCCATTTGCACAAATGTACCCTGCAGTGCCTTAGTTGAGGAGGCAGCAGTACCACCTCTGGGGAAGGAGCCCAAGAGTCTTTGCAAGGAGGATTTGGGGAGACTGATTTGCAGTTATCATTATAAATTGAAATGATAATAAAAGGCAGTGGAAAACTCATGGAAGGCAAAAAATTGGAGAGGAAAGATGATGTGAGACCTTCAAGAAGTGAGTGCTCAATTCAGAGTAAAAATTCTCCCAGTGTATTTTAATTCCCTGCAATTAGTGCAGAGTATGGGTTTTCATTCTTAAACTTGCCAATGCACCAATGTTTCTACTATGTTTTTCTGTTTTAACTCTGGCACTGCATCACTGACCTATAAATTCTTCTTATGAATCACTCTAAAACCACATTCTTCCCTAGTCAGTGACCACTTTCCCCTTTTGGAATTTTTGTTATTACTTCACACACAGATGTGTGAAATTCAATGTTTGGGAGTTCTTTAATGTAATAATTTCTGGTTATTCAGGACATCCATTCCTGTCCTCCAGCTTAATTCTAGGATACTTCCTACTTTTTACCAAAAAAATGCAGTCTTGTCAGAGATGTACATGCTCTGCTGTACCGCACTTCACCTCGTGTGGAGGGTCAAAAGATAACAAGTTACCCTTGTGGAGAAGGTATTTCAAAGACCCAAAGGCAGTGGGCTTTCAGCTGTGCCTTGGAGACAGAGGAAGTTAAGCAGCTTTCTACTTTGCCTGGTCTCTCAGAGGACCCCTCAGTTGTGGAATTGCTGAAGGTTGAAGAGCAACAGCTGCCAATCACTTCCACAACTGATGTGGAAGGCTCCCTGATACCCATCCATCAGGAGATTTATTGCCTGGGGAGCCAAGGAGTGAATAGCAGGACCTGTTCCTCCTTTATCAGTCCCATATGGCCAGTGTGAAAGTTTGAGGAAGAATGGAGACTAGCAATAGGCTACTGCCTGAATGAAGTCACGCCATCACCGAGTGCTGCTGTACTGGACATGATGGAACTTCGGTATGAACTGGAGTCAGAGTGGGTACCACAGTGGGTACCACTGATGCATTTTTGTTGATCCTTTCAAAAGCAGAGTGCAGGCCACAGTTTGCTTTCACTTGTCTGTGCTGTGCTGGATTTGGGGCTCTGGCCCCAACTCCCTTTTGATCACACATTAATGAAGAATGAACTTTGATGGAACCACGAGCTCAGTGGTAATGGATTCAGAACTGCTTTCCACATGCAACAGTCCAACACCACACACCCTCTTTCCTGCCTGAGAAACAGTTCTGACAGACGGAGCCCAGGGTCATGCACTCAGTGGACTCAATGGGCTTTTATAGGGATAGTCCATAATTTAAGGGAATGTTATCCATGTGTGTTTGTGTACCAAAAGAGGGGAAAATGATGAGGTTTTGGGAAGTGGGACGTGGCATTATAGAAATTATATGGAATATGGGGTGCCTGCTGTCCTAGTTTCAGCTGGAATAGAGAGAATTTTCTTCCCAGCAGCTGTTAGTGCTGTATTTTGGATTCAGTGTGGGAATAATACTGATGTTTTTGTTGTTGCTGAGAAGTGCTTATCTTAAATCAAGGACTTTGCAGTGCTTCACGCTCTGCCAGTAAGGATCTGTGGCAAGAAACTGGGAGGGAGTACTGGGACAGGTAACCCAGTGTGGCCAGAGGGATATTCCATACCATAGAATGTTATGCCCAGTGTGTAAACTGGGGGAGTTGGCTGGCAAGAAACGATTGCTGCCTGTGGACAGCGTGGACATCAGTCAGTGTGTGGTGAGCAACTCTGTTGTGCATCACTTGTCTCCCTTGGGTTTTAGTTCTCTTTCTCACCTCTCACTACCATTATATTACTATTGATTTTCTTTATTTCAGCTATTAATCTGTTCTTATCTCAGGTCATGTGTTTTTTGTGATTCTCCTCCCAGTCTCACCAGGGGTGGAAGTGAGCCAGCAGCTGTGCGGTATTTAGTTGCTGGCTGGGGTTGAACCAAAACACCTTATCAGCTTTGGAGTTTACAAATAACAGTTGTTAACTTGCACAAATCACTGGATCTGTATACACAGGGTATCCATGGATACACTGTAAATACAATAAAGAATTTCATATTGCTGTGGATGCAAATTACAGAATCACAGAATCACAGAGTAAGCTGAGCTGCAAGGGACCCACAAGGATCATCGAGTCCAACTCCCAGCCCTACACAGCACCATTCCCAAGAGTCACACCATGAGAGTATTGTCCAAAAGCTTTTGTGCTCTATGAGGCTTGATGCTGTGATGGCTGCCCTGAGGAGCCTATTCAGTGCCCAGACACCTTCAGAGGAAAGAACATTTTCCTGATATCCAAGCTAAAGCTCCCCTGACACAAATTCAGGCCACTCCCTATAGTCCTGTCACTGGTCTCACCCCAGAGAAGAGATCAGTGTCTGCTCCTCCTCTTCCCCTCACGAGGAAGTTGCAGACCCCAGTGGGATCTCCTCTTGTCCAGTCTGAGCAGACCAAGTGCCCTCAGCTGCTTCTCACACCACTTCTCCTCAAGGCCCTTCACTGCCCTCCTTTGGACGCTCTCTAATAGTTTAATATGTTTCTTGTGTTGTGGTGCCCCAAACCCCATGCAATATCTAAGGTGGCTGCACTAGTGCACAGCACAGCTGGACAATCATATTTACATAACATGTTACTGTCTTGGTTTAGTTTTCAGTAAGTCCTGAAGATTCACTCACCTTGAAGGTGTACTTGCTTCAAGTTACTTCAACAACAGCTTTCTGCAGACAATAGCAGAAAGTTCCCAGGTGATGAAAGGGACAGAGAACCTGAACTATGAGGAACAACTGGAGGAGTTCAGTCTTTTTACCCTAGAGAAGAGAAGGCTTAGAGGCCATGTCACCAAGGTTTGCCAATATTTAAAGGCTAGCTACAAAGAGGACAGAGCTCGTCTCTTCACAAGGACGAGAAAGGGACAATGAGTACAAGTTGCACCAGGAGGGATTTCAACTTGAAAGGAAAAAAAGAAAATTTTCATGGTAAGAGCAATTTTCACTGGAACAGAGTCCAATTTACTGCAATAGCTTTAATAGGCTGGATAATTAATTAAACAGATAGCATGCAAAATGGTATTCTGAATTATTCAGGGATGGTAAACACACGCTCTTCAAACAATTTTCTACTTCTCTGTCTTCTTCTCCCCAATTCACTTGTTTTTTGACCTGACCCTTTTCCAGGTAATAATCAATTTACTTGCCTATTCGATTACATGCTAAGATAGTGAAATCTTCCATGCATTTTCCCTGAAATGTGGTAAGGACCGCTAGAAACCTTGCCCTTCTTTCTCTACCTTTTATTTGTTTATGTTCCCATTCATTTTAGAGGTTTGGAGTTTTTTCACATGTGATTGTGACTCTGACAAACAGCAGTAATTATGTTGATATATACTTTATAATGTTTCTTCCTAGCCTAAGTGTTTGCTGTTTTCCGGGTTGAACTCCTCCAATGTGAAGAAGTCCTCATTGTAGTTTAGAAAACACTTGGCTCATCTTGATGCTACCTAATGGCTTTAAAAAGCACTAACACTCACTGAGTAATTTTCTCATCTCTGATTTTGACTGTTGGTGATTTGAGTCCACTTATATACTGAGTATGCCTAACTGGCTTAACATGAAATAAAACACGACTATTTTTACGTATTATCAGTGAAGGTTGGTCTTTCAGACCATTGAAACACTGCCCAAGAAAGGGCAAGAAATCACAAAATCCTAATTAAATTTTTTTTCATGCAGTTTTGTAAGAAGAAGAGCAAGTTTTGGTATTTTGTAGAGGTTTGGTACGGGCTCTGTGTGTGTGTCTGTATTCATATCATCAGAACAGGATACTATTTTACCTCTTTCTGACAGTTCAAATGTGGCTCCCTTTTTACCAAATGCTTAGTTTTCACTCCCATCCTCACATTTAAAGGTATGTTTGTGTGTATTTCTTTGTTAAGCAGTTTGTGGGTATTTGTTTGTAAAGCAGATTGACATTAACATATGTAGGCTTGAACTTTGCATAGTGAGTCTTGTAGCCTGTAGTAAAGACCTTTGAACTTACTTGGGTTCCCATAGCTATGCCAAAGAAGAGTTGCAAAACCCAGAAATACATTATTCTTCATCTGGAAAAAAATGCGAAACAAAAAAAAAATACCCCAGAAAAACTTGCTGCATTGAAAAATAAGTTTGCTAACCGCTAACTATGTAACTCATTTTTGATGGGAGGCCCTGCAGGGAATTTCTGGGAGAAAGGCTAAGATGTGGTGCTTCTAATGCGCTCTTGACCTATCAAATTCTTATTCTTCAACACCCAAATTAACTATTGCTTTCCAGTAGTAGTATCATCTCAACATTCCATCTGGTTGTTTTTCTAATTTCTTACATTGCTTTTTCACCATAACAGAAAGATTCATTTGCCATGAGCATGAGGATATAACAAGGTACTGGAAAACAGCATATGGAGCTCACGTGTGGTGGCAGCAGTACACAAGCCAGGTGTTCAAAGGCTCTTTGGTGCCTACAGAATGTCTGCACGGCAGTCAGGTGTGACTGCAGCATATGGAGCTCTACCAAAATAGCAGAAGCCCAGGTTTGTTGATGGCAGTAAGAGATAAGAATTATCAGCCAGGTTTAGGTGCATGAAGCTTGCACAGGGCAAGGGTAGCCAGCCCAGGCCAAACCTCTCAGCACTGACACTGCTGGTGATACAGGCTTTAAGTAGATTAAAGTTGGCAAAACTTTTCCTGTTCTCTGTGTTCTTGCACTTCTGCTTAGACCGTGGGCATATTCAGTGCAGTGCATGTGTGTACACAAACATATGCGTGACCCCAGTGTCACCTGCAAGATCCCCACTGCCAGGTGGGCTGTCATTAATATGGTATTGTTATGATAACTGCAGAACTGAAAATGCTGGCAGGTTTTATGGTCATTTTGATTCCTGTTTTTTAATACTGTGTCTTTACATGTTTATTTATCTATTCTTATTACTTTCAGATTTTTTTGCAGATCATTATACAAGCTGATGGTGGTTCTCTTAATTAAATTAAAAGATTCCTATGTGCATATCTTAAATAAATTTTAAAAGGATCATTTACTTATTAACTGGTGTAAAGGGGAAAATACTGAAAGTAGACAGAATGTTCTGGGTTGAACTGATGGATAAAGGGGAAATCAAAAGACTAAAACTATTCATGAGTTACAGATGAAGTTTGCTGTATGCAATAGAATAAGAAAGCCAGGGACTAGATGAGGTAAGGAGATAGGGACTAAAATTCCTGATAGGAAGAAAATGAGGTCACCACTGCAGCAATAGAACTAGAGCCCTGAGGGAGGAAGGCAAGTGTGCGGGAGGGTTGCTCCTGCTGGAGCACTGATCTCCAAGGAAATTGTGCCCTGGGGAGCTTGGGGACAAGCAACGCCAGGTGGACTGGAGCTCTGCAACATGGTGACAGTGAGTGTCAGATCCACTCAATGTAGAACCCTCCTTCTACATTGATATTTTTCAGGGGACTAGAACTGTAACACAAAATGATTGCCGCCCACTTCAGCATGTCTCTTCCACTGAGGGTACAGAGATCGAGACAGAAGTCCTTCCACATCTGCTCTGGACACAGGCTAACTCACCTTAAGATTGTCTAAACTTCTAGGCCATGGGCTTCTACAGTGAGAGCATTTCCTGCTGTTCAACTCCTCTGGAGCAAAAATTGAAAAAGCCAGGAAAAAACTAAGCTGAATGAAAATTCAGTCTGCCCTTGTGATTATGGCATTTCAGTGAGAATTCAGATGAGAGGGAACCTCTTTTTTCTCTCTGTGCTCCAAAGACTGCTCTCTATTGCTAGGCTAAAGGAGCCTGCGATCACTTTGCACACAGCTGAGTCTGTAGGCCCAGTTCTGCCTTTGCCTGCCCAGAAAGAATGGAAACTGCTCTTCAGAGGAAAGTTTGTTGGTTAGAGTGTGCTACACAATAACTGAGACCATGGTTCCTTCAGTCCTTTTCAGAGGAGAGTTTTGTGTCTGGAGTGGGTCTTGGCTTCCCACAGGCCTCAGAGCTGTCGACACCTTTGCAACCAGATCTTTGATGATGAATGTTTGAGGCACAGGAAAATGCAGACATTACATTAAATACCGAAACTAGTTGTTCACACCTCTTACTCTCAGGAGTCACAATAATAAAGGGCATTGGAGCACTTGAGAACTTTGCTCCCAGGCACACTCCTTCTCCTCTGCTACTCTAGATCTTGTTAAGGAGACTGTTCTGTAGATAATGAGTGAAAGAGCTTTTCTGGCATGTTGTATGTGAGCAAGACTTTGAGCTGTCTCACTGTAACTTGGCTTTCTTCCTTGGCTGTTCCTGCATCAGATTTTTTCTTCATTTCCCTCGGCAGAGACAGTGGAATGCCTGTACCGTACATAATGAAATGCTTCTGCCAATGCCAGCCAGAATGCGAGCACACCACCGTGAGCGGGCACCATCTCCATAAAGACACCGTAACCGTCTGTACTGCTCCTGCAGCTCTGCAGGTGGCATGATGGCAGTGTGTTCAAATAGTTTCTCGTGTATAACAGAGGTAGGAGATACTTCCTAGAGTCAAAGCTTAACTTCGATCTTTCCTTTTAGCCACCTCCAAAGACTTGCATTTGACTGAGGGCAGTTCTAAGTCAGGATTTATTTAGCAGGGGGGTCAAAGTGGCAAATAAGAAGGCAATTCATAACAGCAATGCAAATGTTAGCTGGAAAGCCATCAGGTCATGATTCTTGAACACATAATGTACATGTTAGGTTTCCCTCTAATCTACTCACTGTGGAAAGGAATTATCCAGTGCCTTTTCTGAATCACGGGAAGAATTAGTTCAGAGATTGATTGGCTGTTGTAGAGTGTAACCACTCACACATGGTGAAAAAATTATTTCATCTTATCAAGTCAAATATTCTGCACTTGCTTCATAGTACTGTAATGTGATGTATGCTCCATTTTTATGGTAAAGGCAAGAATTATACAATAAATTTGCTTTGTTCAACCTTGCAACATTTCTCCCTTGTCTTCACCCTCAAATTTAATGTTCTAATTAGTAGAAAACAGATAAGTAGAAAAAAGCACAAACCTTGCAATGCTAAGCAGTGGCTTTGACTTTGATCAGATTATGAGCTTCAAGAACACATGTAGGACCTTCACAAATCCAATTACACAGTTTATGCCAAGAGGAAAAATTTGTTCCCAGCACAACCCTTGGAGTCATGAATTCTGACATGAACCATAAATCTATTCTGTATTAACTCTAATTCTGGTTAATTTAACAGCAAATAACGTCTCATTTATGAAGAATATGTTAGATATTTTTTAATTACTTTTTATCCATCTAACCTCTTTTCCTTGTTTTTCTGATAGAATGAGATAGAAGGTACTCTGTTTATTATTTGGTTAAGCGTGTAATTAAATTTCTCCTCCTGATTCTAAATTGTTTACTTCTGTATCTTCAGTGGAAGCTCCTTTTTTTCTTGTCTTATGGAAGCTAAATGGGTGACACTTGGCTGACCTCCTGACACTGACTGTTACAGGGTTGTTCTATCTGCTCTGCCATTTTTGAGTTAGGACATGTCTAGTGGCCAGTGCAGAAAGCATTGCAAAAAGCCCTTAGATGCTGCTAAGTAATTATGTCTCTGAAAGGTCATAACCCTGTCAGGCTTGGTCTGATCTTGAGCTAAGGAGCCTTGCTCCAAGGGCTAATGAGATTAGGTATTGCAGCCTACTGACATGGGATTCCACATCCAACATTATATTTTATTTACAGTTCTGGGACATCTCACATGGGTGAATGAGCTTTGGAGTTCCACCATTACAGTGAAATTCACCAGTATACAAAGGAGAATTGCACTCTTTGTGTGTAGGACCCTGCCTTCTGCTCCTGAGGCCTTGCTGCTCAAGCTCATTTGTCTCTTTTGCTTGGTGTTTGGCTTAGCTAATACTTATTGCTTGGCTCAGCAAACGACAGCTACATGCATCTGTCTGCTTCTGGGTGCCAGTCGAGGGCGGACATCCTGTCTGAGTGCACAGTGAAGATCTCAAAGCCGGGTGCAGATAGGGCCAGCCCTGTCCACCCTGTCTACATGGAGCGTCCTCAGACAGCACAGGTTGGACATGTTGGGCACCGCAACAGGACAGTGAAGATGCCACCACTGCTCCTGTAGTAAAGCTGCCAGAAGCTGATTGCTCCACACGCTCTATTGCAAAACTTCTCTTTTGGGGATAAGTTGAAATACAGAGATTTTCAGCATTGGCACCTTCCTGTCCTCTTCCTTCTAAAGTGGCGCTACACAAGAGAAGCCGCAAATACATACTCTGTTTGCAAAAAAAAGCTGTTTTTCTGGGATAATTTTGGTCTGTTCAGTCGAAGGTGCTCAGTACCAGTCAGTGCCACCGCGCTGTAGCTATGCTGCAGAGACTGTGCTGCTCTCAAACCTGGCTTGCTTTCTTGACCTTCTTCAGGTCAATCTGTGCTGCTCTTTGGGCTGCTTTTGTCCGATACAAAAGGTGCAAACAGTCCTGGGAGATCTCAGAATCTCCTCAACCCTGATAAATTATTTCTATTACTAGGCTGCTCTCACTTCCTACTTGCTGTTTCTGTGGCAGAGAAGGGAAGGAATGAAGGTTTAACAAGATCTCTGTGTAGATGTGAGAGGATTCTTCCTGGGAACTGAGACCTTAGGTCCTACAAGTTGTATCTCATGATCCGGAGCAGTGTCTTATCCTTTAATTGACCCAGCACCTGAGTACTTTCCAAGTGTATCTACAGGTTAAAGGATGCCAAAGCAAAGCGCAGAAGAATGGGTTTAGTCATCAAGGAACTGAAACAAGTGGATTTTCAGGTGCCTTCAGAAGTGTCAGGTTTTTTCTGAGGCTTGAGCGCTTATACTACCAATTTAGGCAGCCTAAATTCACTGCAGTGTGTCTGCTTGTGCAGCTCTTGATCTGTTCCTGCCAGACAGATTAACTTTGTGGATTGCCCTTCATGATCTCACAACTGACTTGAAGGGAGTGTGACCCCAGCCCCTTAAATTGCCTTGTTTGTTAAAGGCTTTACAATGCTTGTTTTGGAGGTGCCTTACAGAAGCTGAAAACCTACAGGCCTGATTTTTCTCAGAGAGAAGTATATATGTAACTACAAGTACTAAAAAAACCACAACCAACCAACCAGCTGAATAAACAAACAAAAAAACCCCCCACCAGATTACAAAGTACTAATTTATAGAAAACACAAAAATAGGGCAAATGTTTTGCTCCAGCTTAAGCAATACCTCAGGGTTAAAACTGGGGATATTTCTTAATGCTAGTATCAGATAAGAAATAAATCAACCTACATTTGGCCCAGGTTTCTCAGCTGTAGTTACTGGATAATCAGTTCAAACATTACCTTGTTAGTAAGCAGAAATATTCTCTCCATCCTCTAGTGCATTCTAAGTCAGATATTACTCAGATAACACTTAACATTTTGCAATATTATATTGACATGAAAAGCAGATTTTTTTTGTTTACCTGCAAACAGGTGCTGCATTCTGGTTTTTTTTCCAAAAACTTAAGAACAAAGATAATAAATTATACTTCAGCACAACTTAACTGATACAGAGCTGACCTTGAATTATTTTCTTTATTTCTTTTAGTTGATCTTCTGTATTTCTCACCAGCAGAGTATTTTTCCTAAATAGGATTTCAGGCAGGTTTGGAGACTTTTGAATAGTGCCTCCCAGAAGCCCTATTTTCCTGCAGAGAGAGGTTTTTTCACCCTTATTCACACCATGTATCACAAGTAAGAATGTGGCCCTCAGCTATGGAAATAACCTGAAACATTTAAAATTGTCTACCTGGAGAAGTTTCTTGCAGCCATAATATTGTGTATTTGCCTTTATAAACTCCGTACAAGTGTTACAATACCAACAGAAATTGTCTGTTTAAGTAAACTTTTTTAAAAAACAGGATGGGTGACTGTGGCTATGCATAAATTTCATTGCCTTCTCATCTACATTGGTGTATAAACTCTCTACAATGGTATAAAATATATTTTAATAATAGTAGAGAATGCTATTCAACTGGTTAAAATTTCAGGTGAAGTACCAGGTTATCTCAACATATGGCCAGTAAGTGTCGTAATTGCTCTAGCTTAACACTTCTGATTTATGTCTGGCTTAAACCAGAAGGCAAAAAGTTTATACAGCAATCCTTTGAACCAGTAAAACATTCAGTAAAAGTGGAGTCAGCAGGATGAGTGAGACTCAAGTCTGTTCCTATTTTGTGTGTTGTTTATTAAGCTGCCAGTACTGACTGGAAAATTCATCGTACATTAACTTTATTTTCTGCACTTCTTCCTCAACGCCAAGTGTGGGCTGTGTGGCAGAGTGAGATGTTGCTTCTTATGTTGTCTGTCCTGTACACATTAGATAAAGTGACTGTTTCTAGTGATGGTATTTCTGTTAGTTTTATGTTTTTTGTGTTTAATACAATTTTGTGGAGTTTGGTTTTGTTAACCTTGAGCTGTTGGAGCAAAAGTAGATAAAAGAAGTCACAGCAGTGAACACTCCATAGAAAATGGTTACTTAGTAGTTTTAGTATCTTCCCTCACTTACAACATCATTACAGTTTGTCTGCTATGAGCTGCATAGTGTGCATGCAAGATATTTGCCCAGGTGTTCTGGGCATCTGTAGCTTGTGCTCCAACCACGCAGTCTGATCTCCCACCCAGAAGAACAAAATCCATTATTGTCCCTAGACATACCTTCCAAGCATGAAAAATCACATATGCAAAGACTTCGAAAATGTGGTAGACCTAGATGCACGTTTTGGATTACTAGTTATTTAGGTAGATAACAAAGCTTCAGGTGGCGACATTACTTTTCCCCCTTTTATTTTCTCTTTGACCTAAAGTCTTTTTACAGGCAAAGCTACCTGAAGCCAGTTTTTCCATGGACAGGACCTTCATCTGGCAAACACTACAGCAGCAGAGCTGTACTACCTGACTTCTGTAAGTGAACGGTCTGCAGTGGAAGTGGTTATTTTAAATGGAAGTGAGCCAGTGCTTCACTGGACTGTGACCAGGACACTTGAGGCATTACAGAACTCAGCCCCTCTTTTTTTTGGTTTGATACTTTGTCAAATTCAAAAATGTGTCAGTTGTGCAGCAGGTTTGTAGTACAATCAAGTCACTCCATAAGAAGCAGCCAATAGCTGTCTTGTATGCTCAAGAGAGTTTTCAAGGACTGATTGAGAACTTCATGTGGAAACATGCCTAATTTTCAAATGACATGTTGAACAGAAAAGTTCCATGTGCTTTTGACCACTTGTGGTCATCTTAAACATATTATGATTAGTTTGTTTTTAGAAGTGGGGGAAAAAATTCTTCCTATCTGATAGCAAAACTTGCCCTCCTATTTTTAAATATATATGCTTACATAACTGTCTGTGGTATTTTTGATTTGGAAAAATGCTATCAACCAGAATGCCCTGAAGTATTGGGGTCCTTTGCTAGCAAAGTGCTTGGAATGCAGCCACCTCTAAATCACATTGCATGAGACTGTAGGTAGGAAAATCTGAAAACAAATAAAACTTGAAATGAGCCATGCATACTTGTTTTGGAACATCAAGAGAGCAAGGAGGGTTGTTAGTCCTCAGAGTACATATTTTTGCAATCATCTACTTTTATTTTCCCATCGTAACTCAAGAAGCTTTGAAAAAAATCTAGGGAAAAAACATCTCTGTGGCTAGGCATACATGCTAGAAGTGAGACAAAAAGCCAGAGCAATTCTTCCAACTCTATTATTCAAAACCTCTGACTTTTGCTTAGCTTTCATTTCAGAATATGTTAATGGATACTGGTAGAGGAGGAGCTAATACTTGTCTCTGATTTGCCAAGTAGAAACTTGCAGATAGATACTATACTCTTGAGGCTGGCAAATGAGATTGGACTTCTGGCATCTCTTCCTCACATGCTTGCCAAGCTGGACAACTTCCTACATAACTGCTGCCTTATTTGGAAAATGCTTAAACTATTTCTTGGAAAGTGTTTGAAGGTCAGACAGAGGGTTTTTTTTCTGTGTTTTGCAGTATTTATTATTACATAAGAAGGCTGTGTCCTGCTTCTCATAGAGATCTGTCTGAAGACTACTGATATTATGGAGGCATGCTTCCTGACACAGTAGAAACCCTGCTGAAGACAGTGAAAGGCAGTCCTACCTACATGTCCCTGTATCTGCTACACATCCGTATTCACATCTAGGAAAAAGGAATTGTCTTTAAAATCTCCCAAATATTTATGCACTGCACAAATTTTGGGGCTCAAAATGAGGTCTCTGGTAACTCAGCTTTGGGGTCATCCTGTTCTGTGGCAGAGGTCCTCAAGAGGTCTTTCCTTTTGAGAGACCTCAGAGGTCCTCAAAAGGTGGCAGAAAATTATGATGGAGGCTGTGAAGATATAGGCACGAGGGAGTAACAGGAGGCTGAGGGTGGAAGTACAAATCACAACTGGTCAGTAGACACAACAAAGAATAGGAGATACGTATACCAGGTGTAAAAATCCCGTATGTGGAAAAAACACAGGAGAAAATAGGGAGGTGTCAAGAATTATCACAACCACTAGAAGAATGGGAATACAGGGAAAGGGAAAAAGAATGAGAACAAAAACAGTAGAGGAATTGCTCCTTGTCTTGTCTTTCTCCACTAAGAACACCACTGCTCTTTAGCCACAGCAAGTTCCCCTCAGCCTGGGTAGATAAGAAGGGCTGCCTTTTGTCTTGCTATTCAGCATGTTTTGCCTGTGTAAAGTGTCTCTGCTATGTCACTGTACAATGTAAATTTGGCCCCTACAGAGCCCTGTGAGTGTGTGCATGTGTGTGTACACACGTGCATGTGTGTGTGTGTTTCGCACTCCAACTTGCCCACACGACAAAGTGATTGATCCGCAGCACTGAGCCAGAATAAGCTCAGAGGCAACAACTCACTTGAATGAATATGAGAATTTCAAACCTCCTCTCCACTCCCTCCCACAGCTTCTTTGATCTCCTTGTAAAAATCTCAGACTGTCAAAACATGAATGCATGTATGCATTTATGCACATGAATAGTCCCAGCAAAGGCAAGCGAACAGCGTTCTGCCTACTCTCCCATTAGCACATTGGATGGAAGACAAACCTCTCCTTTCCTCTGCACTTCTATTCTTGCCTTACCTGACCATTGGATTTGTTCTTTGCTGGCTGCTTTCTGTCCCACGCATTTGTACATTGCATAGAAGAACGCAGTAACAACCCAGTTAATTATAATTAATTGAATTGCAAGAGAAGTGTGTGATTCAAAGAGCAATGGCCCTGCTGTACAGGAAAAGAACAAAATAAAATGTGGAATAAAAAGTTCTAGGGTAGGTATTTGTATTTCTTTTATGTTTGCTCTTTTAAGGTTAGGGTTTGTCTAACCCTCTTGTTTTGTTCAGCATAGACTTAGATTTCTGGGTGGAGGAGAAACAGTTTACACAACAGTGTATAGATACCGTGGTGTTCTTAGGTTTTGGCAAAATGTCTCCAAATTATTTGAAATGGTAGTTTAAGAGATGCTCAGATTTGGATTGAAAACAGAGAGATAATTAGAAAAGTACCGACTTGAATTTTTGAGTATTCTGGAAAAAAAACAAAACTAAAAAGCCCTCTTTTCTTCATTTTATGGCTTTGAAAAGGTACTCTGTGCTTGCACACTAACTGCTCTCCTACATCACCACAGTGCAGCAGAATTACAGTGCCGCAGTTCTGAGGCTGTCCTAATAATTTCATTTTATGTTTACCTGTGGTAGAAGTTTAAAGCAGCCTTTGCCTTTCTCTGAACTCAGACTGCAAAGGCAGTCAATAAACTGCCTAAAGTTCGTGGGCAAAACCCTAGGTTGCTACAATAACTCCAAACTATGTCCCTGGCAGACTATAAACATGATCTTCAATCTAGTGGAACAGTGTCATCAGATACGTGCTTCTCAGCTGGAGGTGGCCTCCCCCGTCCTCTTAAAATTGTCATTGCTAACAGTGGTGTAAGGGAGATGTGAGTGAGCATAAATATGAAGGCAATGTGTAACACAGACGCTCAGTTAAAAACCAAAAATAATTACTTTGGTGCGAATCACCCTCTGGGAAAATGATTGCTTTTTGAAGTATGCAGGCCAGGCCCTGTGAATGGCACAATCTGATAAATTGTCACACATGCCATATGTTATGGCCTTGCTTCAGAAGCTCCCCAGAGGCAAGTTTTGAGAGACAGACAATTTCAGGACTGGATGAATTTCCCTCTTTCCAATTCTTCATGAGTTCTCAGCAGACTCAAAATTATTTGCAGAAGAGGGTCGAATTTGGCAGTGGCCTTAGAATAAAAGCACGCCCACAAACACAGCTAGGGAGCAAGAACCTATTCTGCAATAAATTACACTAGTTATAATTGACCTTTGCCTTTGCCATCTTGCTGAACAATTGCACATTTAGTCTGAGATAGCTTTAAACACCAGGCTAATTATATTCCTATGATGAGCAGCATGCCAAAGTTAAAGAAAAGCCTGTTAGAAATTCAAGACAGATCTACTTCCTCCATACCCTGCTCACTTTCTCCCTAGAATTTCTCTCTTGCAAACTCTTTCAATCTTTACACTATTCTCTGTAAACACGCTGGCATTGAACAAAGCAAGGCAAATAATCTATTAACTGCAGAAATGAAAATAATACTCATTTTGTCCTTTGCTGTGACTTGGGTGTAATTGTTGGGAAAACATGAAGTTGAGATATTCTAAACAGCTGTTGGCTACAACAGTGTATGAAGTGATCTAAGCTGCAGGTGAAGGAAACCAGTCAGACATTCTTTCAGGTCTTGTCAGTTCAGATTTAACTCAAAGAATTGTAAACTCCAATACATTATTACTATCTATTGCAAAGGAAATACCGGATGGAATGTTTCTTTTATAACCTTATTTTGTATTCCAGACTGTTGGGATAAGGGATAAAATACCTTCAGGGTATTGGAGCATTCATGAAGGTGAACCATATGAGAATTTAGAGAATTCCCTTCATAATTACACATTGCCTATTTTAGCAATTCATTCACGTTGCAGCAGAAGCCAGTAAGTTCAGTTTGATGTTAATGTGCGGGTACTAAATCAAATCTGAGGCCTAATCAGTTGAGTTCACCATCTCTTAGAGTGCCCAGATGCAGAAGCATTTGATAGCTGTACAAAAGCAGGCTGGTAGGAAGAAATTTTTTCTGCTACATTAGGTCTTTCCTTTTATCTCCCATAGCAAAAGTAACTGAATTCATGAAGTTAAAATTTAAATAGACACTGTTTGATGGTGGTCTTCTTATCTGCATGAAAGTCATCACTGTAAACTTTCCTTAATTCTTGGCTTCACCTCTGAAAAAGAGTGCATACAAAGCTTTCTTTAATGAAATTTAGTAACAGCTGTGTTCATTCAAAAATGAGGAAAAAGGCACAAAGTAATCTAAGCACTTCAAAATTCTCAAAATGGGGAAAAGCGAAGTAATTGATGGAAATTGGTGTCATGTACTATAGAAAACACAAGTAGTTCTCCATGTCAAATTTTCCTTAGAGGTAGTTTGCAAAAAAAATCCAAAAACTTATCTTTATTTTTTTACTAGTATAAAGAACATATTTTATTGAATTTCATTGTACAATTGTACATTTGAGTGTACAATTTCACATCTATTGACTGTTTAGTTCTGACAGACCCCATACTATGGCATGAGTCCTCGGGATTAAGCAAGAGTGAGTCCCAGAAACAGCTTTTCACTTCTATATTCAGTACAATGCATAATGAATTATTGCCTTTTAAATGAACATGAAGTACTATAATCCTCCTGATGATAATGATGTCAAGCAGATGATGTGCCAGAGTTAATGGGTAGAGTACTGGTGTTACAGACACACTTCTGAGGGCAGACCTAATGCTAACATGAAATCAAAACTTGCTTTTGGACAGAAGATTATCCTGGTGGTTATGTGTGCCTCGACAAAGCTCGAGGCAGCTTGTATGTTACCAGCTGAGCCCAGAGAAACAGTCCTTAGCCTGTGAAGTGTCGTGTTGTGTGAGTTAGGAGCAGGTTTGCAGGTACAAATCTGCTCCTGTATATCTTCCTCAAGGGGAATGCTGCAATAGGCAGCTTGTCCAGCCGTTTATGTCCAGCCTGTGCTACCGGGTAGATTTCAGAAAGGTGAAGGTTATTTCCAATAGTCAGATAGACAAGACCTCTAGCTTCAACTGAAGCAATAGTTTTTATGCATAAATTGCATGTGTCTGTATTTTCAGTGTCTAGAAGTTGGTCTAGTACAGGTTTCAGCAGCTGGTGGGGACACCTAAGTTGCTTATGGGACCCCTCAGCAGGCTCACAGCAGAAAACTCTACCCAGTGATACATCCACTGGTATCATACACACCCAGCCTATGCCCATGTCCCAGCTGCAAGCTACTGCATCACCTCATGAGGCAGAAATAATTAGAAATAAATTAAAATCTAGCTCTCTCTAGGCACCTGTGTAGGCTGGTGGGAGCAGGGTGGTCTAGAGGGCACGTGGAGCAGGTGAGCTTGTCACGCTCAATCTGGCACCGTGAGCTGCTGTTGGGTCCATGCTCATCTCTCTTGGAAACAGCACCTGGTGGTCTTGGCTGAAGGGTGAAGGTGGGATGCCTGCTTCTCTTGGCACCACATCAGTGGGACAGATGATTTGAGGGGGAAAACTTATTACCTGAGTAGGTGTCTTAAAAGAAACCAATCTACTTGTTTTTAATTAATTGTTTTCTTAAGGCAGTGAGATAAAGTGAAAATTTAAAATAATTTTGGGAACAACATAAATACTGTAAGTGGCAGAAGTAATAGAAACTGGATGAAGTGAAACTTGTGTTTCACTCACTGTTTGTCTTCCTCCTCACATTTGCTGTGGTAGGTGCATCACATATTCAATTAAAGCTTAGGGTCATTAGGCCAGGGGCTACAGTCTGCAACTGCTGCTTCTGCTGGTTATTAGATTACATGCAGCCATGAAACCAGTAGTTTTAGCACAGCCTCATCACAGTGTGACAAGAAGGCAGTCAAGGTTCAGAGTTTTATCTGTTGGTCTGCTTATACTCATGGAAACCAGTGCACTTAAACACACATTGAATGTTTTAAGTGGGGTACAGAAAGAGAAAGGAAAGGATAAAAATAATGGAAGTATAAAGCACTGAAGTCTTTGGTTTATTAGCATGATGTTGCATTCCTGATTTAGGTATTTGGAGGTTGCTATTGCAACCAGCCTGCAAGACCTGGTTTGAGACAACAAAGAGTGAGAGGCAAGGGGGAGTGGGGATCAAAGGCAGCACCTTTTGGGGGGCAGGACATTTCCACCAGATCCAGAGGAACAGCACCACCGCCCTCAGAGCAGCCTTACATGTCCTCCCCTTGGCCAAGCTTGTCCAGAAAGGTCTCTAAGACCTTCAGCCTTCTTCAGCAGTATGAACTACCTGCATGGTTGTGAGGTTTTTCGCAGCTTGGAAAAATGTGGGCAGTTTTCTTTCCAAGATGTACTGCAGCAGAGGCCAAGCTGTTAGGAAACCACTTTCAAACACTAAAACTAACCCTTCCTACTAGGATTTAGGCTCTTTGCATCCTGCCCTGACTCTCATGGACCAAGAAACAAAATTTTTCCTCTGCCTCTTTGCAGCTGCCTTTTCTGTTGTTCTCCCCTCATGTTAAATTAAGCAGTCCTATTTCATGCAGTCTTTCATTGCTGAGCACATTTTCTAGACCTCTGGCTACTCTCACTGCTCTCTCCTGGATATCCTCCAGCTTCTCCCTATCTTGCAGGAAGTGCCTTGCCCAAAACCAGATACAGCTGTTCATCTGAGGTTTTGCAGATGCTGACAGGAGTGGAATGAGTTCTGCATGAGCCTTGTGGGTTAATGCCTCTGCTTGTGTAATCTGGTAGAGTGTTATGTTTTCTAGCAACAGCAGCAGATTAATTCTGCCTAGCTTCAGATTCATTATGACCCCCAGATAGTTTTCTACAGAAGTACTCCCCAAAAATTTGACTGTCTAAGCACTGGGTGACATTGACCTCTTCTTGAACAACGCTCCCTTTAGAAAGAAAAAATATCAATTTGTACTGAAGATTTCAAGTGTTCCTGGTTTTCACCACCGGCACTGACTGTACTTTTACCTCAGCCTCTAAATTTCAATTGAGTTTCTTCCTAGTTCAATATCCTAGTTGCTGGAAATATTGATTTGGACAAAGATAAGGACTTACTTCACAACTGTGTTTTTGTAGTAAATGGCTGAGCACTTTTCCGGTATGGTTCTCCAGTTTTGCTCCCACACAAGTGTATTCCATCTTGGTTTGCCTAATTTATTTATAAAAAGACCACATCAGCCAATGTCAAAAATATAATGAAAGACATGATTTATGGCTTTTATTGTTTATTCACAAGCCTTTAACCTCATTATAACCTTCCATAAAGGAAATGGGATTGGTTGGATGCAATTTTGTTCTCATTAAATCCTTTCTGACTGCCAAAAGAATGGTTTGTATAATATCATTAGTTTTCTTTCAAACTTTCAAACTTTTGGTATTTTGTCTTAAAACCTTTGTGATTAATAAATTTAATTGGCTAAGGCCAACTTCTCTTACCTTGCAGAGATGAAAGTACAGGCCTATACCCAATACCCCGCAATGTAGAGAAGGATTTGGAAACTTCTGTTGCAAGGCATTGCTAAATCTAGAGGAAGATGAGGCTATCCAAATGATTTCAAGGAATGTATGCCTTGACACAGGATAAAATAATGGCCAGATCCCATACATTGTGATCAGCAATGAGTGGACCCTCATGGCCATAGCAAGCAACTCACCCAAGGCAAATTACAAAGGCTTAGAAAAATTTGGTTACATTAGTCAGTGTAACTTGAGTTTTGAATATTAATAATGACTATTGTTATTAAAAACTGTGACAGGACTTTTGGAAAGCCATGAGTAACTTAAACTCAATAACTTACATCAAGAGTAGACTCAACTAAACAACAAAACACCAAATGGATACAGCAAATGTGTAATGTTCTTCACAAGTAAATCAGGGCTGAACATACAGGGAGAAGAAGCTACTATTGTTGAGCCCGAATAATGTTGCCACTAGAGTACAGAAATACAACTGAGGGAAAATCTGGGTATTGAAGCAGGTACTGTTAGCTATAGCAGGTATTTCACATTTGTAGAGTCCTGAAGTGTCAGCAATCAGTCTTTTGAGCCAGTTTAGTAATGGTTGTAGAAAGGAATAATGACCACCACTGCATGTATCTGTCATACGTCCATGCATGAGAACACCATGCATTTAGTGTTTCAAAGTGACTGGGTTGTCCCTGTAGCACTGCTGGGAAGGAAGAAGGTAATGTTTTATAGAGGAGTTGTGATGAAAATGGGCAAGAAAGGGGGGGTAGGTTACACACTTGGAGTGACAAAAGTACACTCCAACATGGAACCCGTAGATGGTTTCTTTTGTTTCTTTCTTCCTGTTGTTGTTGTTGTTGTTGTTTTTATTGTTGTTGTAGTTGGTTGGGTTTTTTTTTTAGATCTGACACAGCGTGACTTGCAGTAGTTGGCATAAGAAATCAGTGAACACGACTCATTTCCCATATTTTTTTTAGTGTCATGCTCTGGTCTTTGGGCTATTTTAAATGCACACTTTTAACTTGATCTCAGGGATTTCTGCACCCTCTCACATTACAAAACCTATTAATCAGTATTATTTCCTCTTACACCTGTAAAAAGAAGCCATGGATAACTTGAAGCTACTTTTTCAAAAGCAGCTGGTGTATCAGGAACTGTGGCTTAGAAGGACTCAGAGACAGCACCTCTTTTAAGGACTGCAGCTGTTCCTAGGGGAGCCTGCTGCTGCTCCAGGGCTTCCTGGAGCACCAGCAGCTGCCGTGCATCCTCCTGGCTCTCCTGCATCCAGCAGCACAGGCGTGCTGGCCCTGGGGAATAGGCTTTTCTGGTGCAGCCATTAACCTTTCTCCATCGGGGATTTCAGCTCTGGTTTTACAACTGCTTGCTTTTATTAGAGTCAGTAAGTTTTGTGAGTGCTCAGAGCGTGCTGTGTGGGTTGGTATCAAGCTGGGACACACAGCTTATTCACTGTTAGATTTTCTCTATACTTTTTCTTATGAGTGCCAGGGAATCAGCCGTAAATCAAGAAAATAGCACAGCACAGGACATCCAAGACTGCTCAGACTGGCAACGTGAGGTGCATACTCCTGCAAATGCCATGGTCCAAGACATTAATACATATATTTTTGTTTCCTAGCGGGGAAAAAAAAGAATTTTAGCAACTGGTAGAAGATAAGAGAGTCCTGAGTACGTTGGATAAAGTAGTTTCCCTGACCTACTGCTTCCTTTTTGTTTGCTTTCTTTTCAGTAGCACCCACATACCATTCTGGAAACAGGAATGAAACAGAAAATCAGTCAGTGGCACAGGCTTGGCTTGGAAGTGGTGTGCTTTGGGGAAATGCTAGTTGAGACCTGCCAGATCAAAGGTGAGTGGTGCAGTCCCATTTAGCCATGAATACATGCCTCCAAAATACTGTAAGAAGCTGACTGCTGCCCAGAGCCAGTTCAGAAGCCACCACTCTCTCAGGCTCAAAGAAAAGACACCTACTCTGGCCTTGAGTTGCTTTGACACACTGACATACTGAGGGCACAGCATGCTAGTTTGTGCCCTCTAAGATGCCAAACTAGCCAAAAAGATCTGTTTCATAGTACAGGAGTTGCTTTGTGGTGCACAGAAAGTGGGGAGATGTGCCATTCATGTATCTGCCCACTCCCAGGGGGACAGCAACTGTTCCTGTCCTACTCCTTTGCCTCCTGCCTGTGCTGTAAAAGCAACCTTCTGGCTCAGAAATAGGCAACATGAGGCCTCTAATCTGCTTTCCTCTTCCACACTGAATTTGCATAATCCACAAGAGAGCCAGACCAAATCTGGTTATTTATAATCTGGCGAAACTCTGGCCTGCTGTCTCCGTTGATTTTTACTCCAGAGGGGGTTTCCTGAAATGCTGGAGAGTGTGATGTTCACCAGCCTAGTTCTGGTAGTTTGCTTTAAAAATATTGGTGCTACAAATTATCTACATAAAATGTAGCAATATGATCTAATTTAAATATTTCTTTTGTTCTCAGATATACCTACCCCCCTGAGTATAGATAGTTTTGTTCGTTATAGAGTCAAAAACTATTGAAAGCTCTTATGTAGGTTAACAGTATAGAAATTAGATGTTCTGAAATTGTCATCTCTGCCTATCCCTTATAGTTTGTTATTGCTGTGAAGCCTCTGGGGAACTATTTCTCTTGGTTTTGCATGGTATTCCTAATATAACACATTACATAATGTTTTCTAGAGTTCAAGACTTTAAGGTTAACCAGAAAACATTATGTTCTTCTCCAAAAGGGAAAAAAATAAAGGACACGGGTAATTATTCTCTCAGCCTTCAAAAATCCATTTCCTTAACAGCACTCTATCCTCTCAAAAGAGAGTTTATGCTTATGGGGATGGTTTGCTGATGGGCTGTGCGGGAACAGGTTCAGTACTTCATGTGTGATTCCAAGAAGTACAAGGAAGCCCAGCTTTCTGAAGTGGGTCCACCTGTACCAGTCTGAAATAAACACAAAGGCATATGGTTTTCAGAAGTAGGAATAAACCTTGCCTTACTTGCCACTGAACAGAACATTACTGCACTATCCACAGACAAGATTTATGCTCCATCACAATCTCTAACTTGAATTGCTGTTCACATTTCTGATAGTGTTTACAAATGTGGTAGGTGGGAGTGTAAAATAAAAGGGTATTGGCTTTGCAGTGCAGGAATTAAAGCAGGAAGAGAGTTGTGTCCACGTTGTGCCTTCCTTACGGCCAGCAGGACAAAACCTGTTCTTGATGCCAGTCCCAGGTTGTCTTTACCTTTCAAGCACATCAAAGCAATGCAAAGCCCATTAGAGCATCTGGAGAAATCTCAGTTTTCAGGGAACCTGTGTTCTGAGTCCTTTCTGCAGCCTGTAATCCCTAAATCAGTACAAAATTATTCACCATGCAAAAAATACCTTATAGCTGACTAAGTGTTGTTTAGACAGGTCCCAAAGCTTCCCAGCAGAAGGTGAGCTCTGGCTTATGTCATTCACAGCAGTTCAGTCCATCAGGAGGGAACATCAGCACAATTACCTTGATAATAAGGGAAACCCATCCACAATTAGAGTGGTGGACTTACGTAAAATGCATGGAGAGCTTCAGTTTCTGATCAGTAGCAGCCAAGCATCCCTGAAAGGAGAGAAAACCTGAGGTTTGCCTTTCAGCATCCCAGGTGGGTAGAAAGGCAGGGGTGATGTGCATGGCAGAGCCCACCTGGGGGAGATTTGCCTACCCCAAGCAGAATTATGCCCTTCTGCTTGAACTCTGCCTGTCTAAGACAGTATCAGTGGCACTGTCTGGGCCATAAGAGCTGAGCTCTGCAGTTTCCCTCACCCGGCTGGAATGTCTGATTCACAAGTGCATCAAAAGTTTTGGGTCATCCCAGACCTGGTTTTTATCTTGTTTATTCAGCCTGGTAATTCCAGTGGAATAGCTTAGCATTTACCACTGTGTGAGATCAGATGGATGGCTTACTGATCCAAAATCCCTGGGTTTGGTGTGCAGTTTAGGCACATGGTGTCCTTGGATTCTCCTAATGAATTTATTGGAAATTAGGATAGATACCATTAACCATAGAAAAGGATTTGGTCAGAATACCTCTTTTCTATCACAGGGATTCATTCCTTACCTTCCAGGTCTTTGACCATCTTGCTTTCAGGGACTGGGGTAATCCATCCCACTCCTCTCATTTCTCGTCAGCGAGTTTCTCCCCAACCTCTGGACATGTGTCCTGTATTATCATGGATTACCAAATACACCTGGGGACTGGAGATGGGTTTCTTAACTCACGGCAGCTAGACTTGGCTGAAACTTGCTTCTTTGTGACTCTTTGGGCGAAGGAGAACGGAGCAGAGACCTCCAGAGAGCACTGGGGCTCTGGCAAGGTTGGAGGTGGGGTGCCCAGCTGTGCACACTCTTGGCAGTGTCCAGCTCCTCTCTTCTGACTTCAGAGGTTCAGATCCTTCAGTAACAGGACAGGCAGCAGGTGAAACTTGGGGAACAATGCCCAGTTTCTTTCCTCTGCTCTCGTGTATGATTCGCCAGTGCTGTGAGCTTTAACAGTTACAGCAAATTGCAAGTCTGCTAACTTGAGGTTCCCCACTGGAAAGAGCTACCTCAAATTGTTCATATTGATGTATTTCAGAGTGAAAAGCATGAAATGCATCTTTTCTCCCTTTGTTGATCAAAGTACACTTTTAAATAGTAGCAGTTTTGCACTTTACGTAACAATTTCCTGCCAAGGCTGGCTTTCCAGAATCTGACAGAAATGTTTCCTGCTGCTACAGTAAAGTTACTGATAACTTACTGCTGTTTATTTACAAACACAGTGTTCAGGCATCCTTTNTTTTTTTTTTTTTTAAGGATGTTTTTGCCTCATGCAGCCCTGTCCTCATGCAACCTTCCTGTGAACAGCGCTGCCAGCTTGGGTGGGCTACCAAGGAAACACCGAGAATTTGTCGGACTTGAAAAGAAAGCAAACGGACTGTGAATTTGTTAGAGGCTGCAGGTGGTTTTGATCGGCTGAGCGGAGTCTGTGCCGGAAACATTATGGCTCCTGAGCCTCCCAGGGGACTTCAGCAGACAGGGCTCTACAGCCACGCTGATGACTCATGGGCAGAAACTCACCTCCGAGCGAGTGGCAGGGCTGGGGAAAAAGTGACCAAGTCAAAATGACTCACAGGGGAGCGAAGCCTCCAGAGCAGGGCTGCCCTGGCAGCCTGCTGACACACTTAACTCCAGCAGCTGCCACTACATTCAGCGAGGAGAACGATTGCATAACTGGTGGGAAAGCAAATCTAGATGTAGCTGTAAAACCTGTGGCAGCCTAGTTGAAAATGTAGCAGCCTTTAGGGCTTGCTGTCCAGTAATTCTGTTGCAGAAAGCTGGATGGTCTGCGGTAAGTCTTGGGTGGATGGGTACAGAGAGTTTTATTAGGAACACACTGTAAAATTTGCAGCTGAGAAAAGCAGCTTTCGGGAAGATGCGGAGTTGAAAGGAGAAATTATACCACAAAGGTCTTTCTGCGCTCTTATAATTGTCAATGGGAGCCTGTTGAAATGAACTAGAGACTTGAGACTGCAAAAACCACTTGAGAATACAGGAAAAAAATGCATGAGAAACCTGCTCAGCCCTTTCATCTTGAGGATGTGTCCTGGAAAATAGAGGTCTCAGGTGCTGTGACTTTTTGGAGCCTTCAGGATCTGTTCTAAGTTACACAAAATAAATTTCCCAATAATACGATTATCTGTCTGGACAGATCCATGGGTTTAACTTTGGACACGTGCAATATGAATTTGAAACAGTGCTGTGCAAACAGGATACTCTTTCTTTGTATAAAACATCAGCTGTTGGGTCACATCTCTTCCTCTGGAATCAGCAGCTGGAAAATATTAGATGAGTCACAAGAATCTGAGAGCTCTGAAAAGCAGCACACACCAAGTGACATACAGGGTGAAAGCTTTAAACACACAACTTAAAACACCGATTCAGAGCCCTCAGAGCAGGAATAGAGTTAAGCTGCTCTGAAAAGTTACAAATTGACTGGTGGGACCAAGCTGAGGCACTCAGGCAGCATCAAGAGTGGCAAGATAGAAACAAATACACAAAGAGCATGAGCATCCTTTTCTGACTCTTTTTTTTTTTTTCTCCAGGCAGTGCTGATTTTGCAGTTACTCTGCTTCCTGAGATAATTTACACCAGCCTACACAGCACTTTGTGCTCTGTCCATACCCTGATAGACAGATGGTAGCTCTGGATGCACTTACAAAATAGTTCAGATGGATAGGTGTAGGCAGGCAGGATTGTCAGTGTGCTAGTAGGATACCTGAAGATTCTAGGTTACGTTTACATAGCAGTTGAACTATAAATGCAGGATATATTTTCTTCTTTTCTTCTCTCTCTCTCTTTTTTTTTTTCCCCTCTCTTTTTTTTTTTCCCATGCAGCATAAGCAGACAGCATTTGAGTATCCAAAGACTGGGCTCTTTCTTCAGGGTGATGCAAACTATGGCGTGTCTGCTCTGTTATACTGTGTTCCCCTGCTTAGACCAGGACTAGGACTCAGGCTCTAAGTGTGATGGCCACTATCTGAACTTTGCCAGGCATGTCCACGGGCAGAGAAAGTGCCAGAGTCTCAACACCCACTCTGGGATAAGCCTGCACCCTGCCCCTGACACAGCTGGCCAAGAGTCTCCTGTCCTGCTATGTCTTTTTCTGGTGGGGCTGCCAGCCTGCCACCTCTCCTGCAGCTCCTCACTCACAAAATGTGGTGGAAAAAAACCCCCAATTAACGACTGTCTCATAAAGCCGGGGTTTCTTCCTGCATGTTTGCAACAGGGCATTTCAGAGCTCTGTGCCTGTGAAGGAAAATAGCTGTTCCAAACTGGAATGTGACACTTGTGTTTTCTCTCTGCAGACCTTGCACCTCTGGAGCTCTAGTTCAGACAGGCTCAAGTTCTAAATTTCTTATTTCTCCTTAATTGCTTGCTGTATTTCTCTCCATGTTTCTTTCTCTTTTTTTCTCCTCTTTATCCTCCTGGTCTTTCTTTTCTCTGCACTAGAATGTAGGTTACCCGTGTTTTCATGGCTGCAGCAGCAAAGCCCAAAGCTCCTGCATTTCTGCCTCTTGCTTCATCAGACCTCAAAATGAACCTTAGTAAACAGGGATGTGAGGGGCCACGAAAAGGGTCCTTGTGCTTTAGCACATAGATCATGGGCCTCTTGGACTCAGCCTGTAGTAAGTGAGTGGAAATAAAGTCTTGTGTGAATAGTTCTGGAAGTGTGTGGGGCCACACTGTGTTTGCCAGGGAAGTTTTTAGGAAGATGCAGGAACACAGAAATTTCTGATTCTGGGCTGTGTTTACTTCATGGTAGGATCATGTGTCGTTGAGTTAGGGGTGATACAAATGGTAACAGAGCCAACATGATCTGAAAGGTCTCGGATGAGCACTGATAGCCTCTCCCTTGGCCACTTCTTGAGCACATAACCAGCCGGCCAGCTTTTACAGTCTTCTCCAAATATTGAGGTATTACCACAACCTCTTTTACGTCACTGAGGTCTGTCTTGCTCTACCCCTATGAAAAGCAGCTCTTTAGCTTCTCTTTGGACTAAACCAATTCATTTGTTTCAGTCAGTCCCCATCAGCCACAGCCTCTGCTCTCTCTCACACCACTCCTGCTGCTTTTCCCTGGGCTCTTGCCACACTGTTCCCGTGTTCTCTAAGCTGGGGTGCCCAAGGAGGATGTCTTATTCCAGCTGTATCCTTGCTGTTGCTGAGTGGTGCTAAACCATTACCTCACTTGGCTTGCTGGTTATACTCATGTTCTTCTTTTCACTCGCAAGAACACGATGCTGATGAGACAGATCTGGGCTCATTCCATTCTGTTTAAATTTCCTCTTTCTGTTTGAACTTCTTATGTGGAATATTGATTTTATTTTTTGTCTTTTGTAATATGGTAGTACAGCTTTAACAGTGGAAATTTAATTGAAGTCTGGCACTAAAGTACTATTGATTTAAATTTTTTATTATTCTTTTCCATGTGTTTTATATGCATGCAGACAGAATTTAGCTAGCTTCCAAAAATTAAAATTATTAATAGGAATCAGATTTTTTAATACATATGCTCAGGATGCTGTTTGTGGCACAAACTCTAAGGTGTAAGGATTAAAGTTTTCTGCATTTGGTAATTAATGATGCAGCTTTTTTAGTATCGAAATTTAATTGATAACACATGCCATTCTGCCCTACCTTTCATTTAAAATGTGATGCTCAGTGGTAACAACAGTCAGTTCCTAATTAGTGATTTTATCTGGGTAGCCTAAAATGCTTTATGAAATCAGTGTTCATTACTATTTCTATTTTGCAGAATTCATCTTTGGGTTTGTTTTTTTTTTTTTTTTGCTTGATTTGCTGAGGGGCAAATATTGATTTGCCAAATACTCCATGATATATAAAAAGGTTTGAAGTTGGAACCAGAGTTTCCTGAATCAATTTATTTGACCATAATGCTTTCAAAATACTCTCACTAGTCTACTTCACAAATGATTATTTAATGAGGTGGGTAGAAAGGTGGCTGGTCATGGTGTTCTGAAACAACTGACTGTGAGACTTATACACTGTGCTTTTTTTCCCAAATAATTTTATTTATATAATTTTATACTTCATCTCAAAGGTGAAAATACATGTACTAAATCCTAGGGCCACTCTCTAAAATGGCCATATGTTTGGGTTTTTTTGGTTTTTTCATGCACAATCACTATAACTTTTTGTCCTTTTTTTTAATCTTATGAGGCTTATACTATGTGTGTGCCACAGCCACTATTGCTGATGCAGAAGTGTATGCCATCTTTGCTTAATCAGGAAGCTACTATTAATCACAGTGTATATTAAATAATCTTTGTCTCTACTATATCTATACTATAATGAAACCAATATATGTTCTAAAACTTAGCAATGCGTGTGCTACTTTTCCACCAATAAAAGTGTTTTTAAGAAAGGACAGTATCAACACTATTTTAAACTGAATTACCCACACAAGGGAAATTACCTTTTAATTCAGTTTACCAGAGGTGGAAAATTAAACATAGTGTATTTGCCATGCACAGCCCCAGAGTGTCCTCCTGGGGCTACTAAAAATGGCATCAAGTGTCACATCTGACCCAGCCACTCAGCAGTCTGGGAAGCCAAGTATGTGACTGCCATTGTCCAGCAAGCTATCACTTCCCAGATCCAGGTCTGGCATTTAGGTTATCTTGATAGCTATTGTTTAGCAAGCAGCAAAAGGAATCACCTTTTACTTCACCAGATATTCCTGAAACAAGCCTCAGGGTACAGGAAAAAGGACAGGTGAAAACAATCAGCAAAAGGAACCCTGCCCTTATTGTAATAAGGAAACAGACACATCACAGCTACCCTTAGAGCTTGCATATTTATTGAACAAATCCTACTAAAATAGCTAAAATACATTGGGTACTTGCATTATTAAAGATCACATTGTTACAAAAGCCTGCATTTTCAGCAGTACACAACTGCAACTATACATAAATGCCACAACTGCTGAATAATACTTCTTGCTCTATATACAGCACAGCAGACATATCTATTCTATTGGAAAATAAAGTGTACAAGGAAAGGGATACAGAAGGTAGGGAAAGGAGAGAAATCTAGAAGTGCAGTGCATGCATTGGTATTTAACAGTCAGAAGCTAAGACAGTTCAGAACAAGGCCTGCCCTGTAAAAGGAAGAGCTAAAAGACAGAATTATATAAAAAATTAAGGTGGGCTTTCAGACTGTGTCTAACACAACAACACCCCATGAGTAGATGATACTGCTTAGTTTTGTGGTTTGTGTTATTTTGTATTGATAGTAGTTTGGGAGCAAGAACAAAAATGTAAAATCCACATGTTGACAGTAGTGTGGAAATGTACTCTTTCCCCTTTAGGACTTCTCTTCCCAGAAATTTGCTGTATTTTTCTTACTATATCCCCTAGTTTATGGATTTGAAGAGGACATTAAAACTTGTCCCTTCTTTAAAAAAGGCTCGTAAGAAAAAAAGACAAAAATCAAGAGATTTTGAGAAGTTGGTGGAAAATTATTGCTCATCTTTCTCCATAAGGTGGATCGGAGTCAGAAAGGAGATTTTACGAAAATTACAGTTTTGTGATTGCTCCCAGTATAACTGCATGTTTGTGAGTGGACACTGATAGGGAATCAGTTCCTCACTTGTACACTATAAGTAGTTACTCACCTACAGCACTGAATAAGAAAGCCACACTGAAGACACAAGTAAACAAGTCAGTCCAGTCTAAAGAACAACATTCAGAAAAACAAAGTACCAACACCTTCTCAGAACATGGAAATAAAAAATAACTCCATCAGAGCTACCTTGCCAAGGAGCATATTTAAAGTCCAAAATAGCACCATTCATCAGTGTCTCAAATCCCGTGGCAGCATCACGATCACTTACCACAAGGAAACCATGAGTTTCATACTACTTCTATACATCAAAAGAGTACATGGATAAAATATAGAGATATACAGACAATCGATGAAAATAAACTACTAGGTTTGTTACATCTAAATGAAAAAAAAGGGGGACTCTCAGCCTCTGCAAGAAGCAGTTTGGGTTGGTGGAAATGGAGAGTGGTTTACCGGTTGTGTGTGAGCTGTGGAGTTTGAGTAGTGAAAGACATTGCTGTGGTAGAACCAGGCCTGAGGGCCCACCTGTAATGTTTGTAAACATGGATTCACAGTGTGAAATTCTGAGAGCTTTCGCTTGAGTTAGAATGTTAAAAACTAGTTTTTATGGTACACGTTTGTCCACTGTTATTCTCTAAAGCAAGGCTCAGAGTCCCATAGTTTCTTCTTACACTTGATGATTTACACAGAAACAATTTCCAATATATGACACCATGACCTCATCAAACCCATACACCATATGTAATACGAATGGAGAAATTATGTTTAAAAAGAGTAGAGGTAATTGATTTTGGTGAAATGTTGTCCATAGCCACCTGCTGGAGCCAGGCGCGCCCCCTCCACCTCACTTTTCTTGCGATTCACTTCCTTCGAGACAGGGAGATTTCCCTGTGGAGAGGAAAAAGTGATATTAGCTGTGCTTCTGTTTGGTGGCATGCTCCCTTCTCTCATCCTAAGGTTTCCATAGGTCCCTAGCTTTAGTTCATCTACTGAACATGACTGAAACACCTGTAAATACTGATGCCACAGAGAACAAAGGTTTGTTTGAAAACCAGGCAGTTCTTGCAGCACCTGATGAAAACAATTCACTTGGGCATGAATGAATGTGTCCTAGCAGAAAATGCAAAAGATCCAATGTAAAAGTGCATCTTATTTATGAAAGACCATTTTAGTATTAAGAGAACTTTTTCCAGCTTAGACATCTCATTTTAAAAAAATCTTACTGTTTAATCAACCAACATACACTAGTAAGTCACTTCCTTATATTAATCCATCAAAAGAGCACCCTGAAAACACTGCAGTGTCTTTCTTGTTCTGAGCAGGTAAGGAAGTGGTGTGCCATAGGAGCCAGCTGCCTCAGATAGATCTTTGTTAACCATGCATATTAACTGTGCCTATTCAGCAAAGTTTTTAAAAAGCATTTAAATGTATGTTTCATTTTAAGCCTCAGAATGAAGCCTAAAGGCTAAGCACGTGCCTAAACTACTTTGCTGATCATATGTTACTATGGGATCCGAAATAAAAATAATTTGTTTAGCTACTAATATATCTTAAGTTAAGGAAAAAAAACTGTGGTTTTTGTATTTAAGAGGTAAGAATTGTAAAGGCATTTTATTGCTCGTATTGTATAGGACATGTTTGTCACATAAACATAATGCTTCTCTTTAAGAAATTAAACTCATCTTCTCCAAGTTCATTTTTTTTCTGATGTGAGGGTTGTGAATTTCTGAATTAGGAATTAAACACATGGCAGTTTCCCAATGACCAATAAAGTGCAATTTTCAGCAATTTTCCTTTTCTGGCTTTTCAAACCCAGAATTTTCACTGGGGTGTTCATACTTGCTACATTTACTTGCACTGGGAATGAAGCCATCCCATGGCTCTCCCACTGCCTTTATCACAGTTTACAGGATAAGTTCTGCTTTTAGGTAGATGAATTCCCCATGGGGTTCTGCACTGCACACAGGAGCAGTTTTCAGGCTGAGCACAGTGCAAAATCCCTTCCTGGAGACAGCTGGTGACCTGTTCCTTGGGGCATCAAGAAATGGAGGAAAAGAGCAGAATTTGGTCAGTACATATGCAGAAGGGTAAGGAATTGTAACGCACATTTGCTAGAGCCAGTATGGGTATTTTGCAAGAATTTCAAAATGAGAAAGTAACATTTAAATTTTAGTAACTGCACAAACATGTTTCCTCACAGGACTCTAGAAAATTCCATCCTCATGATAATATTTTTACTTTTTTTTTTTTACTAAATTTGCTACTTGTGTATCATTACAGGATACGAATGGAAAACTAGAAACTTACACATGCAAACAGGCACACCACACAGACCAAAGGTCTGGGCAAATTTCCAAAAGCATTGTGTCGGGCAGTTCCTTTTCAGCTGTGAAAACAATCTCAGTCCTGAAATCCTGCCATACAATCATGAGATATAAAGTCCCATGTGACCCTTCTAGGTCTGGAAATAAACTGTTATTAAGAACTGAAGCCTTTTATATTTGTTGGTTGCATGAAAAAAAAAATCCCAAAAAAACAACACACTTTTATCTCAAATAATACTTTTTAAAAATCTATTAATTTTACTTTATTCTTTCAGAAGTTCAAGCTGTTTAGCATTGAGTAGATAAAACTGCTCAGGTTTTTTTTTTTTCACCAATTTATCCTAATTAATTTTATAGAACAAACGAAAATAATTTCCAAAAATGTAGTTTCTCTTAAAGATGATACTCTGCTGGAAGCTGGACTATGTGCAACTAATATTGAAGTTGCTTTTGAAGGTCAATTGTGAAATAAAATTTGGAGCTAGCTCTAAAACTGGTCGTTGTACCAGCACTTGCCAAATATCTTCTGAAGAATTACATAAAGGCTAGGAAAAAAACCATTGTATTTTAGAATACAGAAGAATCCAGTGACTTTAAAAGGGAAAAATATTTATAATATGTTTTGGCTAGTTGAGAAACTGTTACCGCTTCTGAGAAACTTTTATTTTAAGCTATGTACAGCACAAACCCACAGCTTTTCATAAATCCGTATAATGCACCATTGTTGCTATGCTGAATATAGTGCACACCTTCATTCCTGTGCTTCTGGAGAAACTTTGTTTAATGATGAACGACAACTTACTGAAAGCTTCTAACTTAACATTTTGAATAAAAATCATCTAGTGAACACACAGCTGATTCATAAAATTAGCAAATTCTTTTGATATAAGTATGACCCTATAGAGCACATTCATCATGCCCTGGCACTGCTACCAGCCTTCTCAGCTGAACTTTTGGGATACTGTAAATGCTAAGCATGGCATGCTGGTTTAAAGACTGGCAGGCTAGCACATGAGGCTGCAAGTAGCCCACCTATAAACTTTAGAAGTTCCCTTGTAGGGGAAGAAGTGTAGAGGAAAGTATAGTGTTATCCAGATGGAATAATAGCAAATTTTTGTTAACAGGGAGAAGAAGCCTAGCTAATAACTGAAACTTAATCAAAACAATTTTCCATGTGTTCCCTTCTTTACTTACCTGCTTGAGCCAGTAATTGAAAGGGAATATGAAAATAATACATGTACATCTTGTGGTTCTGCATAATCTGTTATCTTTCACTGCTGAAATTTCATGTCCAGTTTCACAGTTTTACTGGTTTATTAAACCAGTAATTGTAACAGAATAAAATATTATTAATCCTGTCAGATGAGCCACATCCTCTGCCTTTATGTTGTGGTACTTCTTGTCAAACTCAGATGAAAACTGCCATGCTTTGTATGCTGGTTACTCAAGCCAGGTAAAGCACAAGCAAGATACCTAATAAAAGATAAGCAACACCACCTAGTTCCTCCTGCTGCATTATCATTGACTTTTTCATCTGCATTGCTAGAAAAGCATTGCCAAAATTAAGCATTCAAAACTCAGATGTCAAGCTTGTAAAATCATGAGACAGGCTTAAGAAATATGAGCCCTTGAAAATTAGTATGTTTTCCTTCTGGTGTGCAGCCAGCAAGAGTCCATGTTTTCTGCAAGCCTGCAGGCTAAAAACATAATTATAAAATGAAAGCTGAGATCTTCAGTTAACTGCATGGTGCAAGGAGCCAAGGCTTTAAGAAAAACAGTAACATGAGACTCATGATGAAATCATGAGAGCTGGCTACTTTCTTGAAGTGGTTGTAAAATAAAATCCATTGAACTTTCAGTTTTTTAGGGTGTTTTTTTTTTCCTGAGAACTTTCATCTTAGCAAACTATTTATTACATGAAAGAAATTACATAAATAACTTTACCTTTGGAAATCCCCCATCCCCACAGCTGGTTGGAAAGATCTTCTGGCTTACCCAAATCATTGAACCTGGCTGACAAACCTGTAGTGACATAAATATATACAAGATCTTACTAACAAAGAGAGATTCATTAAATGCAGTGGTGTTCATGTGACAGACCACATTACTAAAACAAGTCTAATGTCAGTAGAGCTTGGCCCAGAGTGTTTATTGTTTAGTACATATTTTTTGTACCCATGACAACATCTGTCCCTAGAGCTTTCCAACTATATTGTTTTATGTTTATCTGCATTCATCAGGCACTTAAAAAAATGAAAAGTGCATAGGATAGTTTTTTTTCAATATCTCTAATAAATTAGTTATAAGAGGATGTTTGTACTAATGAACTTGCAGGAGATATTGTGAGAAAATGTGTCCATTCCCTTCTGCCAGAGGTCACTGGCAAAGGGCTGTTTAATGAAGTTCATTATCTTTGCTCATGACTGCAGGTGACAAGAGCAACACACCTTTGATATCCTTTCACAATGAGTGGTGAACTAGAATGTATAACTTTGTAAGATCATTGAAACAACTATAATTCTGTATTGGCACCCTGTATTTTCCACGTCAAAGAAATTCCAACACATTATAAAACACATACAATAAAGTAGCTGGCAGCAGGATTTAACAGTTAAGGTGCTGGCCTACGATGTCTACAGAAAATTTTTTCTATGTAAAATGGGTAAGATCCAAAGCTGGGCACTGCCTACAGTGAAGGTTAGAGTGAATAAATACCAAGCTAATGCCTCTCAACTTCAAGATGGAGATCAGAACATCTCTTCACTTCAGTCTCATAAACACTGAAGTGGTCAGGTACAAGTTACATACAATGCTGAAACTGTTAAATTTATTTTTTTGCTGGGTCTTTCTCCTGGGCCCTTTGTGTTTGGTGAATTGAACTCTTCCTGCATGATGCCTGGATGTCGAACTGTTGGTGTTTTGAGCTAGCCATTATAAATTACACCATTCAGATTTGTTTGCACTTTGGGAATCAAAACTTTCACTGTCAGTTAAGTAAGTGCTGGGCCAGTTTTACTCACCTGCTTGCTACTGTGCACATATTGAAACATGAGGAAAGTTTTCATTACTGTGGAGGTGCATGTTAACTATTAGCTGTCACAACTGGACTAGTTCTATCCTGGAGAAATTATTGGAAGATTATTTAAATCGTCTTCCCAATAGAAAATACTGAACTCTAATGCAGGACACAGAGGAGAGAAATTTAAAACACAGAGCTCAAGGCAGTGCCTGGTTTGTACATTCTCCCATGCTCTTCTGCCGTGCAAACCAGAGTGCTTTCTACTGAATAAAGCAACCGATTTTTTTTTCATATCTGAGGTCTCAGACAAGCCAGTTCAGCTCTCTGAGTGTGTTTGACATAAAATGACCAATGCATAGCACAGGGTACTCTGTGAATTCAGTCAATGTTCACGCTGAATACTTTAAACACTTGAATGAAAGATACCAAGTAACCTCTGAGCTCTTCTGTTGCTATTTGTAATCATTGGTTACTCATTCTGAAATTATGTCTTGATTTTATTGTGTAGTCATACTTTCTGTGAGAAAACTCATGGTGGGAAATAGCAACAGGAGTTCAGCTCTACCACAGGACACCCTGTTCACACCAGCAAAGTATACAAAATATATACAGGAGGATCACATAAGCATCAGAATACAGTATTAGTCATTATCATGAATAAAACCTTCTACATTTTCCATGGAGTATGAGAGGTATTTAGGTTAGACTATAGGCCGTGTTATCCCTATTAATAACCCAACAGGAATAAAATAAGCACCTGAAGTTGAAGGAAAAAGAAAGGAACCCTCTAATTAAATTCATAAAAACTTGGAGGAATTGCAGTTTGATAGTGGATTTTAGGAATGAGGCAGGAGGGAAAAGGTGTAAATTGTAAGATGAGCTCACAGGTATGCTCCAGGGTTAAAAAAAACAAACCCCAAAACCTACCATGACCTGCAAAATACGCCACACAATCCCCAAACTATCTTTCACAGTAATTCTCTGTAAAGAAAAAAAAAATCACCAATATCCTATTTTTCTTCAAAAACAAATACTGTGGCCCATATTGGTAGATAAAAACCCCGTGGACGTATTTCACACGAAGTGGCTGTTCTGCTATGACTGTACCAGAGTCCTGAATGGACAAAGGACTTTAAATATCTGCCTTGGGAGCAATGCTGAAAGGCTGGAGAATCATGGTTTAGATTCTGGCTAAGTGGAGGAAGATTCTGGAATGGAAAAAAAGATGCCAACGTAGAGAAGTCCACTTAAGATTTACTGTAAATCACTAGAAGGGGGAAAAAAAGATAAAAAACAAACCATGGCGTCTTGCTGTGCTTTATAAATGCAGAAACTGCTTAGAAGTTCAAATATACTGATAACTAGGGTATTAGAAAAACATATAGAACATTAATTCAGTTACAGCAGCTCAAAATTACTGATATAAATGTTGCGAGATGAGCTACAGAAAGAGGAAAGCAATGCTCTATTATAGAGTAGGATGTAAGGGTTACAACATTCCAGCTGTTAGCATGAAGCAAACACTTCTAAATAAATGCTTCCATTGATACACACCAAATTTTAATTTCTTAGTATTTCCTGTATGGCTGTTATACAAGTGCAGGCTTGGCTTAAATAACCAAAGTATCAGGATTCAGAACGGAATTACTGAGCTTTAGGATGGATTGAAAACTACAGTCACTGCAAGTCTGCATAATGCTGACTCACATTGATAGCCTCGGTGTTTGATCCTCATTAGCCAGACAATTAAGCTAGGAAGCTTCATCCACGAACTATCAGATCTGGGAAGATCTACCTGAGACACTGCTATACAGCAACATGCAATTCTGCCTGAAACATTCAGGCCAACTTGAAAACTGGGAATTATGGGTTCGCTACGAATGCGCTTTCAATTTTGTAGCCCCCAGTCTCCTGAAAAGATACAAATAACAAAACTTAATATTAAAGAAAGAGAAAAAGTGCAGGAAAAGAAATGCCGAGTCTGTTTACCAGCTCTCTCAAATTCCAGAACTACTGACAGCTTTTTGGGTTGCTTTCTTTTTGCTTTATTTTTCCCAAAACCAGGAGGATTCAAAACCAGTAGAATCTTCTTTACTCCTTTGCCCAACAGACTGAGAAACTCTTTTGCTCTTGCTCTGTTTTACTAACATTTCAAAATTCTAATTCCTGTTTTTTTCATTTTAAGCCATGCCTTCTTAAAGAACAATGGTAGGGGAGCACAGTCTTTTGCACAGCCTTAAAACAGATACATAAAATAATTTTAACAGAGCTGAACTAAACATACTCTATCAGTCACATCAAAATGCTAAAATTGGTTTGGTACCCACTCTTCATTCCTATTCCCTAAGAGCATCTTTCAAACATACAGATAAATCCATCAAGAGGTAAAAAAACCCCAGATTTATGGCATGCTAAACTTACTAAAAATGAGCATACTCCTGTTAAGCATTCCCAAGGTTTTTATAGTTAAGAAACAATTGAGACAGCCCTTGGAAATACTTTTTCTATATTTTTTTTTCCTTTTTTCCCCATGTGAACCACAACTGAATTCCTGTAATCAAGTCTCATTCAGGATTTACAGTGGTATTCAACCACACTCTTGATTACTTAACTAAAAGTTTATTGAAGAGCAACTGCTCCGAGGAAATCAGCAACCACCTTTTAGAGAAGCTTCAGATAACTTCTTTGTCTTATAAACCAATTTTGAGGCAAGGGGAATGAAAACAAAAAGCAAATGATGACGAGTACTCTAGATCCTAATTCCAAATCAAAGGTGAGCATCTCCAGTAATTCTGCAGTAGCCTACCTAGGAAAGGGAAAAAAAGAGAAAACTATAAGAAAAAGGTTTACTATATGGATCAGCAGTGTAATAGCAGACACAGATGGCTACATGTTGAGGAACAAGAGAGTAGAATGATAAGAGGTATGTGTGGAATAAAAGGAAAGAAAAAGACATGCTTGTTCTCTCTGCAGAACTAAACCAACGTCGTGTAGCTGTGAGGACTGAGTGCCCTGTGTGCCTATTCCAGAACAGAGAGAGAGAGAGAGGCCACCCTCCTTCTGAGAGTGGGCTGTATAGCCAAAAAGGAACACTGGTCCTCATTTCTGTACCCACATTTCTTTAAAATTTCTTAGTTACCAGCTAGTTTGAGCTGTAGATGTACTTTTCACAGCACATCCTACCATGCACTTCTCAATTCCCCCAAATGCCTCCCACAGCAGTAAAACATTTTCTTTCTAACCAACATCCCACAATCACAATCCAAATGCATAAACAATCTCACTGCACCACTGCTCAAACACTAAATAAATAACTTTGTGAATGAAAACCTCACTAATTCTTTTTAAACCAAACTGGAGGGAAAGCTTGTGCTAGAGTCAAAGCCTTTGCTTCAGTGCAAGGGCTAAACTAATGCTCCCATCCTCAGTAATTTACTTTTAAGACTGTGAGGGGAACATTATGAAAGTATAAAATACAAATATCCACGGTGTTCCTAACCTAGCACACAAGATTTAGTACATACAGCAACTGTCAGCTGAATGGTTGCTGCTTTTTAAGGGTTTCATTGGGCAGCAGTATTCCATCAGCTAGCTTTATTTTCCAGATCTTCTGGAGAGGGCAATGACAAGGCTACATCAAGAGTACTCATCATTACTCCTTATTTCAATGAGTCCTTGAAGTTTTGATGAGCCTTTGTTACATTTTAGAAGCTGTACTCATGATGAAATGGGATGCTGCTATTGTGATAGGCTGACTCTGGAACAGGCTCACTGAGGAAGCCTTCCCTATTGAAACAGCAGAAACCAAAACTTGCCCAAGTTAAAGTGCAACTTCATTACCTTAGCTTAATAATTTAAAAATGCTGTGAACATGTGATTCAGCAGATGTGAGGCTTAACAATTTTGTGAACTTGTTTTCCTTTTTGACTGTCTCTGCATCACGAGTCTGAGCCTCTGCTTGAGATGCAGCAACAGTCATCCAAATAACCTGACTTCATGATTTCAGTATCCTGTCAGGGCAGCAGATTTTTCTGCTGGTTTCCCTGGTTTCCATATCAGTGCCATGAACATTAAGAAAATCAGTGGGGAAAAACAATGATTTACATTTATTTCACTTGGTTAGCTCCACACAGTAAAGAAAGTTAGATAAATGGTTTGAGAGAACTGATGAAGAATTACATCATGATTCTCCAGCTGAGATTGCTCCAAGTGGCACACCTTTCTGTGAGACTTTACCTGCCATTGCAATGATAATTAATACTTGGCAGTATATCAGCAGAACATGGCAGGACAGCTGTACACCTGAATTTGCCTTTGACTTCTCTGCATCAGCATCCTTTGATGTCTTTGCCTTTTCATGGGGAAGATATTACTGCTGCTTTTTATTCCTCCCCATCTGATGACTCAAACTCACAACCACATAGAGATGAAAAGGCCTAAATGAGACAAGTATGCTTTTCCTTGCATCCCCCTCTCCACACTGCAAATGAATTATAAAGTTTATTCATTAGGTATTTGGGGATTTTTGCAGTTCTTTTGCATCTCTTCTGCAGTTTCTGTCAATTTTACAGAATAGGATGTCATTTGCTCCTTCCCTACACAACATAAGGAAGTGACCTTGGAAGTAGCTTTTTTAGATTTTAATGGAAAAGCTTCTCCTATAAATCCATCTTCATCTGTTGTTTCCTTCATTGTTCTTAAAGCATCGATTCTTGAGGTTACACTGAAGTGCCTGCTCCTATGCAGGCTCCTACCCTGGCTTATCTGTATCAGCTTCTTCAAGGGACTCATTCCTGTCCTCATCCCTATACAGGCTGCATCTTTTGTATGTGTACTTACATACAAGATTTCTGCCCACTTCCTTACCCAGTAAGAACCCCTCTACAGAAACTTCAGCTGTATTCTAACATATGTGATTGAATGAGGTTAGTTATAGAAAACACTTTCTAACATTCCCCAGGGAGGAATCCACTCCACACCACCTGAATGTAATGCAATTTTTAGGAAGAGGGATCAATTTTCACTTTTCTGCACCAGTTAGGATCAATCCAGCTTGTGTGCTACAAGTGTTGTCATGCTGCTTTTTTACTTCATTAATACATAAAAATCATTGCAAAGCATTATTAATATTTACCATACATACAAAGAGTAAGAAAAAAAAAATCCAAAAGTACATTGTGAACACTGTCATAAATGCTCCTCCAACTTCTTACTGAATTCACGAATTTTACTAGGATGCTCATTACCAGAGTATTGCACTCAGAATGCATTGAAAGAATGCATTTATTTCAGAAAAAATAAGAAACAAATGTATATTACGTGGAAAGTTCTTTTAAGCAATAAAATGGCTGCAAATTACTTTGTTCATCCAGTAAATTTCTGTGCATGTTCTCCAAAACTGCAAAACATTGCAGAAATCAAAATTAGCAAATCAGCCATCCAGAAAACCAAACTCAGAACCCACTACAACCCCACATATTTATTTTGTTTGCCTCTGTACTACAGTATTTTTTTGTTGTTTTACTTAACATGCAACACACAGAAAAACAACAACAAGGCTGAGAATTAAAATAATACTCTAGTTCTCAGTTAATTACATAGGAGTTTGTAATTTGCTCTTCAAGTGCAATAAGGTAGAGCTTAATTAGTAACTATTTGCATCTACGCCTAATGGTAACTGCAGAACAAGAGGCATAAGCAAGTCTCTTATTATAAACTCAGGTGGACACACAGCATGGCAGCAAAAATTCTGGACCAAAGGATGCATTGCTGTTTTTCGGTAGTTTCATACCCAACATGGACAAATTACTTGAGCTACAGAGGAGGAAGAAAAGGAGCATAGTCAGAGGCTGACCAAAAAGTCTATTTAGTCCAGTGTCCTCACTCTATCGAGTTTTGGTCTTAAGGGAAAGACCAGCAAGAACAGCAGCCAGTAAGTGAATCCTCAAGAACAAGAACAGAGACAGACCAGAATAACGCTTCTCCTGTGTGCCCTCTCAGACCTAGCCCTCCACTCCTGGGGAACACAAAAGGTATACAAGCAGTCTCCCAAAAAAAGGGTTTATTTTTTAAAATTTCCTGTGCATTTTCTAAATTAATGTCCTGAACACTGTAACTTACAGAAGGCTCAAGAGACTGCTTTGGACTACAACAGCTTTTCTCCCACATACAAAAAGATGAGTATAAATCCAGCCAGGGATGCTGTTTCCCAAGTGGAGGAAAGCTTGCTACCTCTGCCAACAGTTTTCCTGCAGAGCCCAGCCACGAGAGCCCTTCTTTCCCCTCAGGAGGTGCCAGCCCCTTGCCCAAGCAGCATTTTGCAGGCAAGTATTAAAAAGCCCCAGCCATACTCTTGGAAATGGGAGAGAGAACCACACTGTAGAGCCAGTCCTTACTTACCTCATTAAAGGAGATGCAATGAGGGCAGCTGATTGTTAACAAGTGCTTGAAAGCACTGTGGTACGTTTACCTGGAGCCTCCCTATTGCCAGCCTCTACTAGGCAGACAGTAATGCAGCTAAATGCTGCTCCAGATACAAAAGCACAAAATGTATCATGTATGTTCTGGAGGCTAAAGGTAATAAAATATCTATGGTTTCCGGGACTCATCTAAGGAGCTGTATAAACTCATACTCTGTCGTGATGGAGATTTATCACAGATACACAGTCATTTTAAAGCAAAGAAGGAAGATTTGTTCCTCTCTAACCTGACCTTTCTAAGTAGCTCTGTGGTGTCAATGTGTGCCTTCTAAGCATCAGTGCTGGGAGAGGCCAGGGGTTATTTCTGATAATGTTTGTATTAAGCCAAGGCTTTTACCACCTCCAGTGAGGACACACAAAATTCTTATAACTTTTTTCAACTTGCTCCCACATAAGTATGCCAAGCTAGTAGAGACAATCAGGTTACTGTTAAAAAAATTATTCCAGAGACACTTCTTCCTGCAGGATGAGAAAATCTTACTTATTCTGAGAGTGGGTTGTTTTAGCTTGTTTGTTTGTTTCTTTGTTTGTTTTAATGCAGTATTTACAGAAGGAAACATCAGGAATCCTCCCAGCAACATGTACACAGGGATTCGTTCAGTAGTGCTACTGTGAATTTGCCAGACCAGAAGTCCAAATTGAATTGCATGTAACACTCAAACAATGATTCATACTATCATTCTACATTAAACGTTTGAACAGAATATTTTTTGCACTTTTCAAGATCGTGCCCTCAACCAATATGGTTTAATGAGGTAAATAAATATTTGAAATAAAAACAAAATACAAATAGTTAAAACTATTTTTATTAAAATATCCTGTCCCAGTCAATGATGCCAACTGAATTGTTTATGAAGTTGTTCTAGAACTATTAAGTGTCATCCTTTTCCCATCTCTTCAGCCATACACAAGGATCAGAATTCAGGTATGAAGCAGCAGTATACCAAGGTTAGAAAAAAAGTAAAAATATTGTTAGTGATGGCTTTAGATCCCAAGCCTTACAAACCAGTGTCATATCTGTAGTGTCACTAGATGTATATTCTTATTTCTGATTTTCCAAAATTTCAGCCTTTGAGAAAAAATTTAGGGAAGATTTTTCCTGGACCCAGTATTACATAAGCCTCCCATTCCATGTGTCAACACAGTTCTGTTCAGATAGAGTGTGCTGGGGCAGAGTAGCAAAATTTTAGCACCCAGAGCATGTTTCTGACTGAATAGAAACAAGTATATGAAAAGCTTTTGTCTTTTCATGTGCATATGAGCTGTACCACTGAAATATCCACAATATCTATAGCTTTGGGCAAAAATTACTTTTTTTTTAAGTCCTGTTTTTCTACTCATAATCAAGTAAAGGTTTGTTTTCTGCTCAGCTGAACAGGTGGCTTGACAGAAGTATTGCAAAAACTAGTTTGTATTTCTGCTTATAAACTTTGTAAGCAGGAAAGGCTTTAATTCTCCCTGAGTTTTCAGCAATCAAGTAGCACTGTGCAAACTACACACAGTGTATAATATGCACATTACATAAGCATAATACAAAAGCACAATATACGTGTTCAGATGGCCAAAACTGCCTAGCTTTCATCCCTCACAATTACTTCTCTTGACCAAATTCTGCCCATGCTATACATGAACAGAAGAGGATCTGGCAGTCCTGCAGGTTCTGTGTGGCTCTGACTTACCATAAAGGAGGCTCCAATTCCAATTCCAGTACCAGGCTTGGTAACTCAAACCAGGTTTGAGTTTTCTCATGCCAGACCAACAGCTGCTTTTGTCCAGTGTGTGTCTAGTAGTAGGCTGGACATAATGTCTCATTTCAGTACCTTGCATTTTTTTCATCAGAGCATATAAAAGGTTCCAAACAATGCCTGCCTCTGCCAGACCAATTTTAGACTCCATTCTCCACAAATAATCCTAAAATTATGAAGAGCTGTTCCAGCCCAGGGGCACAGAAAATTACAGAATGTGTAAAGACACCTGCATGTAACTCCCTGGAAAAAGGTTAGTAATGGCTAAACTGAGATGAAATCTTAAAACATAAAATTTGCTTCACACATATCTTCACCTAATGTAGATGATATTAGAAATTTCTCTGCAAACTAGGAAAAAAAAACCCACACAAACAAAAAAACGAAATGGGATGGTGATTCTATTATCTTCAACCAAATGCAGGCTGTCATTTCTTTCTCTCTGACTTAACAAAGAAGGGCTTTTCTCCAAACTGTTTTCACCCCTAAAGGTCATCATCCCCTATTTCTCTTTTTCCCCAAGTAAGACTATAAAATGCAGGGAATATAAATGACAGAATATAACAGAATAACCTCAGAACTGATGCAGTTTGGGCAAGGATGCACTACAGGAAGCATTCAGCCTAAATGACCTACTTCCAGAGCCTTTTTGCTCTGGGATGACACAGCTATACTGTACAACAGCCAGCCTAGAGATTCTACACCAGTAAGAAAGTCTGACAAGAAAGCCATCTCATTGTGGTAAGCCAGGAGAAAATTAATGATTGGCTCTAGTTTATATTTGTTTTTACTTTCAGAAAAGTCAAAATTAAATTATTAAGGATCTGTTTACTGATATACACATTTATTAGTGTTGTTAGTTAAAATTCTTTAAGCACCTGCACTATGAGCTCTCAGAACTTAACCTAAAATCCACAGGAAGGAGGAAAGGACACACCTGAGTGCTTTGGAAGCAAATAAACAGACCACTTCTCGAACTGTCTAAAATGATGGTCTGCTTTCTGTATTTAAAAACTAGTATTTGACATAACAAAAAACCAAACAATACAAAACCCGACTCTTTCCTGGTTTTGATAGGAGCTTTCTTTGAGGTCACAGAAAACTGGAAGTAAGACTTCCTTACTCCCACTATTCTAACATGTTCCGGTATTTAAATTATTGGATCACTTTCAATGATTGGATGGGGCAGAAAAAAATTTAAAACTAATTATTTTTTTTAAATTCTTTTTTAGTTAGAACCTTCCCCCCCCCCCCAAGTTAGCACTAAAATTTTAGTTTATGTTTCATTACACTCAGCACTTGCTATGAAGGTAGTATACAGAAGTTCTATAATTTCAAATTAAAAGAGCACTTAAGTCACCTCAGGATTTTATACATTGCACATAAATATAAAAGGCTCTTTCCTCCTTCAGGTAGACACTTAAGGAAATACATCATGCAGCAGTAAGAACAGATCTTCAAATGGCAAATGTTCTTGTGTAAGAGGGCTCAAAATGTCCATGAGTTAAAATTGTAAGAATAATACAAAGTGCACTCTTCTGCTTTTCTGTTTCTCTTAAAGTTGAGGATAATATTATTAAACAGGTGCAAGAAAGATTGCTTAATTAACCAGGTAATTCTAATTCCAAATACAGGAAAAGGAGAAGCAGCATTGAAAACTAATGTGTTGAATAACTTGCTTTTGCTGCTTAAAATGTTTAAGAAACATTTTATGAGAAAAGAACATTAAGAAATTAAGAGGGTAAGACAGTGAAGTTAAACCAAGAACTCATTTGTTCTCACTTAACAAGTTTATTCTAGTTACTTCAAATTTTACTGTAAGCCTAGCTAAATAATTAATGAAATTTCAGACTGGCAAAGTAATAAGAAGGCCGTTTTCCACCATTTTAGGGTCTATCTCAGTCTGGTGAAACACAGTATCTAAATTTTCACTGAGCAGTGAGAGCAGGGTAGAGCCTTTGCATATACTGTGATATTAAAAGCGAAGTAAGCACTTTTATCATGATGTATTTCAATGTGTATAAAGTGTTGATATGCAAAGAAGAGTATTTCCTGCAAATTAGAATGGTTAGAGAGATACTTGCAGTTAATACAAGAAGAAATATGCCAAAGACAAGTGTGTCCACTACTGCAAGGGAAGTGTGTCACTGGTCTGACTTAGAATTACATTCAGTGTTAGTGTGCCAGAAGCGAAAGAAAGAGGGAAAAAAGGGTGGTGGCAGGAGAAGAGATTCTGCCAAGTATCACATCTTAAACAACCTCGCAAGCTGGGGTAAAACCTAATTGTATATTTTAATTCTGATCACAGAAAAGAAGTGAAACTTTTAAAAACAGCTAAATGAGGTTGGTATCTACGTTACACTGCAAAGCAAACGATGGGACTAGACAGGTGGGTAACATTTTATTTTTTGCATTTGGATAGCTCTAAGTTGTATTTTATATTCTGGCCCAGAGACCAGCTTTACGAAACTGATTTCATTGACTACTACAGGAACCTTGCTAGATTTATAGAACCATCTGCTGGTAGAAATCAGTGGCTATTTTATGCCTAACTAAACTTAAAATAATCTTTTGTTCCATAGATAGGCATATATTGCACATAGCAGCCTGCATAACATCTAAAATGTGGGCTGATTGTCACCTTGGTGTTGGTAGGAAAACAGTTGCCTTATCCAATATTCCACAGTTGTGTGAACAACATGTATTTTAACATGATTTCTGTTCACAGTTTAAGTGAATCATTTCCCTTTTAATTCCCCACCCCCATCTATTCATTTATACACACATGAGCAAAGCACTTTGATGAAAGTAGGTTCCAGAATAGACTAAAACTCCAGAATTTGCAAGTTTATTTTTGCAGATAGGAATGCTATAAAACAAGGAGCCAAAAACAAAAACAAAGCCTTTATAACAGAGGTCTTATTTGCTTATTTTAATCATTCTTTGATCATCACTCCTCCCCCATATCAAAACAACCCCAAAGAACCAGACAGGGATAATATTAATGCAATTAACCCAATCTTCATAAGAGTATGTCCCTCAGAACCTCACACTGGGGAAAATATTCTGTGCTAATGTACATCCTATGCAATGCTACTTAAAGCATTGCTCAATACTAATTAACAGAGGTTTGATCGTGATTTTTTCATGTAGCACCCAAAATACATCACATTTTTGCCAGTACATATATTTAGATATGCTTCAGTGATAGCTGCATCCTCAACTATGAATGCTATAGGATAAAAAAACTGTCTAAACTAAATCTGCCTACTTTGGGCACTTTTTCTGAAAAAAAACCCTGTCACCTTTGTCCTGCTGATTCTGAGACAGTCCTTCTCAGAGAAAACCATATTTACATGTGTATCCTTAAAATCAGGAGTTTGTCAGCAGTGGTATCTCAGAGTATAACAAATGGGCTTTAATCAATGAAAATACAAGCACAATTAGCACTGAAGGAAACAGGTTATTGTTCAGTAAACACATTCCAAACAAGTGCCTGGGAGTTCAGTCAGGTTAGAGGCCTAGATATTTTTTCTAGAACAGATCTGTGTCACAAAGAAAGGTGGTGTTTTCAGAAGGTAAACCTAATAATAAAATTTAGTTTGCCCCTTACATAGTTCCCTGACAGACTAACATTAAATCTTTTTCACTTACAAAGTGTAATGACATATTTCTTCTTTCTGGGAGGAAGGTGTCAGTGTTGGCATTACTGGGTATTGTTTTGTCTGCATGTATTGCTACATGTGTTATGATGTGTATTTTTCACAATAACTTAAAAATTTCTTGTTTCAATGAAATAAGCCTTACTGCACAGAGAGGGATTTCAGATTTTTATTCAAAAAATGTAAGAAAATAAAAGATCCAACATAAGGAGCTTTTCAGAGTACATCAGTTATTGTATGGCAAATACCCATAGCCTCAAAAAGTGTATCATATAAAGGTCCTATTTATAAATGAGTATTGAGAAGAGGGAAATAAGGTTTGTTTTGACACAAAAAATATTGATACTCTGCTAAAGCAACTAATTCTTACCATTTTTAGGTTCTGTTAAGTCTTGGGATTGCAGTTTCTCTCAAGTAGCACAAGGAGAACAATCTGAAAACAATTTTTAAAAAATTAAAAATGAAAAAAAAAGGTAATTCAGACTGTCACAATATTTAAAAGGTATTTTTTGCCAGCATAAGAGTGTGTGAACCAAGTATAAGCTTCAGTGGTTCAGATTAAAGTAATGCAAATTATTCTAACCACACATATGCTTATATATCATGCATCTCTGCACTTCAGTGGTCTGTAGGCTTAAATATAGGACAAAGGAATCCCTGGTACCTGGATTTGCAGAACCCTATGCTATTCTTAGCACTGGTATATTTCTGAAGAGCCCCATACGTAACGGTTAAAACAGGTAAAAATCAGTCAAGAGGACAAAAAACTGTCACTCTATGTTTACTGTAATTTGTGGTCCATTGTTCCCAGGCATACTACTAAGTGTGGGTTTTTGCAATCAAGGAACAAGTATAACACAATGTAACGGTCCAGAGAGTAGGTATTTTTGGAAATGGCACTGCATTACATAACCTCCAGTTTTCTCCCTCTCTCTATTCCACACACACCCCCTATTTTAAACAGGGAGAGAAAAAAAAGAAGAGTAGGTCCTACCTCATTTACCTTAAATTATCACTCTCTTAATGGACTGAATTTGTAGCATACCTCCTTTATCAGCTTTCTTACAGAAACAAAAATTAAAGTTATCTTCTATTGATTACATATTTCTTACCTATAGCGTGTATGTATGAAATATAATTAGGTATGAGTCATATGTTTACACAAACACACACATACATACTGGATTTAAAACTGCAAACAGATATATATATATGTATAAACGTACACAGATATGTTTGAAAAAAGCAGCACGTCACTACACGTTCAGCAAAATATGGTTTGTTTTGGTTTTGTTGTTTTGTTGGGTTTTTTTTCTCTCTCAAAAGAGCCACCCAAAATTTAACTGCTGCACATGCAAAAATGCAGAAGGCTGTTGCAAGAATGACTGCTTTCTAAAAATAAACCCCAGCAGCCTGAGAGGAATCCAGTGTCAGGGCGGAGAAGAGGGAGATTCGTTTTACAAGGGAGAAGAAAGGAGATGATAAACCTATCCTAGAGCCTTGCATGCATGCTAACAAAGCCAAGTGCATTAGGTTCAAAAATGCATTTTGGTGTTCGCAGAGTGCAAAACCCAGAAAAAGGACAACATTTTAGAAAATCACTTCTCATCTCCCCTTGCATATGTGCAGAAAAATCCTCAGCCTAGAAATCCAGCCTTAAAGCACAAAGACAAAGAGTTAGATACATATACTGCACGTTTTCTCATTTTCCTTAAAAAAGCCGGTTTGGAAATGTGCACCGAGAGGGGAAAGCCAAGCTGCAGCAAAGTCCGGCTAAGGACAGAAAGAAATCAAAAAGAAATTAAAAGAAACAGAGAAACACAGAGAGAAGAAATCGGAAAGAGGGGAGAGGGAGGGAGAGAAAGAGAGAGAGAGAAAGGGGATTAATAAAAAAGAAATAAAATTCTGTGGATTGGAATTGCATATACTTACAGACAAAAGCCCCCGCTCCCTGCTCACTTTCTGTCCTTTCTACATGATCTGAAACACAAATGTGGATTACAAAAGGGCAGCATGCTACAGAAGGGAATTTATAGTTGGGGGAGTGGAGAGAGGGTAGGGGGTGTGGGTAAGAATGACTGCACCTCTTCCAAAGTGCAGCCTCGGAGAAAAAAAA
>VZTG01008020.1:0-182628 GCA_013397845.1 Melanocharis versteri | reverse complement strand
TCGCTCCGCGGCGCGGCCGGGGCTGTCAGCGAGGGTCGCACGGCGTTTGCAGCAGCAGCGGGGTCGCGCCTTGTGCAAAGAGCGCAGGGACGGGGGACAGGGGACAGGGGACAGGGGCAGACGGGCGGTGTGCGACGGCGCGGCGCAAAGACTCCGCGGAGGCTCCCGCTGTGCGGGCGCCGGGGAAGCGGTGCGGTGAAGGGACAGCGGATCGCTGGAGGGACACAGGGGCGGTGCGCTGCTCCACAGTGTCTCTCCCTCATATGCTGTACAGGGATATACAGCCAGAAAAACCAGAGAAACAGGTGGTAAGAAGCAGATTCCCTGTTACCCTGCAGCGTGTGGAGGTATCTTCCTCAGAGTTAATGTCCAGGGCAAGAGTGATTAGAATGGTATGAAATCATTCGTGATGCAGGCTAATAGAAGATTAAGCCTTCTCTATCAGGCCTAGGGTATAAGCAACTAACCTTGTTTTTCAAACCCACCAGTATTCAACTCCCTATGAAACTGCGTTGTTCTGTGGTCCACATAGGATTTCCATTTGTTGAGTGCAAGCAGTTGGCTAGCATGTCTCTGCACCGTCCTGAACAGCTACTACATCTCTGGGAATGCTTTGCAGGCCTGCCAGCTTCAGGAAGATTCAGCAGCTAGAAGGGAAAAATATGGAACATAAAGAGGCCCTGATATTTAAACCCATGGCAAACTGTGATAATAATTCTAAGTTTAGTGCATTAGGATCAGATCATTTGTCTCAAAAATACAGTTACTACTGCTCATGTCTGTTCAGCTGCCTACCTCCTCCACAGATTTGACCCATCAGCTGTTAAGACTGAAACACATCAGAGCTTGAACATTTAGACTTTCTCTTGAGAGAGTGATTTGAATTTTTAGGGATTTTTTCAGAATAAATGTGGGTCCAGTGCAGGTAGCAGGCCCTCATGCTCAGGTACGAGCAGGGGGTTCCCTTTGGCTTTGGTGCATCTTCTAACCTGCAGAATATATGTCCTAGCTAGTGAAATGTCAGGGATTCGCCACTTGTAGAGATTTGGCACTGCGGAATGAAGCTTGGCACCAAAGACCTAACTGTGGAAGGTGGGAAGCTTGTGCTGGTGAAGCCCCCAAGAGGCTGAAGTGGACAATGCTGTCCTCCAGCACCGAGGAGGGGATGGACAGATTCTTTTAGGGGCCCTTGGCAGAATAATGGTTGCACTAAATCGTAGTTGTAATTGAAGGTTTTTATTCTTAGCAGAATAAATGTAACATTCTATGTTATGACACTTATAGCAGAAAATGTTTTACAGTCAATAAGTAGTGTAATACAAAATTTCTAATACAGCTTAACTTGAAATTTCCCATCACCTAGATCCTAATTTAACTTGTAATTTCTATTCACCTGCACCCTCTGCAGATCATTTCCTGAAAAGTTGTGGAGAAGAGAGATATAAACTCCCAGGTAGAGCTGTCATGTCTTTCTCCATCCCTTGCTACCTCAAACCCACGTGTGTCCAATTTCCACAGTCTATCTGTAGTCCATCCTCTGCACCCCATTTGAGACCCTACCCACATCCTAAAATTCCTTCTGGAACCACCAAGAACGGCTGTGGATAGGTGTAAACATCCTTCTGAGCCTTTTTAGCCACCACTTTCTTTCCAATGACCTGGTTTTGTAGCCTGGGTAAGCAACCTGGTTTGCTGTGCTGTGTGTATTTGACGGCATGTGAAAAGTTATACCTGTTTGCTGCCTGTAACAAGCTATGTTGCTAGGATCTGCTCCAAGTCTGCACTCTCTAGTTTGGCTGTAGTGTCTGCAATTTCCTTTTCCTTAGCCAGCTTCCCTCAGCAGCTGTGATGGAAACTGGAAGCAAAGGTTTAGCTGTTAGGAGGAATCAGAGGGCAAGAGCCTGCATGGGAGAACAGAAAGAGGCAGTTTGGCCCTGTTGTGAGACAGGAATGGTTTTGGAAATGCAATTACACTTCCAAATTTAGGAACACAGAAGCCTAACAAGGACCCCAGACAATGAGGTAGGAATGGAGACAGATTAAGCACCAATTCACACAAACTGCTAATATTGAACTAAAGTATCTTTGAAAAAACACTTTACTGAAATTATTAGGTAAGAAGTAAGGTTTTTTTATTAGATCTTTGTCAAAGTGGCAAGATCATTAGGATGCTGAGAAACACCCAATAGGTGAGCAGCCTATTAGGGAAAAGTATTGCCCTTTCCAAAATGCTATGTTGTGACGTAGTGGAAATGTTTTTACACCTGCAGTTCTGGCCTTCAACCTGGCTGGGAGTCCAGTACCAACATTCTGATGCTCTTTCAGTCTTTAATCACTCCTCTCAAACTTCATTATTACAAATATTACACTCAGGTGGATTTTCTTGCTGTCCTCAGGAAAAGAGGTTTAACCCCAAGCCTGATCGTTACACCCTGTGGTTACCAAAACCAGTCTGACTTTGTTCTGCAGTCAATTATAGATAGGGAGAAAAAGTTTGTTCCTTTTATTACCTCTCATCTGTGACAATTCCCTTTGATTCCTTTTCTCTTTATTTCTATCTATGTTCTGATTTATAATCCCTAAAATGGAGAGAGTCCTCACCTACGCAGTATTACTGTTATACAAATAGCCTAAAATGGGCCTGCAAAGTGGACAGAGCAGAGCAGGCCGTTGTGGCTGAGGAAAAGGTAAAAGCAGCAGCACAAAGATTTGCTGTTATAAAGCAGCTGAGAAACTCCATAGCTTGCAACGAATAGACCTGAAACAGTCACCAGAAAATCACTCTGAAGTTGTCCTTTCCAATTCTGCCAGGAACCAGAGAAACTGTGGGCTGCAATTCCCAGTCATCTTCTCACCTCTGTCCTTCAGCCACCCAATTCCAACATCGGGCACAACACACAAAGCTGGCAAGACTCTGGTCTGGAAATCCATCAGATTCAAGCCTGCTAGAGGCAGTTGAGAGCTGCCTGGTCCTGTGATGAATTGGTTTGGGATTGCCTGGAGCACCTGAAGAAGGAAGGTGGCTAGAAGGTGCGCAAGATGCGGAGTGAAGGTGATAGCTCAGCAACTGGAGCCAGGTCATGCACAAAACTCATTGTAAACCCATCCAAACCCCAAAATTCAGTTGTATTTGCTTGTGGATTTTGTGACTAAGCAGTTTCTTTCCTTTCTTTTAAATTCTTCAGTCATTTGTGCTATTCCTATTCTCAAGTTATATTCATCAACAAATAAACTGGAGGAAGAAAGTGCGTTAAAAAACTTCAAGAGATTTTAAAAACCATAAAGGGGGCAATGTGGATTATAAACGAGGTATGGGAAATTATGTGTAATGTTTTTTGTGGCAACGAGATGGAAGTTAGGGGGGAAGACTGTGCATTAGCTGGCTTTTTAAGAAGACACAAACTGTGGGTTTTATTTTCAGCTTAGTTTTCTGGGAGCTGGATTCAGTGGGTTACTTTTCATGCATTATCTCCAAATTTATGAGAGGTTTGTTTTCATTTACTTTCATTACTAAACAAAATGAACTATGCATAAATAACAGAAGAAACCAAGTTGTCTGGAAAATTTCCAAGTAAGATTAGCTTGTCATTAAACAAACCAAATATTCAGGATTTTTTACTGGTGCTCCATCAGAGGACAGCTTGGATGGAAGGACCACACATCAGCTGCCATATAAACAGGTTCACATTTAACAGCCTGAAGTTCTTCACACTTCCATAATGAATTCTTGATGTAACCTGTTGTGGTTCATCTACAATGATGACTGACACTGGACGCTTGACAGGAAGATGTGATCTAAAATATGCAGAACACTTAAATAATATAGCAAAGGAAGGAAAATTGTGGCAAGGCCTGTACAGTTAGATTAGTCTCCTTGAGTGCAGTGAAGCTACCTACTTATATAGAGTTAAGTACCCTGCAAAGGTTAAGCATATACAAATTAAAGTGAAATTCTGTATCCACTAAAATTCAAGGGAACTTTGTTATGGACTGAAATAAAGTGGGTTTTTCCCTTAGACCAGACAGAAAAATAATTTAAGAGTATTATAGGAGAAAAAGCAGTATGATTTGGGGTCTTTAGAGGGAATAAATTGAGAAAAAATTATGTCTGTCCTGAGACACAGTGAAGTGAGTAGAGCTCCACCAGCAACAGTAAATGGCTCAAAGAGCTGCTATTGAAGGGAAGGAAAAGAAACTGGTACTGACTGTCTTTATTTTGTTCCAGTCAGTACTAATTCATGATGCCCAACTCTGCAGCTGTGCACTTGGAAACCAGCAGCCACAGCACCAGTAGGTGCCTAAGAGTTCAGGTAAAGTCCTTCTTTGGACTTGCAAAACAAGAAGCAGAAAGGAGTGGCTATATTGGCTTGCTTGCTGAGTACTCTTACCCTGCATGTGCCCTTCCTGGATCCTAATTCAGTGGTGGTCGGTTGATCAATGGCTCTTAAAATTTTTGTCAATTTTTACTATATGGAAAAAATTGCTGTGTCTCATTTTATATTGCCTCCCTGACAAGTGCATTGATTATCTCCTAAATCTTATGTTGGAGTAAAACAGAATAATGATTCTCCAATCAGGGTTCCCATGGGTCTTACAGGAAGTTAGGGTTTCTTCTGTAGTGTCAGACCCAGAATGCAGGAATGGACAATTATCTGAATTAATCATGTAACTAACCCTGGAACCTGTTGGTCTGTCTAACTTAGCTTTTCAGAGCATGTGTTTCTGGGACACTGATGTATTTGTTATCAGGTCCAATAATACAAATATTTGTACCAAAATACTAAGCACTGGTAGATCAAAAGACCTATTTATATTTTGAAGAAACTTTGCATATTAGCCAACAATTGCATAACTAAATGTTTAGGACTTGGCTTTAGCTTGACCTTGTATTTTTCTATAAACGAAGTCCTTCAAGCTGTGCTGCCTGATTGCTGAAATATTTAAAGCGGTACCTGCATATAGGGAACACAGAATCTCCTGAGTTCCCTAAAGACCCTGAAAGGTGGTCAGTCTCAAGAACATTGCTTGCTTTGTTGTATGCCATTGCCACTCTGGTGCCTGAGTGTTACAGAGGCACCATTAACTGAGGTTCACTGGAGCATGGAGCAATGCCTAATTTTCTTTTAAGGAAATTATGAGAAATTACTTGAACAAGACAGAAAGATTCAGAAACTTGAGGGAAAAAATTACAGTAAGGGCTAGACTCTTTGCAAACTCAGGTACTTTGGTGGGGAAAACAGTGGAAAATGTTTAATTCTGACTAGGAGTGACTGAGGAGTGCTAGTTCTGCCAGCTGGGATAAAGAATTGGCATGTGCTCCCTGGAGAGAGAGAGATGGGGGACAGGGGAGAAAGTCTTAGATGTTATCAAACTTCAGAAGAAAAGTTAAAATACAGATCAAAGGATTTGTTGTTGATGAGTACCAACCAAATTACACCCAAAGCAGGTAGCACAGGTGTGCTTTGCTCAGACCTCTCCTAACTACATTGACAGATTTTGTGAATGTCATTCTGATTTATATATTGGTGTGTGTACACACCCACCCACCCACACACATACACATATATTTATATATACTTGTGATGCTGCCATGCTTGGATTGTTTAAGAGACGTGGGTGTAAATGCAACTCTTAAACCCTCACTTCTGAAGTAGCATTTACTCACACTAGTGACTGCACTGATGTGTTAATTGCTGTTCCAAGCAATGGTTCAAGAGACGAGCCTTTCAATTCAAGTCGATTAACTAAATGCAGTATGCTTAATTGAAATTCATGAGAATTTGTTTAATTAAAAATGCACACTACAGTTTTCCTATTATGGGCCATGCATTCAATTATTCTCAGCAATTTAGTGAGAACCGGCAACATTACCTTAGTCAACACTTCATGAGTTTAGGTCAAACTTAAGTTTGGCTATAAAGCAGAGTTTAAGGTTAAATTTAATTTGTCTGGGATGCAAGACCAGAGGATCAATTGTTGCTAGTTCACCTATTCTGGAAAAGCTGGAGTAGAAGATAGCAGTTTGATTTAAATCAATTCTGTCAGCTTATTTTCAAATGTCTGGACTTTGATGATTTTTTTTTCACCACAATGTAAGTAAATAAATTCAATCAAGGAAAATTCATTCTAGATTGAGTACAAAGCCACTCAGGTTCACAGTGCCAATGATGCTGAAAGTGTTGATGATCTGGGCACACTATATTACAACAATGGTGATTGTATTAGAAAACAAATATCCCTTAAATTTCTGCATCCAGACCTGCACCCAGCAAGTTTCTTGAAAGTAATCATAAAAGGGACAGAGTTTGGGTCAGACATGAAGACAAATATTTGTGTTTGGGGAATATATAAAGGGGGAAAGAATCAGTCAATATACCAAATAACATCTAGGGAAAAAGTTAAATTGCAACAGCTCAGGGACCCCTTAACCCTGTAAAGTAGGCTATAACATTTCTTTTAGAGTGTTTCAGGATATGTACCAAGAAAATGTGAAGTTGTGGAAGTGATGGGTATGGAATTAATTGCAATTTTTTTGATAGCTTCATATGCTTAAAACCAAAAAACCTCAAAACTTTCCCTTTAACCAAAATGCTTATAAATTCCTCATTACAGACATGGCCAGAATCTGCTTGCCCCAAAATTCTCCTTTTTTCGGTTTTTTTCAAAGCACTGCACAATGGTGTCTCTCACAAATTGCATCTTCATTTACTTTTCCTCTTTCTGCCTGCAGGGTATATCAGAAAAAGGTCATGACTCTGTTCACCAACAACACATCTCCCATTTATTTGGAAGAGACCAAGCTTCAGCTCATTATCCTTCATCCAATAATTCCTTCTTTTTCCTGGTATTTCTCGTAACAGTGGCCAAAGAACAGGGAGTAAAAGATTAAAGTTAGAAGAAAAAGTTAAAAGATCCCTTTTAAATTGGTGAATAGAGCTTCTTTCCTAAAGACGTGTCTGTGTGTGTGTGTGTGTGTGTGTGTGTTTTCACAGAATTTGAATTGTATTTACCACTTTGCTGAAGCCTGGGATTCAGCAATTCCAACATGCCATAAAAAAAAAAATTGTGCATTTAAAAAAAAAATTAGAAAGAGTTCCAAATTATAGACTCCTTCCTAGATTTAGCAGGTTAGTTAAGTTATGCTGTATTTTACACTGATTAATTAAAATCCAGTTCTTGCCTGGAGAAGTAGTTACCCCACCTGGTACCTGCCAGATATTCCATGCAGAATGTCAGACATGCTTTTCTTGCATGGGCATTTTCATCCCAAGTTTTTTTGGGCTCAATGGAGTTTTGATCTGGGACCAAAAGGCTGCAATCACTCTTCTGTTCTTAGGTGATAGCACAGCCATAAACATACAGCATCTGCTTCCTTCAATCTACTGCCTTGTTTTTAATGACACAGTATTTTTTTTTCCCCCAGGGAACCTGTGGTTACTTCTTCTTAAAACTAGAACTTCTCCCTCTTGAACAGCTGCAACTGAAGTATTTAAATCATGTGCAGATGGAGGACTGGGCAGCTGAATGTTACAATCCAGAGAGTACTCACCTCTGCAGATGGCAATGGTTGCTTGCTGCTGGGAAGTTAGTAATGCATTTTAAGTGGCTTTTAGTGGAAGCTTTCTTGGTTTGTATCTGGCACTATTAAAAAGGAGCTTTGTTCATGATTGTCCTCTTGGTGTTGCCTTTTTAACCTACAAGTGTGCTTTACCATTTTGTAGGGCTGTTCTAGAAGCAAAGCTGAGCTCTGATGAATGCTCACAGTTTATTGATTACCACTATAAAAACACTTACACAGCTGAGGGGAAATTCCACCTAAAAAAAAAAAACGAACCAAACAAAACACCTTTATAAGAAAGTTTAGGGCAGAAATGCAAAGGAACGGACTCAGAACTATGGAATAATATTTGACAGGCAGTAGGAAAGATTCAAGTTAAATGATCTGTGTTAATGATGTCAAATTTCCTCCTTCGGCCCCACTCAATCATTCATACAAAGCATGTCTGACTAATGTTCTGTCCTTGCGAACACTCCATGATCACATTACAGAGTTTGCATCATTTGCAAAAATGTGTACTCAGAGAACTCTCTCCAGCAGCAGTAGTGAAGAGTTCCAGAATTTTGAAGTTATTCTGAGTGGTTTTTTTATGAACAACTAATATGAAACAGATTTGAAAACTAAACCCGTTTTTAAAAAAAAAAACTTAAAAAATATTAGACTTTCTCCCAAATGAAAAACATATTTCCCTTCAAACAACTAAATCTCAAAAACATATTTTCAAATTTATTTCCAACCTTTCTTGGGGAAATGCATCTTGGGTCAGAGGCTTCACATGAGAATCAAGAACAAGGGTAGTGTAGTCAACATCAGTCTTGTAATGAAAAATAATTACTAAAATCCTCCAAGATGTTGACTGCAGAATTTTCAGTACAGCTGTGGACTCCATGAAGCTGTGCTTTCCTTCTGGTTTTGCAAATGCCTGGATTTAATCATAATTGATATTTAAAAGACAAAGGCAGAACCGTAGAGATGCAAAGCTGGCAATTATGAGTGGAAGTTCTTCGGTGAGGATTTTCCTGGGTTGTCTTAAAGCTCTTTCTTGGTTCCTGTGCTGCCACTGAAGTACAGAGGCAGCACACAGGGACCTGAAGCAGCAGAGAGCTGCCAGAGGCAATGGCCACGGCTGTCACCAGCCTCTCCTTGAAGGATTGTGCAGAGCAGGACAAGGTCCTCGGCAAAGAGGGTTTGCCTGGCCAGGTTTTGGTAGTGGGGGTGCTACAGGGCTGGCTTCTGTGAGAAGATGCTGGAAGCTCCCCCCATGTCTGGCAGAGCCAGTGCCAGCTGGCTCCAGGATGGGTCTGTCGCTGGTTAAGGCTGAACCCATCAGCAGTGGTGGTTATACTTCTGTGATAATGTATTTAAGAATAAGAAAAATGAAAGTTTTGGGCAGGTGTAATTGCACCCAGGGAAGAGAGGGGTGAGAGCACGTGAGAGGAGCTGCTCTGCAGACACCCATGGAAGTGGAGAAGGAGGGGCAGGAGCCGAGATTCCCCCCAGCCTGTGGTGAAGCCCCTGTGCCCCTGGAGGAGCCCAGGCCGGGGCAGGGCGATTCCTGAGAGAGAGAGGGCTGTCAACCTGTGGGGAAACCATACCAGAGCAGGCTCCTGGCAGGGAGCTGCAGACCCATGGGGAGAGGATTCCATGCAGGAGCAGGTTTCCTGGTAGGACTTGTGACCCCATGAGGGACCTACTCTGGAGCAGGCTGTGCCTGAAGGACTGTGCCTTACGGAAGGATGGCCCGCGCTGCAGAGAGCTGCTGCCTGTGGAATGGGCTCCTGCTGGAGAAGTTCACGGAGAACTGTGGGAGGGACCCCAGTTTGACATCTCACCCACGTATATAAACACCTGCAGGGAGCGTGCAAGGAGGACAGAGCAAGGCTCTTTGCAGTGGTGCCCAGGGACAGGACCATAGAGAATGGGCACAGACAGAAACACAGGAGGTTCCTCCTGAACAGTGCAGTACAGATGGATAAGAACATACACGTCTCCTTTTTCTTGGCCTGAAAGAACTTACCTGCTCATCTGCATTTAGTCATATTTTATCTAAGGCCAAAAAGAACTATTTTAAAGGAAATTTCTTGCTCCTGGGGGAAAAAAGAAAAAAGAGGACATTTGAAAGGCAAGGAAGTTAAAGAAGGAGAAAAGGAAGGGAAAAAAATCAACCAAGCAGCAAAGTGCAGTATTTAATTATAGGTTATGGAGGTCTTCAGTAGGTTACTCTTCTTGAATCTATCCAGGCTATCATCTGACACAAGATAAACCACTGTGTGTGAAAGACTTGGTTGATCGGCTTAGTTCATAATTGATATTATTTCACCCAGTGCTTGCACTCGGGAATAACTGGCATTCTCATTTCCTGACACAGTAACAAGGTGGTGGACTAAAAATCACTGCAGATAAATTGAGAAAGTCCCTTCAGGTCAGTGCTGTCACAATGTCAGCCGTATGGAGGGACGTGTAACCCTGTGCCTTTTGCTTTTGCATCATCTTTCAGTATGTATCCTGACTTGTCCTTTCCTGTTACTCCACTATATATCATGAAATATTGTATTATCACAATAAAGGAATTGGTTTCAAACTTTAAATCAAACAGAAAATACATACTGTTGTATGTTTTCTTTTCACTTTGTGGCTAATATTTATTTTTTAAATAAGTGCTTTCCGTAGCTGTTCAGATTCTGCTGCTTGATCCTGTAGTAAAGTCATAATTCTGAATTTGCATATCATAGTCTGTTGCCCTGTAAATTGCTAATGGTGAAGTTCAGAATTTGTACTCCCACACAACAGCAATCCAAAGATAGATTGTATAAATTAAAATCTCATTTTGTGTGTTTAACAACCATGTTAAACATCTTCAGGATGACCAAGAGAAAGAGCGTGTTAAGTCACAGATTGATAAGGAACACTAAAACTTCAAACCTATTGCAACATAAAAATTACAATTTAATTATTTTAGATACCAAGTTAAAAGTGAGTTGCAATCCATGTATTTTCTAAGTTCAGCTTGAAAGTAGTAACAGTATAGTTACATTATTATGAGAGTCAATTTCTTTTTAGGATTGCTCAGAAGTTCTGGGTAATATTTTTAAAAGTTGCAAAACTGTATTTTAAAAAAACCAACCAAATAAACAAACCCCCAAATGTCAATTTTTATTTGCGATACTGCGCATCTAAGAAAATATAGTGGGGGAAAAAGAAATAGTAAAGAATACCTTAATACTTTTACTTTTAAACAAATTAACTGAATTCAGCTTTTCCATCTGATTTTTCTCCTTTCATCCTCTCCTTATAAGATAACACATCATAAGAGCATATTTTTACCAAAACACATCAAAGCTCATACTGACCAAGTATAGACTAATTTATCACAGATGCATCCCTCACATTCCTCATTTAATCTGGATTTAAATATATGGCTGTGGGAAAAGCACTGAGTGGTTTGACCTACAGTACTTTTCATTATAGTGACACCCACAACGCAGCTTGAATCAGCATCAGCTGAACTCACTGGGGCTTTTAATGAAGCCTTTAGCAGACAGGCCCCCAGCAAAAACAACTTGAGGTGTCTGCCTCTCCAGCTGCCTGAGAATGGCAGGAGCTCAGCTGCAAATTCACACTGTTCAAACATTTGCTTAGTTCAAATTCACGCTACGTACAGTGGGAGTCCTGAAAGGTAGAGTGGTATCTCTGTGCCCAGCTAATGAAGGGCTCATTATTCTTATCTCAGAGTGGTTTAAAGGATTTTACTGGAAGAGTAACTATATCTTGAATTTGAAGGTAACCATGGTGGCTCTCAAAACTCCACAGTATTTATGAGCTAAGTGCCTCACCCAGAAATGGTCACCTTGGTGCACTTCTGCAGCTCTGGCTCATTGAACTCCAATTTATTTGGTTTTGAAAAGACCTGAAGGCTTCAGACAGTGTTTACCACAGCAGTTCACCTCTTGCCTGAAGTGAACTTCTGGCTTTCTCCACTCCCTAGATTTGGTGGTCTGTGTTTCCACCTCCAAGTTATAATTCACAAGTCGAAATTTCAACAAGGTCTGACTTTCTGGAAGTTTTGGTTTTTTCGGAAACTTTCCCTTGCCTCCATGTTTCTTGTCCATAGAATGATGACCAAGGTGTGCTTGTACTCACAAGGACGTTTAGTGTCTGTTCATGACAGAATGGTCATGCCCTGCAGACTGTTTTACTTCATCTCTGGATGGAACCTTCATAGCGTGTCCATCAGGGCACGGCGTGAGGCACCTCTAATTAAACACTTATCTTGCCAGCCTGGCAGGGAGAGGGGATGTGTTTGCTGGTAGCAGATGACTCCTTCGTATCTACGAAATTGTGGCAGCCACTCTCACCATTTCTATATCTCATCACATAAGTGCAAAATAATTCAGGCTGGAAAGGACCTCAGGAGATCCCTATTCCATCCTTCTGCTCAAAGAAGAGTCAACAGCTGAGGTCAGAAAGGTTTGCAAAGGGCTTTTTCCAGTCAGGGCTTGAAACTGTGCAAGGACAGATACTACTTAGCCTCTGCATAAGCTCTGCCACTGATTGACTGTCCTCATAGGGAAATGTTTTTCTTTAATCCAATCTGAACCACACATTTCAACTCATGTCCATTGTCTTTGATCCTCTTCCCATACACCACTAAGTGTATGGGAACTTCTTATTTGACTGTTTACTCAGCCCTAAGAAATCATTATGTATTTTACAATGGGCAAGGGAAACCAGCAGTGTCAGAATCATAATTCCAGTGTGGCAGCAGCAGGAGAACTCACACATCTATCGACTGAAAAATGAAAAAATATTTTGTCAAGCAATATTATAGCATGCCATAAATTTTATCACTCAGTTTATTCTAACTCATGTTATCTGAAAGCTATGTGATTTGTAGGCATTTTTAGTCAACTTGAGGACTTTCAGTTATTTGTGTTGTTTTAAGACTGTGGAGTTCAACAACAAAACCATCACACTGCAGAAAAGTCAGACTCTGGTTTTAATGTCAGTCAGAGAGAACTGATCTTTCTGGACCTTGTCTAGGTGAAAAATAAAAACTAAAATTGTGCTAAATGAACAACAATAGATAGCTTTGGTCACCTCTAAAAAGGAGGAATAGAAAGACAATTTTCAGAATTGCTTATACAGACTGAATATGTCTTTGGAAAAGCTCAGTGTTGTTACTCCAGAGAGTGAGGAGCTACAAGTGTGACATGCATTATGAAGTTGCCTACCTGGGCTTTTAGGGTTCAGTAGGAAGGCTAGCAATTATTTTTTTACATACTCCTGAAAAAAAGTCCTTAACTTCTTACTTTGCCTAACTGTGCTGCAGTGTGCCTGAGCAAGAGAGTCCCGGTTCTTTCTGCATATCCAGTTTTGAGATGTGGGCCAAAGCAGCAAGCCTCAGCCAGGTCATTCCCTTGGTAAGGAGCCCAGGAAAACACTCACACCTCACCAGCAGCGCTGTGGCAACAGAAGGGCTTCACACATTCAGCTGTCCTGTTGCAAAAGTTCTTGCAGGGATACGAGCTGTACTCCTTAGGAACTTGATTTAGTGTATGCTGGCCAAAATGCTGTCTGCACTAACATCAGGTACCCTACTTTCTACACAGCTCTCTACCTACAAGCTGCCTGATGGATGGAAAAAGTAATCTCTAATGGAATCATAGAATCATAAAATTCTTAAGGTTGGAAAAGCTCTCTAAGATCATCAAGTCCAACCATTAACTTACTGTGCAATCCACCCCAGTCAGCAACCAAACATTAATGAAATTAGATTTGTGGCTGGGAAAATAGTGGGGTTATATCCATTTGTATTAATAAGTATCTTCACTATTTTTGCTAATTTTAAATCTTTTTGCTATAAAATATTTTTGAAGAAAATTAGGACTAAATGGTCTAGCCCAGTCTATTTGTCAGTCTGCTCCATGGAATTTTGAGATGACTTATAACCCCTGTGATTCCCCTTTTGAAGTAAGCCTTCTAGAAATTGTCAGCTTATTCACCTCCTTTTGAAGTAAACAAGTAGCATTGAGGTCAATCATACACCTCAATAAGAAAAAGTTTCAGACATCTGGGCTTCTGTGTATATTTTTGCTCACAGAAATCTGTGAACCCACATCTGCCTGTCTTTGAAGTGGAGAAAAGTTACATTCTAGGGATGAAAAATACGGGAATGAGAATAAATGTGGTGATTCAATATTTGTTACAACTTGTTCTATTAGGAAAATATTTTCTCCACAAATTACAGCTCACAGGCTTGTGTACATTAACACATACATTAAAATATACAGCTTAGCTGTATCTAATAGTCTGATATAAAAGCTATGCAAAAGAGATAAGGGAAAAAGGACTCATAAGCACGCCATAATACCATCTGAAATGCCACTTCCTTGCTATATTACCTCCGAGCACAATTCTGTTGCAATACTTTTCAACTAAACATATTTTGGGAATGTCAGAAGAAAATAAAACCAATTTTTTACAGGAAACCTGCCATGTGAACATTGTTCTTGGCTTCCTTTACAGCCAGAAAGGGGTTTATAATGGGCCCCCTGGCAGCATGCATGGAGCAAGAGGGGCTGCGAGCCGTGGAGGGGCTGCAGCAGAGCTGTGCCCCAGGCACCACCGTGGCGGGGCAGCTGGGGAGTGAGAGCTGTCATGATGTGCTGCCGCTGGAGGGACACTTCCCCTTCCTCCTGGCAGCCCTCAAATGGAAACTGCGAAAGATGTGCAGAGGGAAATCTACGGTGTGCAAGGGGCTGTGGTGGGGTAGCTCAGGCATCCGGAGTCCTGCAGTGGCTGGCTGCAAACCCTTCAGAGGGGACAGGCAAGGCAGAGAGGCAGTGGGGGAGCCCTGTGTGTGAGGGAGGGTTTTGGCTGCCAACAGCTTTGTGATGGTGACGATTAAGGTTGAATTCTTATGGGTGAGAATTAGGGGAAAGGCCAACAAGACAGATATCCTGGGAGTCTGCTATAGACCAGCCAACCATGGTGAAGAGGCAGATGAAATACTCCACAAGAAGCTGAAGAGTACCTGCAGGTGCTGGCCCTTGTTCTCCTGGGAAACAAGAGAGTCCCCGTAGTCCAGGAGGAAGCAGTCAGTGACCTGCTGCTCCACTTCAACACGCCCAACAGTACTGAGGGAGCTGGTGGAAGTGCTCTCTGAGGCACTTTCAATTATTGTCCAGCAGTCCTGGCTAACCAGAGAGGTCCCGGGGACTGGAAGTGAGCACTGTCTCTGGAAATGTTCGAGAACACGTGTAGATGTGGTAATTAGAGATATGGTTCTACAGTGGACCTGGAGTGATGGGTTAATGATTGGACCTGATGATCTTCAGGGTCTTTTCCAACCTTAATCACAGAATCACAGAACCATTAATGTTGGAAAAGACCTCCAAGGTCATCATGTCCAGCCTTTGACCTAATACTGCTATGCCCAGTAAATGAAGTGAGAGGTGGTTTTGACTTTGTATTATGCAATACAGTGAAAAAGAGAAAGTTTTTTCCCTTGAATCTTTGTAGCAGTGAGAAAAGTCTTGTGGTTTCTCCCGAAGCCTGCCCCAACAATTCCCTGGCAACGCTGCTTCAGTGAGAAATGTTGCAAAAACTAGAAAGAATTTTCTGGGCCCCTCTAGCAGTGGAAAACTTCCACCTATTAAGCTAAAACTTTAGCATGAACTTCAAATGTTAAAGTTAAATCACTTTAAGATATAAAGTTATGCTTTATACCAAACAAAAACTGAAATACTGCAAACATTTAGTGACCTTCGTTGCATTCAGGAACAGTTTTAAGGCTATTTCAAAATCCAATTTTTCCCCTTCATAGTGAATAGAAGAGTCTAGTCCTTAACCAGCACATCACTTCCTATTTATTACTCTTTTGCTAATAGTTAACACAGAGCTGTTTTCTCATGCTGCAATTTCACTCTGACATTGCCACTATATTGTGAAGAAAGTATGAATCTCCTGCCACCTCATTTTCAGCTACAAAACCATATTTGTTCATCACTATGGCAACGGCTGCCCCAGCCCAGCCTAATAGGGTGCTTGTCTAGACAGCATTAAACATATCTGTGCTTATGTGTGTCTGGTTTTAGCAGCCAGGTGTGCAGAAGGTGAGGTGAAAGGAAGAGAGGCAAGAGAAAAGAAGTGAGTAAAAGAGTAAAAGCATCTAAGAAGTCACCACACTTTACATGAGAATTTTTAGTTCTGGAGGCCCTTCCTGGGACACGGTGCTAAAATATGTTCCTCTCTCAGGACACACACATTTATAGACATGCCTGAAAGAACTTCAAACTGATTTCTGATTGAACTGAGTAAGGGGCCAGCACCACCTGGGGGCTACTCCAGAGCAGAGGCATTTCTCAGGGGCAGAAAGCCATTTCACAGTTCCTGTGAAGAAGAGTGATGTTTCTGAGACTGATCCAGGTCAGCAGGTCTTAGCAAGGACCTGAGGAAAACCTCAGCTGTGATTCAGATCTGCAGGTTGGATCTTGGGGGAAACAGAATAAAGCACCCCAGCACTGTCCACCTCCCTGTCATGGGAGATCTCTTGGAAAGGGAGAGTTACCACAGAGACAGTGGAGCAACTGAGCCTGTGCAGCCCAAGAGAGCCACAAGACTTCATTCGTGCAGTAAAAGGAGTGCATATTTTGAGGGTTTTTCATTCGCGCTGGTAATCTGTGTTTCACAGTGGAAGAGCATCTTAGCAGGCATCCTTCCCCCTTTCCTGTGCATGATACAAGCAGGTACTCCCTAAGCCATTTCAAATTAACTTTGAGATGTTCTTCTGGAAGACAGGCATCAACCTTCTGGGTGGCACTAATTGACAGAGAAATACAGACCTGTTCAGAATCAATTCAAGGACAAGGTCTGATGGCAAACAGGCTCCTAGCAGGTGTTGGGAAAAGCTGCTTGTGGTGCCAACACCCTGCTTCTGTGTTGAGGGGCTGCTTTGTTGCCAGAACTGCTCAGAAAGAGAGAGTCTCTCACTGAAGAGAAGACGATTAAGATTGTTGGTAGAGATACTCAGCATATTCTCAGTGCCACCTTGTCTAGACAGAAAGTTGCTGAATCCATGAGAAAATACTCTCCCTGTGGAAACGCTACAGGTAGCTCCCACCGCTGAGTCCGTATTCTGTCTGTACAGGACAAGGGGATGCAGTTTTCACTTTCTGAAACACATTGAGTAGGTTGAGAGCAAAGACTGAAAGGGACAGTTTTTGACAAAAACAGTATTAGGTGATCATATGTCCACTGCCCATTTTATAGCCATCCCAGACTCATGCTCACAGATTACATGGTGTTCATGCTTTGCATCCCAGTATCCCCAACATCAGCAGAATTACATTATACCCTTCCATGTTCTTGGCTCAGCATGATTCAAATTGGAGCACCTGATCATTCCAAAAAGGGATATTCTTGTAGTACGTTCGTTCATCCCATAAATATGAGGCAATGGTAAGCAAAACACCTGCATATTGTATTTTATAGTTGAAAAGTACAACTACAGTCTCGACTGTAGTCTGGCAAACAATGTCCCAGTTTTCAAGAAGGACAAGAAGGAGGACCCTGGAAAATACAGGCCTGTTAGTCTCACTTCAGTGCCTTGCAAAATTATGGAGAATATTATTCAGGGAGGTATTAAAAAAACACCTGAAGGACAACGCAGTCACTGGTCACAGCCAGCACAGCTTCATGATGGGAAAGTCCTGCTTGTCAAACCTTATTTCTTTTTATAACGAGGTAACCCACCTGGCTGATCAAGAGAAGCCAGTTGATGACGTCTTTCTGGATTTCAGTAGAGCTTTTGACCCTGTTTCTCACAGGATCCTTCTGGACAAAATGTCCAGCACACAGCTGAAAATTTACTTTATATCAACCTTTCCTACCCAGAAGATCCCCATTATTTTGATGCCCCATCAGCACTATGCCAGCCTAGGTGTCAGTGAGGGTTGGACTTCGACCATCTGTTTATGGCACTGTACTAATAATTATAATTGTTTGGTCTTAGGAACATCTCTTGTATACTTACTGTTCTTCCAAAGTCTTAAGTGTCCACATGATGTAAGTCACTCTCATGCAGACAAATTAATTACTTGTAGCTGTTTGAAACTGCTTGAATTGTCTAAAACCCAATGTTATTTGGGCTAGCAATTAAGCCCAAGACAAGCTTAATGAGAGCAGTAGCATATATGAGTGTACTGTTGCTAGGCTCCTGCTTAAACTCCTTGAGTTTCCTTTGTTTAAATGCTCTTGGGAGAACAAAATATCTTCCTGAGACATCAAGTGCCTAAGCTGAAGCATTACTTTTAAGAGCTTAATATTTTCCATCAGGAGGCCAGACTCCTGATGAATCCCAATAATTGATATAATGTAGAAGAGATTGTATATGAGTGAGGATTTAATCTCAGTGTTAGTATTGCCCCTAGGAAAATTACCATCTGTGTTCAATAAAGGATGAAACTCAGTGCTTGAATATGATTTTTGTGTTTAATGCTTAGCATCAGTTCTGTTTCTGAGGCAAACAACAATTCAGGATACTAGTTGGCAAAAAGTGCAGATGAAGAGGCACAATTCAGATACCGGAAGAATGATGTCTGTTGTACAGAGAGTTGCTCCAGAAAGTTTATTGTTTTTCTAAACAGAAATGATGTCCAGATGTCCAAAGTCTACTGTCAGCTACTTGTCTCATGAGGCTGCCAGACACGCGGGAGAGCTGCCCGTGGCTGATGGTGCCCGTACTCTGATCCTGATGTCACTCTGCACTGGAACTGCTGGATCCAAACTGGATTGAAACATTTGCTTCAGAATATTAGGAGAACATAATTCTCAACTGGACTGATAAAAGAGTGCTAGAGAGTATCTGTGTTTAACATCAATTAATAAATATTTTTTTCATATGACATGAAATGTGAATTGTAATAACTGCTGTTCTTCATGAGTAATAACTGCCACCATTACTATACCTTTGATTGCACAGTAAGGTTGCAGCAATTGCAATCACTGCAGTCTTTAATGAGGACATTACATTTGCTGAAAAGATACAAAAAGACAAATAGATTGCATATTTTAAAAGGAAACACAAGACCTTATTAAAAATTTCTTATTGTAAATCAGGGAAATCAACCACATTGCAAAGGTCTACAGCAAAGCAGTAGAACTTTTATTTTTCTTCAGTTCTCTGTCATAATTCCCCCAAAAAAAGTCAATGTCCTCAAAGCTTTACAAAATTAAAAAAAAAAACAAACAAAAGAAAACAAAACAACACACCAAAATGAACAACCACTCTGCTTTAACACTTCTGTTTATAAAAAGGTGATAACTTCTACTTCTGCAGAATCATTTTTATTTCATGTTCCTTGCCTTAGTGGACAAACTTTTGTAATATTTGCAAAGAGTTTTCAAGCTAGCATCTTGTTTGGCTGTGAAGCTTTTCTGGTATGCTGTTATATATTTGCTGTTATTATTCCTCTTGAGGCACTTACTGCTGCTTTCATCTTGCCAGACCCTATCTAGAAAGAATCACCAAAACAGCTGCTAGGCTAAGTGACTTAATGGAAGGAAGAAAGGAGTATTGCATGCCTTGAAAATTTCTCTGGTGTACAGCTTTATCAAATAAATATTGATAAACTTGTCTTGATAAAAGTCACAGGTGCTTTTTTATTAGCATACTAGTTTATTTCAGTGGGACAAGGATTTGGCCCACCTGTATATTTTTAGTGACATCTTGAGCATAAATACAAAGCATTTAAACTAGTTTTTGGAGACTGATTTCTTACTTTTGTCAACTTTTTACAGTTTCTTATCTATGCCTCTGCTGTGCTTTGCTTGACAAAACAATTCTCAGTTGTAAACTCAGTCGTGCAAACTGTAAAAACACAATATGTCCTGCTTTTGCCAGCTGAAGTAGCACAACCGTGCTTGGTATGGACACCACAGGATTGACACTAACGAGTAACAGAAATAGCATCTGTTTCTGCCCTAAAGTGGAGACCTGCAAAACTTCCACAGAGCAAATCTTGGGGTCAAATTCTGGTTCCAGATACAGCCTGACAAATCCTGGGAAAGAGAGGAAGTGCTGTGCAAGTGCAACTGAAAGCAGAAACCGGTTTTGCGCATTATTTAGCTGCAGTTGTCCCTGTAGCATGTTTGGATTTTTATGGTAAACTTTATCTTACAGATACAAACACAGCGGCTGTAGCTGCCTGTACCCGGTCTGAGGGCTGCCAAGGGCTGTGACAAACACAGTTCCAGGCTGTGCTGCAATGCCACGGATGTCACACGCTGGAACTGGAATGTGTGGCATTCTCACCTGTGAGCCAAATTCTGACTCAGCCCTAACTGTATTAAGTAAAGTGCATGAAATACACACATAAGAAATTTGCTACCTAAAGGCCAACAGCCACAAAAGCCATCTGCAGCCCCCAGGGACACCATGGTCTGTGGGAAAGCCAAAATAGGCCTTCTCATCCTGTTATCTCCTCGTGCTTCCACTGCAATATTCTCTGGAGAAGAACGAGCTGAAGTTTAAACATTCCTGCATTGAACCCATAGGCTGAGCAACCCTTCTAGTGTGTTGTTTGCCAGGGTAAACTGAGCACTCGGGGTAGACTCTGGCTTTTATACTTCTATTTTAGTTGCAGCAGCAACATTAATAAAGCATGGCAGCTTGTCCTCATTCCAATTCAGTGGCAGCCTTGTTATACAATGGACTTTGATGTACAGTAATCTCTATCTGCTATCAGGTTGGGAGACAAAATCACACTGCAACGCAGAATCTGGTAATTTATCTCACTCTGACTTAGGACCATGAAGGTTGCATCTAGAATGTGGAATTTAGTCATCACATAATGGAATTTTTACAGGATTTTTTTTTAATTGCTATTTGAAATCTGTTGTGACAGGTCTTTTTGTGTTTGTATGGATTTGCCTCCGCAGCATTAGCAGCAGTTTGGCCTTTCAGCACAGTATTTATGGAAGGAAGGGGGAATTGGCAAAGAGAAGAGACACTGAACCATGAGTAAAACATTAAAACAGAGTAAAATATTGCGTGATGGCTGGTGCATCTGACTGGCTTTCAGAAATGGAATCAGAAGCACTCCCAGTTTCTCCTGGGTCATTATGTTTACTGTCGGGGGTTGTTATGGGGTAGAATTTTATTTTCAGCATTCACAGAGAAATTAAAAACATTCCCCGAGAAAGATGAAGATCGAGTTCCTGGTTCACTAAGCTAGTTTTTCATTGGGGAAAATTAAGTATCCTTAAAACCAAAAATGATAAAAACATGCTCCTAAGTAGTAAGATTTAATCAGTAGTGTTATTATAAACCATCAAGTAATTAACCACAAACTGGCTTTACTTTTAAAAGTGAAATATTTTACTCTTTAGCCTTTCTCTCTAGGAAGGGATTTGAGCGTCTCTCTCAGATCTGAATCTCCTTAACAATTGACCACAGAATAAAGTGTATTAAAATTCAGACAGATTTATCATTTCAAGATCTAAAATAACTCTAATGGGAAGAAATTAAAACAACAGAGGCCTTCTTTCTCTACTGTATTAGCAGAATCAGCCAGAGATGAAACCAACAGGATCTTAGTGTTCCCAAAAGGATTAATACCAATAGGATGAAACCACCTCCAGATTTGCATGAAAAAAGAAAATAATGCAGTGAATGCTTTGCCCTAGTATGATGCAAAGAGAGTTCTAAGAATTAAAATGTCCTTTTCCTTATTAAACTTCTCTGAAGGCACAAAGAATGTAACTTATACATAAGTTCTTTTCATGTATTCCTGCCATAGAGTCACAGAATGGTCTATGATGTTGGCGGAGACCTCCAAAGAACGTCTAGTCTAATGCCCCTTTCATGGGCAGGGACACCTTCCTCCAGACCAGGCTGCTTAACAGCCCATTCAGCCTGGCCTTACACTTCCAGGGATGGGGCACCCAAGCTTCTCTGGGCAACCTGAGCCAGGGCCTCATCAACCTCACAGTACAGAATTTCTTACTTATACCTAAACTAAGTCTACCCTCTTTTGGATTAAAACCATCACCCCTGGTCCTGTCACTAGAGACCGTGGTAAAACATTTTTCTGGGAGAGGAGGATCTCCATGCAAGGCTGGTCGAGCAGCATTCTTCTTTTCCAGTCTGTTCTCCTACTGCTACAAAAACTTCTGTGTATTTGATTTCCAGAGAGGGCACATGCTACATTTCACTGACCTTTTTGTGAGTGGGACACAGTGGATGAAATGAATAAAACACAACAGCATATGACGACAGGTTTTTACACCTTATTTGCTCATGCAAAAGAAACAACTGGATTCATAACTCCAATCACAAAAAAGGACAAAAAGGGCTAGACTATCATAAGCAAGCAGCCCTGTTGGCAGCTGTGATGGAGACCTCTGTCTCTGCCCTGGAAGCAGCAGCATCTTTCACCTCTGCAGAAAGAAATGTTAGCCTTGAAACTCCACAGGCAGATCTGCACACCTTGAGACAACCACGAGGAGATGAGGTCTTGCACATCTTTTTCTAAAAAGCAGTTGCAGGGATTCTTGCAGCCAAAATTGCTATTGGAACAGTTGTTTTCACCTGAAACCTTAGCTGAGTGTTAATTCTCTCACTGGAATTCTGCCCTCGAAGTCTTGCAGACGGGGGATCAGATTGTCTGTGGCATCCAGCTCCTACTGTCTTTTGGCAGAGTGGGGTAGCTGGCAGGGAGTTCAATACTCTCAATCTTTCTAGCTGGGGGCCCAGTGTGGGTTACACCACAGGGGATGCATGCCAGCTGCTGCACGGGGGAAAAAACTCACTTTATCTGCTCCCTTCCTTGCATTCTTGGTTCTTCAGGGGATAATCATACTCGAGCTATGACCTCTGTATATGCTGAGACTCCTTCCAACACAGAAATGTATCCAAGTAAAGCATTTCTCACCTTTACTGAAATAGACAAGTGCCTAAGAAAACACCCAAAGATGGCTTCCACCCAGTCAGAAGACTTCTAGGTGTCTTCAGGGACACTTTGATAACTCCCAGTACTATGAAACCACCTGCAAATTTCAGGCAGTGGCTTTAACTGAAAAAAATTGTGTTCTGGTGATAGATTGCAATGAAAAGTCCTAAAAAAGAACAATATGACAGAGAGGAACATGCTTTTGGTCTTGTTAGACCTAGATTAGAGCCTTAAGTAGAACCTGAATGTGAGGCTCACAGATATTCTCATACCTGAGTAAAAGAACTACATTACACCAATCTGTTCAAAACTTCTCTGTGGTGGAGAGACTATTTCCTTGTAAAAGTGTCAAATGAACGCACATTTACCATTGAACTTACCTTCCAGTAGATACAAATACATGCTTTTCTATTCTATATGCAATGATTGTGCTGGGGATTCATCTCATTGTGCTTTACCAACTCTTGCTGCAAATAAGAGGTTGTCAGAGTTGTTCTCTGCTGCTGGGCCCCTTGTTCCTCACTTTTATTTCATTGTTATAACAAGCAGGAGGTAACAAGAATGCATATAACTTTCAAAGACTGTTTTCCATGAGCTGTATTTGACTTCTGTCCATGTCAAATTCCTAATTCTGTAGCTTCATGTGCATGGCCCCATCCAGTCACCACGGGAGTAGGCAGACCAAGGAGTGCAGCACTAATTATTTGCTTGAACTATTCTAGTGAGGTTGGGGTTGTGTTGTTTGGTTTGGTTTGTTTTTTTTGTCACAGTCCATAAAAAGTATCTGAGAAGAAAGGGAGCACTGGTCTGTAAAATATATTGCCAGTACATGCTCTTATCTGCAATACTGACATGGTACTGCCTGATCCAGTATTCAGTGGAAAACAATTTCTCAGCAAAGAGTCACAGATTGCAGTAGGGCTGCTGCCAGAGCAGAATGTCAGCTTAAGCAGCAGAGCCTTGAATCCAGCATGGCTATCATGAATCTTTGCTGGAGGATACCCCATTAGGCTTTAAATTTTGATGCACTGCAGAACTGCCAGCTCTTTCTTACTCAGCTTCAATCATTCATTACTTTGTGTGTCGCACTTTTTTAATCATGAATCTCAGTAAAGACTTTATGAGCAGCTCCACACATCCATGAGAACATCCCTTACATTCTCCTCCTGAAGCTAATTTTATAACCCTGTGTAAAAGGAGCTGACAATGAGATCATCTGTAAGGGAGTTCTGGATCATTTAATTATAACTGGAAACACAATCAAGGGAAGAAGAGACCATTTGGAGTATATTTTTGCCAATCTTCCATCATACAGTGACATGCAGTCACTGATATCTATATTCTTGCATAAATTCTGCTATTTCTTTCCTTCTTTCTATTAAATGACATCCCAGGAAAAAATAGTGTCTGAACTTCTGTGGAACAGTTATATTTAATGTTATTTTGTGGAACCATAACAATTGGGGGTTTTTCCCCTTGGATAATAAGAAAAATGTGGCTTTCAGGAGCACAAGAGTAGTGAGAAATAGTGAAGGTATGAATGCTTGCCTCTTGTTTTGCTGAAGCAGTCTTCACTCTCTCAGACCAGGTCAGAAAGCTAGGCTTATCAGAAGTCATGCATTCTGAACAAAGCTTTTAATCAATAGCTTGACCTAATAAAGATATTTGTCGAGGGGACTTTGTGCTTTGGTTAACTGGCAAACATGGGTCAGAAAAGATCAGTTCAGCCAGTGGTTCAGATAGAGCCTTGGTAATCAAAATGTACGAGATGTTCAGGAAAATGGAGTGACAGGTCCATGATCGTCTCAGCTTGGTGTAAATTTAACAGAACTAGGGGGCAGAGCTAGCCTGAAAATCTTGAAGACAGGTAAATGCAGTGACTGTGAAATGTGCTGTCTACCACCTATCCCCTAAGGAGAGGCAGTGTACCTCTAAATCCCCAGGCAGAAACAATTCCCCAGGCAGCAATAAACTTCAGCTCTGATTTAGCCAAATAATTCCCAGGAGTTCAGTTTTCTCTATATTACTACTGATATTGTCAACAAGACTGTCTATTACTGCTAAATCTTTGCTTAGTGTCAACCAGACTTGTGAGGTCCAAGGGGAATTGGATTTTTCTAGGGGAATCCTAGGTGTGACAGGATACAGCCTTAGGGAACAATTTTGATTCAGCTTTGAGGGGAGGATAATTGCATTCAGGGTGTTCAGATGCTGGTGGAAAGTCTTGTGTTGAGTCCTGCCCTAATGCAGATGTCCAAGAGCACAACAACTGCAAATAATGAATCACATTTCCAATGATAACCATAGGGGGGATTTTTCCCTTCTCAGATTTGTTTTATTGTGGTTTGACCCCAGCCAGCAGCCAAGCCCCACAGAGATGCTCCTTCACGAGCAGGACTGGGAAGAGAATCAGAAAGGCAAAAGCTACAAAACCCGTGGGTTGAGATACAGGCAGTTTAATAGGGAAAGCAAAAGCCACACATACAAGCAAAACAAGACAAGGAATGAATTCACTGCTTCCTGTGGCTGGGCAGGTGTTTCAGCCATCCACAGAAAGGCAGGGCCCCATCATACTAATGTCACTTCTGAAGACAAACCTCATCACTCCAAACATCCCCCCTTCCTCCTTCTTCTCCCCACTTTATACACTGAGCCTGGTGTCACAAGGTCTGGAATATCCCTTTGGTCAGTTCGGGGTCACCTGTCCTGGCTGTGTCTTTTCCCAGCTTCCCAGGCACGCCCAGCCCTTTCCCCAGTGTTGCAGTAAGAAAAACAGGCAGGGCCTTGGCTGTGTGCAATCCCTGCTCAGCAATAACAAAAATGTCTCTCAATCATCAACCCTGGGTTCAGCACAAATCCAAAATACAGCCCTGTACCCGCCACTGTGACGAAAACTACCTCTACACCAGCCAAAACCAGCACAGAACCTCAGAATCGAAGTTGAGAAAGATACAAAGAGAAGATCGAAAAGAAAAAGCTCTTTCCAAAAGTGCAGCAGCTGAGGGGCCACTATGCAAGAATGCGCTACCATGTGATTGCACTGCCATGGCACTGCAGCTGTTCACTGGGGGTAAAGCAGAGGTACAGAATCTAAGTATGGGGATCATGGGTCTGCTCTTTCATCTCTGAGATACTCCTCACATTCCCAAATTATATATGGTGCAATCACTGGTCTCTATCGCACTGATTTCCCAGACATGCTTAAGAGATGGGGAATGTCAGATAAAGATAATATCACAGTAAAAGTTAATTGTTCAAACAGGATCAAAGCGAGAAATTTCCTGAGGATCCTTCAGAGAGAAAGCATGAACTCGTAGTGTATAGCTGTAAAAATTATTCCCTCAGTGAAACAGCCACAGAGCCCAGGCAAAGGTCCCTTCATTTTCTCCCAAAAGATCCAGATAAAAGTATGAAGAAAAAAAGAGTAATATAAAAGCAGCAAAATGCACTAAATGGAGCAGTCCCTTGTTCCAGGGCTTCTTGTAACTTTTCACCCTAATACTAAGGCTCTGGATTGCCAGGGAGTTGGAGAAAAGCAGGCCTGTAAATGTATTGATTCCTCACAAAATTTTTACCAGCAGAACAAGAAGTACTAATATTTAGTCTTGCTCCTCTCCTTTCCACCAGCGAAGATAGTGCAGGGAAAGTCTTGAAAATATATTGCTGCCAGGTACCTATCTGGAAAACAGGCTTTCTGTCTTGGAGACGGGAGTGCATTCCCCTGGGAGGCAGCTCCAAGTGGTGGCATCCTTGGTGGTGAACCAGTATGTTGTGCTCCCCGACTTCTTGCGGACTTTGTTGTGGCCATAACTTTGACACAACTCTTGGTTATCTCCTGTTCTTCCGTGTTTCGTAAAAATGATATGAGCTCCACAGCACCATTGATTGGAACAAAAATGCAGAAAGTTTTTGCTGTTATGACACCTCCTGCTACTGTCCACAAAATAAAGGGCTCACCAAGGCAAGTTTACAATCAATTTTATAATAGACATTCGTGTGCCTGTCTATTCTATAATAGATTATACGTCTATTATGTAGAAGACATACATGTGTATACCTATTATAAAAAGCTAAGCTTTACAGGAGAGATAGCATCTTTTCTTAGCAAGCTGATACAGTTTATAACAGTCAGGTAAGATCACCCAGTCCCTTCATCAAGCCAGACAGAACCACCAAGCTCCATGCCAAACAGATGTTGGAAAAGGTACCTGCCTACGCCACTCTTCCTATTGCCACACAGGCAGTAATATGTCTTGCACTGGATTGTCAGTTGTTCCAAATAAAAAGTGACATTTCATACCACAATAACTTTTTGGAATAAAGCAGTACAAAAATGAACTGCATTAAGAATTCTCTTCTATATTGTTGTTATTTACTTCTAAATACACAACACCTGAACCACAGACTACATATCAGACCATGGTTCAGTTTGTCCGTACACACAACAAAGTAAAGCAAGTATTTAATTGAGAAAAAAGTTATGTCCTCAGAAGATGTGATGTATCACAGCAGCCACAGAAAAGGAGAAAATATTCAGCACTTTGCAGGTTGGGTATTAAAAATATTGTGCCATGATTTTTATGGTAAAGAAAGAAAGAGCTTATTTTTTTCAAACTAGAGTAAAACTGTACATACATTTCTAAACTAAAATATCCTTAAGCCCTTTAATAAGAAAAATAACCTCATGAAAACACACAGGCATATTCTAGGAAGGAAACTGTCTTCTGTCCCTTGTAGTAGGCAGTACAAAACTATGCAAGAGAAAATCTCCTACTCAGTCTATCGTTTCTAAAACAGGTTTTCAGTACAGATCACCTATTCAGGCATCTCAGCCCCACCAAAAGCTGATGAAGTGTCTGTGTCCCCTCCCCATCCTTACTGAGGAGGCAGGCAGGCAGGCAGGCAGGCAAGGCATATTGAGGGAGACGTGAAAGAATAGAGGCAGTGTTCTACCTGGAATAACCTTGCCCTGGACATGCAGTCTCCTCAGGTTTTGGGAGTGGTTCTTCACCACAAACCATCTGTAAGCAGCTGTTCTGTGCCGAGAGCAGTGGCTGTGCTTCCAGCTCCTGTTGTAACTTGCGTGAACTCCTCTGCAGAGCTCATTAAGGCACCTGGTTGAGGTGGTAAAATGAAAGAAATTTCCGTCATTTATTAGAAGACATAGTTGTAAAACTGGTATTAAGGACTAGGCAGGATTATAGGAAATCCTCCTGGTGAAAAAAAACCTATTAGTCCATTAGGAAGGGCTGGAAAGATTGCAATTTCAGCTAGTTTTCCTGTATAACTCATAAATATTGCCTGTCAAATCCCAAACTCTTTACCCAGACAAACTCCTGCTGAGCAAATGGAATTTTGCCCGAGGAAGGACTGAATAAGGTTTCCTGCAGTTAACTCTGAGCTTGGCACTGAAGGACTCATTGTCATGATAATGCTACGTATTATCACTGAATCTGACAGGGTGCTATACATTTTTATACACCGTCCATGTGTGTTTGTTTAGTCTGGGAATTCGTTTGTCACCAAATATACACAATGCACTGGTCAAATTCGTGTTTGTCCCACACACACCTACCATTCATGTATTGTTATTTCCCATCATTTTTGTGCCAGGTAAGGATATAAATACAAGTGCTTTATTTTGGTAACTGTCAAGCTTTCTTCAATTTGTGGTTCTCCTAAAGACAGAAGACTATTGACAATAACTTTGCTGTCCTTAACTGTCTTTTATGAATCCCTCAGAGGCATCCCTTAAGAGTTGCTGTATCAGAAAGCTGAAAAACATTGCTATCTAAAACAACTTCCTTCTAAGTACTAAAGCTGCCAACATATGTAGTCCACAGGCTAAGTAATTTTTAAAGCTTGGCAACAAAAGGCAAGATTCTGATGTTTTTTCTTGCCCTTTGACAGAAAGATTTTCTGTGGGTCTACTCCTGCAATGAAGTACCGTAAGATAAATAAGAGTGTTATCATGCAACTTTAAATTATTGGTCTTTACCAATATTGTGTGCACAAGTATCTACTGTAGTCTTGGGGCACTGCAGGACCTTGAAATTGTCCTGACCTGGATTTTGCTGGTACTTGGTAACTTCCCATTATTATTCCTCATAAATGAATTACACAGATTGTGTTTACCCTCTGTTGGAGGCACAGCACTGTGTGTTATTGTTATGTCTAATGTCAGCATTTGCTCAGGGCAGAACCAGACAAAAATAAATTGGCTGAGATTAACCTAACACACTTGAATTTCACAGGCCCACATGAATGCCAGAAGTTGTAATTTACGAAAGAAAGTAAATCTGAGTGGTTTGTATGCAAAAAGTTCATCTTACGTGCTCTGAGAGAATTCAGTTCCCATTTCACCCATGAAGAGGTGTCTTGGTCAGATGCCAATTCAGTTAAATGCATGCACTTTATGGCATGAATGAGCAGATACTACTTGGATGATCTAATATCGTTTCAGTGGGCTTGATGAAAAATCCTGAACAGACTGACACCTGAAGCCAAACATCTGAATCATGAGCATGAGGTCTACTCCCCTTTTCTGGCATTTTGGAGGCACTGGACTGTTTTCTGCACTGATCTAGTGCATCGAGGATAACAGTAAAGCAGCTATGTCAGTTAAAATATAGTCACCCTATTTTCTTTCAGTGGCATTTAAAAGGAAGTGTGAGTATTTCAAAATAGAAGGCCTGAAATTATATTTAGCAACACAAATGAGTGACTTGATTTCCAAATGAGTTGGACACTTGAAAGTTCTCATCCGCCTGTTATTATTAAGCACCATAGAAAATAAAGCCACTAATTTGTGCAAACTATCTACACATGTGATACACAGAGGAATGTGTGGATGCAAATAGTCATCCTCCTATGTTCTTTCTGTCTTCACCCAGAAAAACTGACATGTCAGAGAAGATGCAAGAGAAAGCTTGAACTCAGTAAATGGCAGATGGAAGGATGAGCTCCACTTAACACAGATGACAGTCTGGATCTCTGCCCCACACTTTATTCATAGAATCAGCTGAGTTGGAAGGAACTCATCAGGATCATCGTGTCCAACTCCTGGCCCTGCACAGGACACCCCAAGAGTCACTCCCTGTACCTGAGAATGTTGTCCAAACGCTTCTTGAACTCTGTCAGGCTGGTGCTGTGACCACTGCCCTGGGGAGCCTTTTCCACTTCACAAACACCCTCTGGGAGAAAAAACTTTTCCTGATATCCAGCCTAAACCCCCCCAGCAGAATTTTAGGCCATTCTGTTGGATCCTGTCACAGGTCACCACAGAGAAGGGATCAGTGTCTGTCCCCTGCTCTTCCCCTCAGGAGGAAGTTGCAGACCTCAGTGAGGTCTCCCCTCAGTCTCCTCCAGGCTGAACAGACCAAGTGCCCTCAGCCACTCCTCATAAGGCTTGCCTTGAGGCCCTTCACCATCCTCGTGGTGTCCTTTGGACACTCTCTGATAGCTTAATGCCTTTTTTATATCATGGTGCCCAAAACTGCCCCCCGGACTCGAGGTGAGGCCACCCCAGCCCACAGCAGATGGACAGTAAAGAACTAAATGTATTCTAGTGTGAGCAAATTCCAATGGATCTGGCATATATTGCCTGTTCTCCCTCTTTGCAGAGTGCATGACAATGAGTTTGCAAAATGCCTGTAGAAGTTGATTTTATAACAGGATCTTCTTACGTATGCAAGAGGTGACCAGAGTGGGGTTTTTTGGCTCTGTGTTTAGACATCATTGATGCAGGTCTCTGCCTGTGGGCTAGGCATGCACATACCTGTGCCAGTCAGTGAAGTCCTGGTCTGCAGAAATACTATAGAAAACAATCAATCTGACCAAAGATAGGGGTGTGCTTTAACATCAGATTAATCAATTTCTCGTCTCCACTGCTTAGGCAGACCCTACATACAAGGCATGCATCACTTGCAAGGTTTTCCTTGAAAGCTTACGCCCGTCTTCATTTAGTTGTCAGAAGTCTTTGTGACAAGTCAGCCTTCTTAAAATCTTTGTTTTGTCTCAATGTTTCCCCTTGTGAGACTCTGACATTCTTGCAGACCGATCCCCTTGTCTGACCTTCCACATTTCTCACTGTTGCAATCCCATTCCATTCTCCCTCGTTACCATATTTCTCAGTTGTCTTGCTTGCTAATAGGAGCCTAAGAATCATCATACAAATCACAGTGTTACCCCTTTAGTCTGCAGCTCTTTCACCGTACCCAACCCAAAAGTTCAGCAATTTTCTCCCAGGGAACATCACCTTCTGTCCAAGCTGTCTCTGGGTCCTCGTGTTCAAGTCCTGATGAATGTCAAGGATATTCTTTTCAGCAGGACACAGTATAACTGGACCTTGATCCATGACACGTGTACCTATCAGCACTTTTCACTGCAAATAGCAGCACACAGTGAGAGCTCAGCCCTGACCCCCATTTTTAAACTAAAAGATAGGCCTACCACAATAACAGAAGGCCGAATTTTCGTATCATATCTTTTCCAGGAATGAACTTCATAGGGAGAAATGTTACTTTTCTAAATGATTGCTGGCCACTCTACAGAATAATTATGCAGCCCACAGAAGGATGCAGGGCTTGTAAAAGACTGCAGCACACACCTGTGTGTTTTTTCTAGGGCATTTTTTCATTCAACATTTTTTTGGATATAGATGCAAGAATTCACCCTCGTTTTAATGTGGTATGCATCTGGTTTTCTTGTTTCAACAAGAACTTGGAGGATACCCTTTTTCACATTATTTTTTGAGGGCTTTAGAAAAAAATTGATACATCCCCACCACATCTGAATATATTCTTCTCACTCCTATCTCTGATTGAGTCCAGCATATTTTGAGGGATGCTTTAATAACAAAACCAGGTTGTTTTACATCTACAGCTGAGGGGGAGAAAGGCCTTAAAATAATTTTTCGGAATGTACTATGGCCATAACTCTTAATTCTTCATTGTCTCTAATATTCTCCTTCTAAAGGCTGTTCTCATCAATAATGCTGTGGTGAAATGGCTGTGAGCCAAAACTGGGAAACAGCACATATTTCTCCAAGTCTTTTCCGTTTCCTGGGTTCCATCACAGTGATGTATGTGTGTCCAGAACAGTGGTGGATGGGGAGAGGAATTGATTGGATGTGTTGGTCTCATGCTAAAAATATTCCTGTTAATACAGTAGGCAGTAAGAGCAGCTGTATCAGGATATTATACCGAAGGACATACGGACAAATCCATGAGCTCTTTCTCCCCTGATGTCAGTACTTTAGGAGTGTACTCTCCATAAGTCTTGATGAAATGGTCGAATTTCTGTATAATAATTTATAAAATGCCCTTCCAAACAACATCACCCCTCATTTGAAATTTTACTGGCATCGTGTTAGCTTGCTGATAAGTGTGAGTTCTCACAAACGCTCTTAACAAGTACACCAAAGTAAAATGTTTGACATGGCAACTTCCCTGTGAAACCCACAGATTCTGCGAGACTTCCCTCAGCTACCCTTAGGACTTGGCATCTTTGTTACACGGTGTTTTTCAGCTATTCCATTGTCCTTGATGGAAAATGGAAAGCAAAGAATTACTGAACAAGGAAAGCAGTTGAAAAAGGTTTTATTCTATTATCTACCTGCTGACAAAAGTCCACATTTTCCATATACCTCTATTACACATTTGCTATATACACTGCCCTAATCATTGCTTCAGTAATTTACTTCATCTCTGTATTACAAGGAAAGTAAATTATTTCTATAGAAATGTTGTAAACACATTTATTTTCACTCATGCCTATTTTCATTTCCATCTATTTTCACTTCAGAAATGTTAAATGATGAGACTGAACAGTCAGTGTGTCAATTTTAAATACTAGAGAATCTTAATATGTATAATTCAATTTGTAGGTGCTGTGACAATGTTTTCCTAAAGAAATATTCATAAATTTAAAAGCAGGGGAAAAATTAATTCCTGATTTAGCTTCTGAGGACAACAAGTCAGAACAGTGAAATTCAATGGAAGCAGAAATGGAGGACCCTCAGTGACAGGCAGTGATTAACCAGTGCTGTGGATCAAACCGTGTCCTTGCTCCAGTCTCGAGGACTGGGAAAGGACAAATGCTGTCAACAGTGCCTTGCAGTGCCATCAGGCCATCTGCTTGCACACCTCAGGTGCAGGAGGACTGCTGCAAGGCATCTCATTTGCTGGGCAGCGAGGCAACATATGGAGCCCTCACATCAACACCTGTCCAATATAAACCTGCAGCCACACCTCCCGCGCCATCCGGCGCCTTTCCTACCCTTTTTTCAGCAGGTGCAAGTGCAGGCACAGGTTTGAGACATGCTGAAGCAGGTGCTTTTCAGAGTCCAGACCTCTCTGCGTCAGAGTGTGCCCACCAGGCCAAGCGTCACCTTGTAGCACACAGCTGGGCATTCTCTCACAGTCCCTGCCCAGGGGTGTTAGGAGACACTACAGGTGTGGTGGGATCAGCTGCATACTGGGATTATCCACTCATCTCTGCTCTTGACCACTTAGGGATATCATGAGCAAAGAAAATGGATAGCAGCAATGGGGGCTGGCGGCACTTTCTTAGACTCTTCAGATCTCCTGTTTCAGTCACTGGCCCCTTTGCACCCGGAAGAAACACCAGAGTGTTGTAAGAATACAAGGAGAGACAGGTGGTGCAGAGATTAACCTGCAGAAAAGTCTGTAAGAGAGTAGATTTCAAAATAACTGAAAGTAAATATTGGCTTAGTGACTATATAAACATATGTCTCTCCCTTCTTTCCAGAGCCCCGAGGGAGAGAGAGGTGAGTATGAAACCAGTCTCCATGGCAGTGCAGCTGAGATGCTGCCCTGGTGTCATTCAAACCCCCTCATTGTTAATCAATAGCAGAGATGGAAATGTTAACGGCAAAGAGGCAGAGAAGCAGAGCTCAACCCATAAACAGCACCTGCTTCCAAGAACCATCTAGTGGCTGCATCTTAAAAGTCAGGAAGGGGCTGTCCAAATCCATTAAGCTTAAATATGTGTAACAGACCTGTCATTTTGGGTTAGGAAGAAAAGAGAACAAGACACCCTACACACTGAGAAAATATATGAAATTACAGACAGTTTAAGTCAGACTGTGCAGTTCATGACCTGTCAACTTCTCCATTTAACATCCATTTTCAAGATTCAAATGATAAATTCGCCCTGAGCTAAGTCTCACCACAGAAAGTTTTGGAAAAGGGTAGGCAAGCAATCTTCCATTATTGCTTTCTTCACAAGCATTTGAAAACAATTGTGAAGCCATTTTAAACTCCAGTAATGCAAGGGGATATCTACTTTACAGTAACTGGATAAGGATAACAAAGCTGGGATGTGGGCAACAACATGAATACCTACAGCAATGAACCACTATGAAATGCAAGTAAACATTTAGATTGGAGACTGCAGTTTAACAATCAAAATAGATTTCTATATACTGGAAAGGGCAACCATGAAGACAATAAAAAATTGTGCATAGATTAAAAGCATTACCCATGAACAGACAAGCAGGTTTGTTGTAGAGGGGTGGGGTATCTGCTTTTCACTCTGAAAGTAATTTCACTTTCAGTGTAGGTCTTCAGAAAATGTTGTACCTTGTTCAGGAATTAATATGGTCACTTGATATGCTGCTAAGATTGCTCTGATAAACTGCTGCCCCTGTGGGTATTTGGGAGGTAATGAAAACTTGAGTTCGACAAGTTTTTCTGTGCAACTCTGGAACAACTTGTGGTATTTTTTTCAGATTGGTGTGCTAAGAATGGAGAAGGTCACTTCATGAATGTGATCAAAAATGTGTAGTACTCCTTTTGCATGTGATAGTGAAAATGTGCTACTCATTGAATTACTATGGATCATTTACTGTACTCTACTGTCAGTCTCACATGGGTGACCAAAGATTGGCAATACATGGTCACCAGTCAGCAGCCACTGTAATAAAAACTACTAGGCTTGGAAAGCAGATGGAAATGAAATTGCTATGGAAACAAGTTTTCCTTGAAGAGCTACTGGTGCATGTCTAAACTTTTGAGTGATGTGCCTGCAGGACCCTTGATTCCTCTGGGCTGAAACTACGAATACTTGATCCTTAAATGCATTCCCTTGTGGATCCACACTTTCCACCAAAGGCTCTCACCTGATCTCACCACAGACACGTTTTAAAGGACTGTTTGGGTTGATAGGGATTGTACTTAGGCGTAAACACCCAGGCTCTGGCATGGCTCTTTCCTGGGGGCTGCAGGTAAATGCTGTTCCTGGTGCAGTTTCCAAGAGCAAAATAAACCCCCAAAAAGTCATACAAAGAAGTATAATCTGTCAAAGAGTAGGGACAGATAAATAATGCTTCTATTCCTCTTGACAGTCTTTGGAAACAGAGGTGAAACAACCTCACTGATGCCGCTCAGCTTGAAAAGAAAAGCCATTCATGTTTTAGCATCAGGACGCAAAAAGATCATAGTTTGGGGAATGTATGGTTTAAAGCAAAGAGAACATTCTTTGTGCATGAAGCTTGGTTGGAAAAACCGGAAAAGTTTAATGGGAAGTTAATGATGTGCTAGAATGTAATCTGTACAGCTGTTAGTAGAAAACCACTACCAACTGTTCTCTACGATGCACTTTGTTTCCTTTTTAGGGTTCGTCGGGGTTCCTCTGCCTCCAGAGTTGTAATTCACTTTTCAAAATATACCTATTCCCTCCAGCATATTTTTTTCCAGTCTTCCTCTATGTTTCTTCAACAAAGTCCCTGGCCATCCTTCGGTTTGAATCCTTTCATTCTCTCATTTACTAAGTGTCTCTTTCCCCCTGCAATTTCTCTTTCCTGCCCTCTTTTCCTTCAAGCTATCAAAATAGCACTAGTCCACAAACAATCCATAGCTCCTCTTTCTTACCTCTGTTGCCTCTCCATTGGAACAGAGTCTCCTGTTCAGTCAAATTGACTTTCTTAGTGTTCCATCACATTTACTGGAATTTTGGCCCTTACATGGAACTATGACTGGGCCATCCATAATGAACCCTGACAGTAGCGGCCCTCTGGATCTTTGAATAGCATGTCAAGCATTTTTCGTTCTTAGATTATTTGCTTTGCATTGATTTGAAGCCACTGGTGATCCGCAAAAGAGGATCAGCAGGGTGAGGGTGACCGCAGTTCTTCAGTACAATCATTTGTACAGTAGATTAAGTGCTGTACTTTATCTGCAGCGTGATTAACAGGAACAAAGGTGCTGGCAGATAGCTCTGGAGGTTGACCTTCTATTTTGACAAAAGCTTTATAGAGACCTGCTATCAAATTATTGCAGAAATATGAAGCGGGCTGTACATATATCTATTCTTTTTGTGCCTGGTGAGCTGTGTGAAGGCTGAGAGCTCTTTCCTGCAGAGAAAAATTTATGGAGTCATAGAATGGTTTGGGTTGAAGGGACCTTAAAGATCATCTTTAAGGACAGAGACACCTTCCACTAGAAAAGGTTACTCAGAGTTCTATCCAACCTGGGCTTGAGCACCTCCAGAGATGGAGAGTTCATGACCTCTCTGGGTAACCTGTTCCAGTGCCTGAACATCCTTATAGTAAAGAATTACTTCCTAATAACTACTCTAAACATCCAACCTTCGTGTAGACTCACTTCATGTACTAGAAGGGACTGTGATTTCTTCCTGGAGCCTTCTCCAGGCTGAACAGCCCCAACTCTCTCAGCCTGCCTTCAGCCTTCATAGGAGCCATTATTATGTAATAAGAAACAAATTACCATTCTCCCCCACAGTATAACAGTACTGAGAATTGTCAACAAGTGGAACAATGGTGAGATGGTCCCTAAACTACTCCACAAGTCTCTCTTGACTACACTGCTGTATGTTGCCAAAATAAAAGCTGTTTCACAGCAGTGCCTTCCTATCCACATCTGACAGCCCTCGAGCATCACTTCTCTGTGTGTCCCCGTTGTTGTGTGTGACATAAAAGTGGTAAATGGCAATGTAACCCAAACCATCTCACTTTTTTTTTCTTTTTTTCCTGTTGTATGCCATCCAGGAGCCATACTCTGAGGGATGTGAATGGGAAAAAGTGCATCAAGTCAGAGGGCAGCTGTGGTATTAACTATCTCTTTTCCTCATAGCCTTCTTGCCTGGCTTTAGCTTCTCAGCAGCAGCTCTTCAAGTGCAGCAGCAAGGAGCAATCCAAGTTTATTATAGCAGATGATGCTAATACTGTCTTTTTTTTTACAAAGGATAAAAACTTATGTCTGCCTGAGGTCAGCCGTATTTCTAAACTCTTCAGAATGTTTGCACTAAAATATTTACACAGGTAACAATTACATGACAAAAGCTCATTATGCTATGACATATTATAATAGATTGTGATTTTACATATACAGAATTAGATTCTTTATATGTATGAAATCACAAAAGCACTCTTTTAACTGCTGTAACTGGGTAAAATTATGGCACATAATTTCTTTTTTTTTTAACTGTTTAGTTCTCAAAACTCCACATCCAACAATCTCTATGGGGAAACACAGGACAAATTTAACAATTCCATATACGCAGTAGAATAAAAAAAAATGAGAACTCGAGTGCCCTGAAAAAAACCAAAAACATTATTTGTGATACATGTTTACTTAGACTGAAGGACTTCACTGCTGTAAGTTACAACAAAACATCCCCAGCACAGGAAGGACATGGAGCTGTTGGAGAGAGTGCAGAGGAGACACCAAGGTGATCAGAGGGATGGAGCACCTCTGCTATGGGGAAAGGCTGAGAGAATTGGGATTGCTCAGCCTGGAGAAGAGAAGGCTTTGAGGTGACCTAATTGTGGCCTTCCAGTCCCTGAAGGGACCCCACAAGGATGGAGGGGAACTTCTTAAAATGGCATGGAGTGACAAAGGGGAATGGATTCAAACCGAAAGAGCAGGTTCAGATCAGTTATTAGGAGGAATGTCTTTTCTGTGAGGGTGGTGAGGCCCTGGCACAGGTTGCCCAGAGAAGCTGTAGCTGTCCCATCCCTGGCAGTGTTCAAGGCTAGGCTGGATGAGGCTTGGAGCAACCTGGGATAGTGGAAGGTGTCCCTGGCCATGGCAGGAGGGGTTGGAGCTAGACGATCTTTCAGGTCCCTTCAACCCAGGCCATGCTGTGATTCTGATCCATTGGGCACTTCATGACATGTTGGTCTCCTCCAGGAACTCAGCATTAGATTAGGGCAGCATCAGAATCATGGTTCTTAGCCAGAATCATCACCCCAGTACTGCACAGACCTCATGTACACACCAAGAAGCCACCTGAAGCTGGACTCAAACACGCCAGAACTGGTGCTGGCATGAAGAAAAGAAATGTCAGGGAGCTACTCAGGAAACAGAACTTGATCTTTTTCTCATTAATGAGCCAATAGGGAGCATGTGTGTGTCAGGCCAGCTACTGCACAGGAGCACGTCGATAGCAACAGTGGCAAGAAATGCCTCCATCCACCTTTGAGCCAAATAGTCTGTGTCATTTCCTCTTGGACCAGAGCCTTGCTACCATGATTCATGCTCTGCTTGGTTACTACAACCCACTGCATCTGGAGCTGCACAGATGCAGAATAAAAAGCTACAAAACCAGACGCACTCATGAGAATCTTGACTGAGGAATAACTTCATCTACAAGACTGGGGTGAGACATTCTGGTGCATTGAAAATGTAGTTTCAAATAAAGTCTCGTCAGCAGTCCAGCCATTTTTTCATGAGCAGATCATAACAGAATCATGGAGAAGTGAGGGGGAGGTCTCTTATGTCAACAACCAAGTCATTAACAGGGTGAACATATTTAATATTACTCTTATGTTTACCTCCATTGTCTAGATATACCAGTGAGAAAAGTGCAGATTTGTGGAAGGCAGAGAACTGTTTCTCTCATGCAAGGAAGTTTGTGTTGCTTACACAGCCTCTAGAGCTTAAGGTGCACTTTTTCCCCATAAGCAATAAATTCAGTTAAGAAATAGCATTTTGGACACAGCTGTCTTTGACTCACGTAGTGGATCTGAGTCCAGCTGAATTTCTCTCCAGACTGGGGAAATCTGAATTTTATCAGCTTCATGAATCACTACCAGCTTTCCTCACTTGACTCCAGAGTCACCCAATTTCCATTCTTTGGACACAAACCTGTTCAAAAACAATGTGAAATAATGGGTGGAGGGTCCTTGTGATGCAGTGCCTGGCTGTGAAGAAGGGTTAGTCATCTAGAGCCTGACAAAAGTCTTCACCAGAGAGCTGATGTCCAGTTATTCAGAGAACACTCAGTACAGCCTGTTCCAAGCCAAGCAGAGTCTTCCAGGCAACTGATCCCACTTCCTGTCATTTTCATGTAGTAACTACAGTACCTTGCAAAAATTATGGTTTGAAGCTGCACAAACTGGGTATAAATGAACAAATTACCATGGCAAATGGAGCAGTAGCTACAGATGATGATGATGTAAAGTGGATGTATTTGTATGTACATAAGAGGTTCAACTTAGTAGCTTTTAAATATACGTTAGCATTCTAACAGGGTTTTGCCTAATGTTCTTATGCTAATATCAGGCCAGGCAGAACCATGCTGTATGAATGTTATTCATCAGTGTCAGTCAAACCAGCCATAATTAGAGTTTAACATTTTCTTTAAAATATATTTTGCTGTTAATGAGCTCATGCCTAATCAAATATAATGAAAGACCAGTCCCCAAACACTGCCACTGCAGATTTAGGTGAGGTTTAACAAAGGATAGCCATTAAAATGAAGCAATTGGGTTTAATTTTCTCTAGTCATTCAGCATGGACAGCCTTATCAAAACATCTGACAGCAACTATCTTAATTTATTTCCTGGGTTTAAATATGATTCACACTACAGCCAAAGTTGATTTTGTCAACTCTACTACACCGTTTTTAATGGGGGTGGGGGGGGTGTGGGTAGAGAAGAGAGTGAGAGAAAAAAAGATACATAAATAGTCGGTCAAGGAATTTGTATTTAATCTGACTAAATAGGTTCACAAACCATACTACCGGCAGACAGAGTATAAAATCTTCAGAAATGTTGAGTCTAAATGTAAGTTCCCAAAGGCCTAGACACTTCAAAAACAGGATGTAAGCTCCCAGCTCACTGCACTGAGTGTCTAACGCCTAATTTCCTTCCCACTCAACCCCCTGGCCGCAGGGTAAACAACTGGGGAGAAATTTACAATAGGATGAAGCATCTAATCCCAAGCCTCTAATCACCACTTTCTAATTTTAAGCAAAACAGTGTGTATCTTTCAAAGCTCTGCCTCACTATTACTTACCCAGAAAGATATCTAAATATTAAGATCCCTGCATTGTGGTGTCTCTTTGGTGAGGCCTGGGCAAGAAGCAGCTTCATCGGCACAGCTCAGGGACAAGATCTAACAAGGTTTTTCGTTCCTCTGACTCCACCCTGCCCATTTTCTACCTCCATTCCGGTATCTGCAGCTCTCTTACACAATGTCCCATTTTCAAACACTTAATCCTGAAACAAACTTCAGGTCAGAAGCTCCAGCACTGCTCTCTGACATCCAGAGTCTGGGCTTGTGCATCAAGGCCAACTGTACTGCTGTTGAAACAACCTTTATGAAGAAAATCAATCTCCTTTAAACGGAGAAGAGCAATGACTCCTATACCTTCAGATCTTGCACTTCTTATTTTTCTCTGGGCTAACCTGAATGCAGGGCTTCATTGCATTTATTCCCCTACTCCTTCTGGCCAATGAGAAGGGGGAACATCAATCACAAAAACCAGAAAACCCTGTGATTGTGGCAAAACCCGGTGAGACCTCTCCTGTGCTATGGTGAATTTCTCAGTTTTTAAAGATGAGTGTATGGTAGTGGCTACAAACAAGCCAAGAACAAGTGAGTGTGAGACGACCACCTAGGCTATGTACAGTAAGCACCTTTACTTGCACATGTTGAGCAATGGTTACTGTACAAGTTAACTAGCTGGTTGCTGCCCTGATGCTGAGAATTCCTTCAGACTGGCTAGTTCTCATTCTGGGGAAAAAAAAATGGCCTTATTTGGCACTTGCTTGATTCTTCAAGGAATGTCCAGACAACAGCATTAAAGCAAGGCGTCAATCAGGGACAATTTTTGGGACAATTGCTACCCCATTGTTCACCTTGCCAAGCAAGCCTTCCCAGAGCACTTATTTATCAAATGTCTGAACCATATTTTATGTTCAGAGGTGTCTAACACTGTGAATGAAACATGGTGGAGGCAACACCTGAACAAAGCCTGAACTTCCCCCCTGCTGCTGGCAGTTTGCAAAGAAGAGAGCTCTGTACATCATTGACTGGGATTCACACTAGTGAATACAACCCTATCAATCTAAATACAAAATTAATATTTAGAAACATTCCTAGGATAGGTAAGGAGAGGTTATCAGCTCCTTGCAGATTGTACAGATGAATGCATGGCAGGTTTTCCCAGGGAATTATCTCTAAAAGATACACCTCAGCAAAATTACTGCAAGAATTTTGCTTCTTTACCTTTATTTGTGTTCTCCAAAACCCAGCTCTTACACAACTTCAGAGTTTTACATTTCATGGAGAGAAGGTGTATCTCCCACAGACAGACTTTAGTGTCCTACTGAAAGCAAGTATGTGTCTTAGCAAAACCTTTGTCCAAAATCTCTGGTGCCTGTGGCCTATTGAGCTTTTTGTCTGCAGATTGAGAAAATAGAAGCTAAAGATTTACAAAAAATGGACACTAAACAAAAGGTTTACAAATTACAGTACGTAACAACGACATATGTGGAAGGAATACTGCTATTCCTTCTGTTATTGATTCTTTTCCCTTTCAGTTTGCTCAAAAAGCTCCTCAAAAGCAGGGCTAGTCAAAGCATCCATTAAATGATGGGAGCAGGGGGGCACGTAGAGGGAATAATATCTTGTGTGAATGTTTTAATTTAGTCATCATTTCTTGAAGTTCTTTATTCCATTGAAACTACAGAGAATGAAAAATTTTGCTCAGATTTTATGTGTTGAAAATGGGCTTTGTTCCTTTGGCTTTTTGTATTTAAATTATAAAACAGAAAATTTTCAGCAGAAAATACCTTTCCAACAGTAAAATCTTCTTGTGGAAAGTCAGTTTCCAAGAAAGAATGCTGATTTTTTGACTGGCCATTCTTAGCATTGATCTTTCCCTAATAGTGTGGAATGTAACATCTGGAATTATCACACAAAAGAAAATTATTTTCTTTTCTCACTGTAGTAATCACTAGGCCAGCTTGTCTCAAATATGAGTGACAGCATTTAATTTAGACCTGAATTGATTTAGTCCAGAGTCAGGCTGATGAATAAACTGTTGACAATACAAACATTGAAACTGAGCTAAAACAAAAGAACTTAACATATACTGAAAAAATTCAAGTCTGGAAATGTTGGACATTCAAGCTTGAGTAGGTTGAATGAACTTAGTTATGGTCATCCACTTAAAATCTGGTTTAAAAACTCATAATGAAAAGGATTTAAGACAGTACTGCTCATTTAGCTCCCATCAACGAAACTGTCATTTTACCATTCCATGTCTGTCAGGTTATGTCACAGCCCTCTCACTTCAGATCTTTCCAGTTAAATTAATATTTTATTGCTAATTAGCCGTGTCATTGCCCCACCAACAGCACACACCTAAGCACCAGTCAGACCATGCACATAATTAAACAATTCGATACAACAGGACTGTTTGCCAACAGAAGAAAAGAATCACATTCAAACCCTTGAATCACTACAGCCTAGTTTAATGGATCTGAAAATAAATGCACAGTCTGAAAATAAAAGCCTGCTTATCACTTGTATTCCCCACAGAAGCAGTTCTGTAAGGTCAGAGTGAAACCTTGGCCCTGCCTTCCCGACACATGGAGCAGTCCAGCAGAGCAGGCACAGTTGGTGTTTTTCTGCTGAATTGTTGCAAAAAGTTTGATCCCGTCTGATAGCAGCATGAAGGAATCTGACTCATATTCATAATGCTCCTGAGGTGCTCCGGGGTTATGGCAGTAGTATGACTCTGTTTGCTTCAAACACTCAAGAGAGGTAGAAGAAAAACACCACAATATCGTATGTGTGGTCTTGTTCTTAACATCCTACAGCCGTGGATAGACTGGAAACAAACAAACAAACAGCATAAAAAATGTGGCCATGCATTATTTAGGCAAGAGGCAGAAAAGACTCAACGCTCACCAGTGATTGCCTGTGACGGGAGATGGGCTCAGAGCCAGACACGCACACATCTGCTTTCCCTGCCAGTGAAGTATGCCTGGTTAGAAGTGAGCTGCTAATCTCTTCAGCAGGGTATTTACAGTTCTGCTGTAGGCCTGGAAAAGTAGCTATGGAAGATTTTTAACAAATCATCCTCATGTTTGCAATAAGGAGGTTAATGTATACATTTTATGATGAGCTGAAGTTTCTACTCTGCACAAAACTTCTATGTTTTTCTGAGCATCCTAACACCTTTTTTTAATACTGGAGAAGGAAAGCAGAAATCACCTGTACTGATAGGCAGTGTGAACCCTTGATTCCAGCAGAATCCACACAGGAAGACAGGAGAAGTTAGCCAAGAGAGGAGCCACAAAACTTCAATTATCCATTTGAAGTGTTCCAAATATCAGGGGCAACACCAGCAGAGAGGCTGCAGACCCACTGAGTGACTCTGTGCTTTAACACAGAGGGCTGGAAGTGTCACTTCAGCAGGCATCCCACATTCTGCTTACCCACAGCCCCAGCCCTCAGGTGTGGTGTGGGTGAAGCTGATTTCCCCTTTACGAAGACACATATCTTCACCTCAGCCACAGACTGGATGGGATGATGATCATTCCTTCTCGGTGTTGTTAAACCATCTTGGCCTTTGTGTGTTGTTTGGACAAGAAAGTCCCACCTGGAGATAGGTCTAACATGAGGAAATCTATGTAAGCATAAAAGAGGTAAAGTAGCTGCCATGTGATAATCAGTTAAATTTGTTGTCATTCTAAGCTGTGTTTTTAATGGCTCAGAGTGGCAGAAAAAATATGAAAAAAGCATGTTTGAGTTCTCTTTCTCCCGAAGCAAGCTGCAGCTTAATTATAACATTCTGTTGTTAGCACCCTTTAATAAGGCTTAAATTCAAAAGAAAAGGATAATGAAAGAGATGAATGCAGAAGATGTAAGTGTGAAAGTTCATAGTGGAGGAAGCTTTGGAAAAGCAAATGGATGTGACTCGCATGGCAGACTTAGACTATACCTGATGCGAGAAAACATAGTTATTAAAGCTTAACTCCTAGCATTTATACTGAGAAAGAAAAAGTGTAAGGGGTTACAGAAAAGCCTCTGTCAAGCAGTGCTGCTTGACAAGAAATAGTTTGAGGTTTAAAGCACATCCCTGAGATAGGTAAAGCAGCAGGAGCTAATGGATAGAAGGGGGCTTCCTGACTGCCTGCCATATCAGGAGACACCCAAGGCTTGCTTTTTTTCTGGACACACCGCATCAGTTTGATTTGCTGACCTACTTGGGTGGAACAATTTGCCAAGAAGACTCTGTCCAACAGGCCATCATCTGTATCGTGTGATGTAGCCAAACAAACCTTCAGCTTTGCCAGAAGCAAGACTGATTCAGTAGCAGGGAACTTGGCACAAGCTGTCTAGGGGGGTGCTCTGATTCATCTGCAACACCAGCTGGGACAGGGGGACTCTATTCCTCACTGCCGTCTGCCTGAAAGAAGGCAAAGAACAAGTCTCATTAGTCCTGGCCACCATCCTAGGAGGCAAAGTGCTGCAGGACCATAAAAATCATACAAATCCAGAAAAATAGGACTAGGCAGGACCTCTAGAAGCTATCTAATTTACATCCTACCACTAGCACGGCACTTCTTGTTGCCATCAGAAATGTGGCTGTGAGGAAGTATTCACAGAAGAGAAAAATGTGAACCAAAGTGCATACATAGCCACCCACAGCAATGTTGAAGGAATGGGAAACTGAAACTCATTTACTACATATTCATTTTTGCCTTAGACTCTGTAGCTTTCATAAGTCCAGTCTAAAAATAAAGTCAGAATGTTGGCTGATATTACAAAGAACTTGATGGAAGTACTACAGAGCTCTTGAAGAAAGAGTGATAAAATTATCCTTTTTTTCCCACGCTGAGATTTTCACTCTATTTTTAACTCTGTTTGTTTCCCCCCTCTGAAACGTTATAATTACTGGAGAAGCAGAGCAAACTTTGAAGGAGAAGATGAACATTTCCTGGTGTTACCAAAAATTTCAAATTGTACTTCTGGCTTCTGGGTAGTTTCCTTTATCTCTGGGTATAGAAACAACACAGCTTCGGGGCAAAGATCCCTCAGAAAATTAATACCTATTTTTGGTATTGTTTCTTTCTTTTTTCCCTGTCTTCTCAAAAGTACAAGTTCCAAACACAATGCTGTAAACTCTCAACATAAACAATATCTTCAATATTGCAGTATTTTCATAAACAACTTCAGTCTGAAAAAAAATGAAAGAATTGATAGGAAGCAAAGACAGACTGTGGCAGAAGCCAGAAACAAATCTGTTTTTTTGAGGACTCTGCAGTGGCTAAAGGAAGCCCTGTCCATTTCCATCATTATTCTAGTGTTTGGGTTAAAGCTATGACTGCATTTTTGTATTTGAAGAAGTTTCTTAGTGGCTGCATATAGAGCAATGTGCTGGAGTAGCTGGAGAGTTTTCTAACATATTTGTTTTATTTATGAAATAGACACCTGGTGTTTACTTTAGGTTTCCCTGGAAGCCTTTGTGAGATTGAATAAGGCAGTGGTTCATATATCTTCTAGATATTTTTCCTTGGCTGTGCAGAACTGGGTTACTATAAATAAAAAACTTCTTCATTTGTGAAGAATTTGCTGCTAAGTCTCTCTCAGTTTTTCTCTAAAGATAGATTTTTCCAGAGCTGAGTCACAGGTCATGCTCTGATGTAAACAGGGGACAGATAGCACAGTCCAGCACAGAGCATTGCAACAGAAAAAAATGTTGCAGCAACACAGCTTCAAAAAGATGCTCACAGTACAGATCCTGTGAGTCACAAAACTTTCAGGATTACTCCTTTATGTGCCATAAAGGCATAGACCGCATAGAGTAGTCACAGTTCTGGCATATTCAGTCTGTCCTTGCAGGAGGTGCAGGCTGATACCTCTATCATCTCAGAGCTATTTCACGTGGCTCGTGGGGGTTCCAGCAGCCTGAGCAGCTGGATGTTTTTTAGAAACAGGTGGGAAACTATTAGCCTTTTCATCAATGATCTCAAGATTCCTTCAGTGAAGAAAACTTTGTGGGAAGGTGGGGTTTTTTCCAACTTAAGACCGAAGAAACATGGATGGCTTACTGTTTTATAGCTGCTGCCCAACCCATCTCACTTTGGCATCTGAACTGTGCTGCATTAGTCATCGGTTACATCAGTCAACTTTTTCTTATAAAGGGCACCCTATCGGCCTTCTCTGAAGGCATGACTGTACAGCAGAGGGGATCCGGGCCCCCACACATGGCCTGACCGTCCACTGCCCACTCGGACACAACGGCTGGGCACAGGACAAGGCAGTCACATGCTGTGGTCCCCAGGTACACAGCACAGCCACATCCTCATTTCAGAAGGACAGGCACTATTGTAGCCAATATAGCTAGTTCCCTGGAGGCAGAGTGAGGAGGAGATCATACTCTCTCAGATCTGAATCTATGAACAATAGCTGAAAAACTTACATATTAGAAACTCATCCTGGCCCTTAAGTGCTAAGATGAGCAAAGAAGGGAAGTAACTCCTTCAGTTACAGTCAATGCTTTCCAAAGCTGGGCAGCTCAAGGAAGTACGTGCCCTTTGCTTTGGAATGTCAACTGCTAGTGCTAGCAGTGTTTTACTCAACAATGGTGAGCATTAATAACTACTAATCAGTAGCCATTAACAGCTGAGATGGAAAGTGGCCCAAGAGAATGGCCCTTTCAGGCAGCTGTGGACCATCAGGTGCATGGATGGTCATACCTCTATTCTCCTTGTCACAGAAACGCAGGAACCACAGGGCTTCCACAGGGTACCACAAAGAAGTAAATCAACTGATCTAATCTTTTCCACTGTGACTCATGTTATCCAGGGGAAACAAGTCCAAAGTCCTTGACTACAGACCCAGACTCGCATATATGCAGGTACCAAGGTATCAAGGTGGGGCACACATTCTCCCTTTACCTCTTTAGAGAGGCAGAGCTCTTATTTACTTCACCTAAGACATTTCCCACTTTAATACCTGCACCCCTCCTTACACTTTAGAAAACCTTATTTACCCTCTAAAAACACCTAGTATTTTACCAATAAAAAAAGACCACCTGGCAGAAGTGTAATAGCATAGTTAGGAGTGGCAGGCTGGCTGCTGGACTTGCACTCACAGGCTGAAGGACAGTGCTTTTCTTCTATAAGATCAATGTGTTTGCCTACTAAGTGCCAGTGTGACCAAAAGCAGGGTGGCACAACTGTGTAACTTCTGCAGGGGATAATGAAGAAATCTTGAAGGAAGCTCAAGAAAAGCTTGCATTATAGAGCTGATATAGGAAAAAAAAGATAAGGGTTTCCTTTCCCACTGTGCCTGTACATTGTCCTGCAAAGGTTGTTCCAGAAAGTTTGCTAGTTTCTGATCCTTTTTTCCTTCTAAATAATGCCTGTGCTGACATACAGGCTGACTGAAGTACTGTAGTTATTGTAAAATGATCAGGGGAATTTTGGAAAGCGATGTTCTTGTACCAGCTGCCTCTGCACAAATAGTCCTTGCACATGTAAAAAGAGCAAATGCGTTGTCAAACTTTGCCTTGAGCCAAAGGACAAGTTGAAGAACCACCTATGGCTGTGAAGTTGTGCTCAACAGCAGGAAGGTTTGACAGTCCTGTGTTCTTTCAGAAGACCTCTTGTCCCAGCTCTACATCACAGGAATTATTACAATTCTCATGAGACACTTGACAGTCCATCAAGGTACTTCATGACATTAAGCCCCTTTTTAGTCAACTCTGTCACCAAGGAAATAGAAGTGCACTAAGTGACATGTTCCATGTTCAGGTCTTAGCCATCCTAAATGTGATCTTGTCAGGAGTGGAGGAACAGAAATGATTACACTTTTGGATGAGTCTGATTAACTGATTAATCTACACTCTAAACAGTTGTTTTCAAAATTATACTCTACATCTTCGAGGGGACAGAGAAAATATGGCTCGAATTATGAGGTATGCTTTTCTTCTCACCATGAATTGGTTTTTTGATGAATTTACATCAAAGACACATTAGTATGGTTTTTGGTGATGTTTGAAAGCCAGCAATTGCAGATGTATTATCAGAATATAGGAAAAGGATTCACGGAGAGATTTTCATAAGATTGTCTTGAAGTTATAAGAAAAAAATACATCATACCAAGCTTCTTCTGATTTGTGGTTATGAGTTCTTAGTCATGTATGTACGTATAGCTTTAGTACCATGTGGCTATGAGTGCATAAAATGGCATTTGCATTGATATCACCAGTTAAGACAATCAAGTCCACAATTAAGACAGAAATAGATTTTAATTACAAATGAAGGTTATGTAAGTGTAAGTGCAGATGGAATAATTAGAGCCTTTATAGTGAAATCCTGAATGCTTGTTCATGAAGCCATAAAAAGTTATAGCAACATCTGGTGCAATAAGAGAATAGAATACTCTTCATTTTTTAAGTACCTGCTAATGTGAAAAGAAAATGTCTCTGAACTGGAACACATGCAAAGTGCACACACTGCACTTCGAAGGTCATAGTATCATGTTGTTTATTGATGCATGTTGAATGTTTTAAAGTAAGGCATAACAAGCAGTGCATAAAGAAGTAAATCAACTAATTTAATCTTTTCCACTGTGACTCATGTTATCCAGGCTACACAGTGGAAAACAAAGTGGCATCTTGCTGAAAACCAGCAGACAGCATAAATACAGAGCCCGTTTACAAACACTTCACTGAAGGATGTCTTTTAGAAGCTGGGAGTTTTTGCTGTCTTTGTTATTATTGTAGTGAGATAAATTGTAATTCCTTTTTAGCCTCTGCTTATGACTACGTCAGTTTGGCCAATTTTATTTTTTAAATAAAAAAGGGCACATCACTTCCGATCACAGTTACTGTGATGCTTTGATTACAAGGCAAAATCCTAATGTTTCACAGTCCATGAAAAATAAATTTATATGGCTTTTGTTGTTAGAGGAAGAAATGCCCTGAAACAGAAAAATAGTAGCACTTACGGTGTCATTACATTGACATCAGTTGGGAATACTCCCAGGATGACTGTGCCCCAGAAGTACTCATTAAATATCTCATGGAAGGAATAAGGAAATACAAACTGAAATAAAATTGCTCTATATACATCTTTCAGTGGTAAATGTAATTTGACATGTGACTGCACTTCCTGTGTGAATAAAATTTGCACAGGAAGTTTAGGAAGATAAGATGTCTTTGGAGCCTACTTTGGTCAAAAGAAAGCAAAGGAAAAGTGTTTTCCATTACTCCCTGTAGTTGGCACTTTCTAAGTGGTTCCCCAAACACAGATAGCAATGCTTCACTTTGAAAAAATAACAAATAAATGCTTTATCTCAGTTTTGACTTGTAATCTGAAGACTTGGATTCCCTGAGGAAAAAAAAAATCCTATTCCACAGAATGATTTTTTTCAGGCTGTAAAGGTGTTAGCTGACAATTCCTAAACCTCATGCATACACTTCATTCAGGCACCTTCTACACCTACTGCCTTAAAAAATGCCTTATGAAAAAAAGTTGCATTGACCTAAGCAACTTGCTCCATAAGAAAAATACAATGCAAGACTAATATTTAAAATCTCAAGAGATAGCAAGAAGAAACACTTTCTTTCTAGAATACTACCATTCCAAACAAAGGGCTTTTTAATAATAATTTTATCTTCTTTTGTTTTCTTTTCCATTCTCACTTTTTTCCTACTTCCAAAGTAATTTGAGAGCTATTGCTTAATAACTAAATATACTTCTTGCTGCTCTTTTTCTGTAGCTCAGAGGCCACGAGGTTTTCTGCAGGTGGAAGTGATGCCACCTAAAGACAGATAAAGATATTTAGTACTTCATTCTACCTCAGCTTAGTTAAGAGAGAGCAGATAGATCCTCCTCAATCTCCTGTGCTCTTGTACACAAATTCTGAGTCACATTAAAACAAAGCCATCATAAGGCCTCTCAGCAGGGAAGATAAAACTGAATTTTGCCAACTCACTCTGGGGCAGAGCAGGGCTGTGTCCAGGACACAGACTGGGAGTGGGAGAGCCAAGCACTGTCTGATTGCTTTGTCTTGCAGAGGAGGGGCTGGGCGTTATCACGGGGGCTTCAGCATCACTGCTGCACTTCAGAAAATGTAGCAAGGTTCTGAGGTTTCAGGTTCCCCACACAAATTATCCTTTTTTCTGCATGTGCCTGTAGCAGGCTCTGAAACAGCAATTCCCATGTAAGTACAGCATATCCATACCCACTCTGTGGATTGATCTGCTAGATACAATTCCAGAACCAGCTTTAAGTCACAGGCAAAATGTTTTTCAGACAGAATGGTCCCAGTGCCACTGCAAAAAGATGATGAGGAAGTTGTGAATGGGAGAGGTTTAGGATACAATCTTCAGACAGATGAATTTAGTTTATTTTGCTGTTCTGGGACATGGGGTATCATTTTCTTCTGAGCAGCAGGTTATCTGCATTTGGGGATGCATTTGGAAACATCAAAATAGAGAAAAGCATCCACTTTTCCTTCATATTGGAACCTCATTGTCTAAAAATTCTTCATGAGTTGCATGTTCGAGTATAATAGCAAGAAAGAGTGAGCTGAGGTATGATTTAATTAGCCTGATGCTTGGTGAGTTTGTTTCAGTGAAGAAAAGCAGCCCCAGCTTTGAATATAGGATTTGTTGTTCCCTTTGTGGGCAGCAATTACTAAATTTTATACAGACATAGGCTGACTTTATGCACATGCACACAAAAAATCCAACAGCAACAACAAAAGAAGGAAAACAACATAAAGAAGTCTTAGAAGTTTTTGCAGAAGAGACTAGAAAATTCTAAAAAATTTTAATCTAACCAAGTCTAAATAAATAGTTGCGTTCTCTGGCATACCTGATCTGAATGGGTTTCATTCATTTTAATGACTAACAATATATTTATTATTTTGCACTACATAGTAAAAGATTGACAGTGATATCTCTAAAGTATTAAAAATGTAAATTACTATAAGAGTTTCCATCTCAGTCTCTCTCCTGTTTTTCCTGGGGTGATTAAGGACTAGCTTCATTATTTAACTCCATGCTTAGCATATTGGCTGTGCTTGTCTGTGTTCTGGTTGTGAACCTGAAAAGTTATTTTGAGGAAAAGATAAATACATACTTTAACATTGATTTGTATGAGAAAACCTGAGCAATTTTTGCTTCAGAAATGAGTTATCTATTACCTGTTCAGCTGCTTTGGAAGTTCTGCCTTTTTCTCTTTTAAGCCTACTCCTGTTTTATTGATTAAGCATATCACAGTTTTAAAACCTCTCTATCAAGGTCTTTTTCTGATTACTGATCCCATGAAACAGCTGGAAACACTACTATACACAACTGTTACTTTCAAAAGGAAGTGAGTAGAAAACAACAAACAGAAAACAAACTAACCAGCAAGTGTAAAATAATCGTAGTGATTTTTGCTGCAAAGAAAACTGGCTGACTTCATCCATTTCATACTTGATGGATCCTTATCAAAGTGTATAACATTTTTTTTGCTGGAAATTATGGCCAACTGCCTTGTCTCTTCCGCCAGTTTTGTATTTGTTGCATTATGTTTATTGGAATATGCTTGCAATTTGCCATGGTCTGGGCTCACAGCTGTGGTCAATGGGAAGCCACAACCAGTGCCCTAGAGATGGCAAATAAATCTTGTGCTGACAGGTGTCTGCCACTGAGTGAAGAGAGGGTGGGCCTTGTTTTCATCCTGTATTCATTTCATTAAGTAACCAGAGGGTACATATGATTGATTATGTGAGAAATTATTGGTGCCACAAGTTCCTTCTAACGCCAGTGCCTTTGTCTGGACTGAGTTGAAAGGACAGAGTGCTTTACCCTTGCCAGAGATACATATTCCTTTATAACTCTCTCAGGAATACAGAAGATCTCCTGGCATATCTGTAGTGACCATGATGTCCATGACAGAGAGACTGAGTGGCCAAGGACTCAGCTTTCACAGCTGAAAGGAAATAGCAAAGTTTTGCATGGCTGTTTGTGGTTTCCCCCACCTTGAGTGCAAAGACCTGTGCTATTCCAGCACTTCCACTGTGTCCCACAGTTTGTTGGAACTGGAAAAGGATTGATAAACAGGTTTGCCATTGTAAGGGAGACCCAACAGACAAAAAAACGAACACAGTTTCTTTTCCTTTTCCTTTTCCTTTTTCCCTTTCTTTTTCCCTTTCTTTTTCTTTTTTTCAATAGAAATGGCAAAATTATCTAGAAGAGCTGTTTCTCTGCCTGTCTTTTTTGTACTCTGTGTGCTGGGGACCCGAAATGTAAGCAGCTCTGCAGTAGTAGCAGACTGCTCTTCTTACCTTCTTTTTAGCTCGCTTACAAAACTCAAAATTGGAGCACTCGTGTCCAGAGAAAAGATAGATCCTCTTCATGACAATGGATTTCTAGTTTCCACATGAATACTAGATGACAACTGTTTTCCCTAATAATCTGTAAAAATCTGTAAATAAAATCTGAAAATAATTCCCCTGTTGCTATCAGGATGTTTGTTCTGTTTAGGCCTGCTTCTTGGATATGGTTATTTTACCTCTGGATTGCAGTTATCTGATTGTATCAGAGGTACACAGTGCTATTTTCCAGCTGAAAATTGTCCATCACAGATTCTCAAATTGATCTAGGTTTATGGAAAAAAATTCTTTTTTGGAAAAGTTAAACAGGAAGGTGAACAATGTTACTGAAGATGTGACCCCCACTCACTTCAAACAGTCCATCCCAGTGCTATGCTAAAATAAGGCTAGATTTGTTTGCAGATAAGCCTCTTGTTGATCAAAAATTTATAGAACAAACTAAATGGTATTATTTTAATTTGTTGTGATTACTTCTACTGTCTCCAATTGTGATAACACTGGTCATGAACATGCTACATATGTCAAAGTTTAATACCATTTTGACAGCATTGTGCCATCTTTCTCCAGAAAGATTATTGCATTTTTGCTCAAAACACAAGGCTGACAATATGGGTTTAATTTTCTGAAAATAATTCCCTTTACTGATACTAAGAACTTATTCTGAAGCTGTAGAAAGAAAATTTTCTGTTCACCCACCCCATCGATAGTGAATACTTACGGAAAAGAGAAGTGTCATCTGTAACTAAGGTTTCAAAAGTCTTCTGAAGTCCCCAAAATTGATTGAATATTCCACAATTCACATGTCAGGGATGGCATAGAGATCTGTGGGTTCTATTTCATCCCAAAGAAAAAGCATGGAAGCTTTGAGCATTTGCTTTCAAAACAACATTGCAATATTCTTCTTTTCAGAACCATGATAGGTTTTCATAATCACAGATAGGTGGAAAAGAAAGAAAGTTAAATAGCAAAACACAAGTCAAATACCAATGTGTTAGAGAGAATTAATTGCTCTGGCAAATCGGGTACAAAAGGGAAGGTTTTTTGATCAGTAAGAATGCAAATCTATGCAGTGAAAACTCAAAAATTAAATATGAATTTTAAAGGGACAAGTTGATGGTCATTAGGAAAGTTTTCATACTACACCTCCACCCTTAAAGAAATTGGTTGGCAAAATCAAAAGAATACTGGATACATTTGTAAGACAACTAATCCTTGGAGAAATGAGACTTGATAAACAGAAATTAAAATAGAATATTTAATGAAAATGCCACTATAGCAAAATAAGTCTTCCGGCTGCTATGAGATAGATACTCATGAAAGCTGTAATGACTTGGATGAGTAACTTGCTTTTAATCAGCCAGCTTTTGCATGATGACTTTTTAAAATATGCAATTTGGTAATAACACAAGAAAATTTTTGAAGTAGCAGCTGAAGAATATGGCAGGAAACCAGAGGTAACAAAGACTAAAAAATTACTACTTCTTTGCTTATTAGCCAGTGACTAGGTGGTTTGGTTTATCCATATCTTGACTACGAAATAATCAATCTGTAAAACGCCACATTTTTTGAGGTCACCAAAAGCTGACTAGCATTGTGAGAATAATACAGCACTTTTAACAAAATGGCCTCAGAGTCTGCTAGGATGCGGTTCCTCCTGGGTCCCGAGGCACAGTACTCATGACACTGAATGTCTTCCCAATCTTTCTTCCTCTGCTGTTAGAGATATCAGGATCAAAATTAATGTTCTTATGCAGTCTTTCCCTGCATAGGCATTTCCTTCCCTGCATAGGCATTTCCAAACATCAGTGATCAATTTCTCATCAGTGAATGCAGTATCTCAGCTGAAAAGTGTCCATGCCTGTCTCTGGTAGGACTGGATTTCTGGACAGCTCTGGTTAGAAACAGGGCAGCTCTCCGTGTGTTGCCATCTGTGGTAAAGATCTCTGGGCAGTGATCTGTGCAGAAGTGTGTTCCCAAGTATCTCTGGGACCAGGATCTCAGGAGGTTTGGGCACAGTGGTGCATTCAAAAATCTAAACCATTGGTATGTATGCGTGGGTATGAGCTGGGCACCGAGTTCCTCTGCCATGACAATCTGGGGCTCCTGTATACCTGTAAAGAGGCAAACTCTTACAGGGGGGAGAACAACAAGAAAGAGACAAACAAGGAGGGCTTATAGGAGAGCAGTTTTGAATTTGACTACCTATATTTTTCTCTAGCTGCACTTACAGTCATCTTAACCTTTGCAAGATTTTCAGCTGAAGAATCACTTTTAAAGATTCATTGCAAGTTCTAGATGAACAAAGGAACTGAATAGTCACCTTACTGTTCCATCTGTTTTTTCCACCAAGAATATCCACGAAGCAGCTTTTCTGGTCCCAAACCTAAGGGTCAGTAGCAGCTCTCAAGCTTCCTCAGTCTGACCAGTTCCTTACCTGACAACTCTTGTCTCTTCTGTGAATGTCTTTTAATGGCCTTCCAGAGCCTTCTACATTATTTTCTCCAGTCTTGGCTTCTAGACTGACCTGGTTTTCCCCTCTGACAGGTGATATCTAACCAGGTCATCCTCTCTTAAACTGCTCCCTGGAAATCCAGATTTGGAGGCTTTGTCAGGCGCATTGCAGCCAGCCCAAGGCTGTGCTGTCTTTCCACAGGAATGAGAGACCAACAGAGCTGAAAAGGCATGACGCAATTTCTGCTTAACCTTTAAATTAAACAAGTGCTTTTTCTGCTGGTTTCTCCTTCCTGTTCAAGAAGAAAGACGTAGTGATAAAACAAGTTCATTCTGGACAGTCCTAATGTTTTAGAGGCAAGAAAATACAAACTATAAAGGCATACACAAATCACCAGAGAAGTTTGCACGTGTCTATTAATCCCTGACCAGCTCCTTAGCCAAATCATATTTTTCAATGCAGTGGTTAATTACTTTACCAGGTCCTATCCCAGAGCACACATTCTGAAGTCTAATGCAGTCATGTTGGCAGTGGCATATTCTTTTGACGGATTTCCTACATGGAAAGTCCCTCCTCTGTAATTAATGTTCTCTTTTTAGTTTGCCAGTAGCATCCCAGTACTCACCAGCCTCCCAAATGAAGACTGAACATCAGCTAATGAAATAATTGGTCTTGTCCAGAGGTGCTTGTTATATATTTCAAGCAAGTCACAAGCAGGGAGAACAGGGAGGGAAAACGTGGGTAGGACTGTGCAGTTGCAGTGACTCAGCATGTGTAATTAGCATTAGATGGTGGCTTTTATGTCATTACTCTATGTAAGGTGAAGTGCTCAGGAGGACCATCAAGGGCAGTTCACTTCAAGATGCTGCAGTCTTTCAAGGGAATCTTTGTGCACCTGGTAATGGGTAATCCACCCATGCACTGTGTCCCCTCCCTTCCTCAGGACACAGCTTTCAGCACCCTTCCCACAGTAAGGACTCAAAACAAGGAGGGCTGGCATTCCTGAGCTACAGGGATTGCTGGGCTGCACGAGGAAGAAAGAATTGCCGCCCTAAATTCTGGCTACAAGTAGAAGTCTCTTTTTTCTTTATACAAACAATTGAATTGTTTCAGTAAGTGAATGGGTACAATCTGTGTTGGTGTGCATGTGATAGAGAATTAACCGCAATACTTCCTTCAAGGGTAAACAGAGGTGAAGGGAGTTTATCTGTTTGTAATTTCAGCAAGAACAAGTTTATTTAGTTCTCACAAATATCAAAAAATAAATTAATCCCATTTTTTAATTTATTCAAATCTTCAACACTAATACAATGGTAGCCACACAAATCTACAGCAACAGTAAAAGAAATTCACAAAGATATCTGGCAGTATAACCAACTTTTTGGCAAATGCGGTTTTGAAAGTTCAGTATAAAAATATATTCTTTTCAAAGAGACTCTGAAAAGAAACCTGTCACTTCATCAATAACAACTTTCTTAATATTATTTTGTTATGAGTAGATCTTGAACAGAATACTCTCCAATATTTTAAAGGATTAAAGTTACTCCTTAACACCAGATCACTGTGTAGAGCTTCTTTTTGAAATGTACACCTTGTATTTGACACAATCACAAATAGCTTAGTAAGTGGCAGGTCAAAATAAATCCTGGCCCATTAAGTCCTGAAACACATCAGGTTAAATACAATATTTTCTGCAAAGGAGAGGTCTTCTATTCATTCATTAACAAGACAACAAATCCAGTTTGTATTCAGAAAACAAAGTAAATCATACTAAAGAAGATACAATAGTCTGGATTTGGGAACTGGGTAACCAGTAGCAACTGGTTTATCTTTACTTTCAGTGCTGATGTTAGCAATATTTGTTCCTCGAAATGACTGCACGCAAAGGAGTCAAAGAATACAAGTTTTGGAAAGCAATCAAACAGTAGAATAATTTCATACATTAGGGATTAGATGATAAGCCATTAAGAGTTCCAAAAGCACCGAGTACATTTCCCTACATGCCATCTCTACTGCAGTAGCATGAACATCCCTAATTCAGTAATAGAAGGTTTCTTTATGACACAGTAGATGATTTTCCAGTGATCTCAGTTCTTAAGCCATGATCTTAAAAAGCAGCTTTGATACTGGCAGCAAGGACACTAATAAATGCAAATTCATAGTGCTTTATGACTGGCCTAGTAATGTTCAATGCAGTGAAAGTTACTCCAATATTGTAATTCACAACTTTGCCCTTAATATCTGGCAGCCTTTTAGCCTCTTACTGAAGGAAAATCCCTGGAGGCAAAACTAGCTTTCCTTCTTAAAGTATAAAGCAATGCTTACTTTTCCTTCATCTCACTTAGGTCTAGAGAATATTTGTTTACGTAGTTTGGTAAAATCTTGATTTTTATCAAAACCCAGAACTACTATTAAATATATAACAAAATGGCCATTGAAATGAGAAAGGTCAGATGATATTTTTTGTTGAGATTCTTCATGCTATGTTCATAGTTACTGAAATGACAGTAGACACGGTTCCTGTCACTATGTACAAATCAGTCATCCTGGATATTTCACTGCACTTCATAGTACCTAATAAATGAACACAGCCCTAAATTTTTTAACATACACTATTGGTTGCTGTGGAAAGGAAGTGGAGTGAAAGCTGGGGAGATGGGGATCTGGGAGGTGGGGAAAAGAGGGAGCTGCCTTTGGGTAGAAAGGTGCTCAGGAGAACATGAGGCAGGAGGTGAGAGATGGGAATTGAGCTACTTAAGGGTCTGGTCAGGCAAAAAAAGAGCCTGGAACTAAAAACTAAGCCTGTAAAACTAGGACTGAAAATGCAGGTGCTTATATCCATAGAATACAGAAATACATCACTTTCTACCCATTATCATAAGCCCAGTTCTGCAGGGGACCAGATGACAGGGAGTCTTGTACTCCTTCCTATGCCTAGTGTGTACTGTTTTCCTCGACTGCTCTTACCTCTTCTTCCCAGCTTGGACACATCTTTCTCCCTTTCTTTCTCTTCGGGTCTATTATTATTCTTCCTTTCCTCTCCTGCTTCCCTGGTGTCAGTTTTGTGCCAGCACCAGGAAGGGTGCCCCACGTCCTCAGCCTGCCAGGGGGTTCTCAGCCCTGCACCAGGGCAGAGAGCTGGCACAGTCACCGTCCCCTCATCCCACAGCAGCCACAGTTGGACAGAGGGTCTTCCACGCTCGAAAGCCAACAGCTGGGCTCTGACAAGTTCCCACTGCACTCCTGAGAGATTACTTCTTTTTTTGGACTCGTCATTTGTCTGAAATACATTTTTCAGTGATGTCAAGAGACCCATTTTGGTTGTAAGCAGGCACCCTTCCTGCCAAATCTCCCAGCCCTGCTTCAAAACATGGGCGTGCAAGCTTCAAGTGAATGACTATATTGCTCATATTAACACAGAAGGGAGCATGGGTATTTTTGCCTCATACAGTCTTCGGATATGGCTGAACTTTCCAAAATGTTGAAGTCTGAAGGTTAAATGATACATTAATGTACAGAGGGTTTTATAAGGCAACGTGCCAGGCAAAAATAAAGATAGGCTTCAACAACTTGCCCTGTTTAAAATACATGATCTGATAGGAGCAAAGATACAGATGAAGAACTCAAATACGAAAAACGAGAGGAAGTGTTTAGAAGAGACAAGCAAGTGTAACAAAATAAAATTAACAAATTGAAAACCTATAGCAGAAGAAAAATCTTCCCAGCATTGAAATTTGATTAGACGTAGAATACTGGTCCTTTGGGGATGGTGTAAGCCCCATGATTCATCACCCAGCCTATAAAAATAGGTTGGACAAAATATTAGAAACATATGTCCTGCTGAATAACCCTGTGCTCTGAGATGGATGAACCAGATGACCGAATATGACTTTTCCATCTGTACCATCCATGAATCCAAGAGAATTTCTGTATCACTCTGTGGAACAAACCAGAAACCTCACTGAAAGACCTGGCCCTGCCATCAATGCCCACACCAATTAGCACCTTGCTCCACAGCATCCCTCTCTCCTCTAAATTCCTCTCAAAATTGTATTCCGAGGGAAGAGAGAAGAGAAGAGAAGAGAAGAGAAGAGAAGAGAAGAGAAGAGAAGAGAAGAGAAGAGAAGAGAAGAGATGTGGAAGCCCTTGTGTAGCAATCCAGCAAATGTCTGAATTTCTTCCCTGGACAAAAGGGATGGAAATGCTAGAAAAGGGAAGGAAGGAGCCAGCACATGATTGCTAGAAATGTAACCTGAAAATTATGGCCAGTCACCAAGGTCAACACCTCATCCTGCAACACTGCTTCTCCTTCCCATGAGCAGCACTAGTGGCTCAGAGACTTTATCATTCTGCTTACTCACTAGCAAATGTACACCCCCTCTCTCATCAGTGAAGGAATCTTTGTGAGATGCTTCAGTGATGATTTAAGAAGCAAAATTAATTTACAGCTTGAACAGCCAGACAAAGTGCCATCCACAGAAGAATTCCGAGTTGCCATGAGTAACCTGTGCTGTAAGGTCAAACACAAGGTTGCTACAAAGAGAGCTCCCTGCAGCAGCAGGAGCAGACTGCTCAGCAAGACCAGAAGAAAAAAGGCGAAACAGAGAGTGATAACGATTTTCACATTCAGTCATAAAATTGCAAATTCTTCACTTCCTACAAAGAGAGCCACATGTCTCACTGCAATAGAACTGAAAAGAGAAAAGTTTGAAGCTATAAACTGCATGATTTTCAATAAAAGGAGTATAAAAAATTCTGTTGCTTGGTAGTCAGAATGCAGTTTAACAGTTCATAGAGTTATGGAATCATAGAAAAAGCTGAGTTCAAAGGGACCCACCAGGATCATTGAGTCTAACTCCTGGCCCTGTGCAGGATGCCCCCAGGAGTCACACCATGTTCCTAAAAGTGTCCAAAGGCTTATTGAGCTCAGACAGGCTGGTGCTGTGACCACTGCCCTGGGTAGCCTGTTCCAATGCTGCTATTATCAAGCAATTGTAGAACTGATCAATTGAAACAAACCATGCAGCTGAGTTCTAACTCTTAACAAGAAAAAATAGCTACTTTACCTGCCTTCTAAGGGTGGTCATTTTGGATTATCTGGTTTAAAATTCAGAAACAGTGTTGTGAGAACTGACACCTGGAATTATCATTCTGAAGTTGCTTTCAAATCACTGAGACTGTGTGAAAATCTGGGACTTTGGCTTTCATCAAACCAGACATAAATATATAAACTTGTGGTGAAAACATTATTTCTGGATCACCAATTCCTGTCTGGCCTGGTACACAACCTCTTTCATATAGGTTCAATGAGGATGAAGCAGTGTCCTGTCACTGGGAGCTATGACTGGCTGTCAGATGCTGAGTACGGATGTGCCTCCCCAAAAATCTGAACTTTTTTTGGTATATAAAGGGCAGAAACTGGAACTTCCTGAAAACTGTCAACTGTCCTGTTCATTCTCTTCTAAGTCTTGATGCTTTAATGGCTACAGCTGTTTGCATTTGACAACATTCAGGTATTGCTGATGACAAAACCTGCTGTTTCTCAAAAAGTCTTCCTAATTCTAATGGTAATGTCCTGAGTAGAGGAACATTTCCCTAGCAGTGGAGTTGTATTAATCAGTACTACCTAGCTGTGGATCTTTCGGAATCCATCCTCCTCCTTTTGGTCCCCTACAATACAGCATTGAAGAATATGCTGGTAACTGACTTTTGCATATAATCCCATACACTTGCTTTTAATTTTTCAAAGATTGCCAACAAATTATGCAGCTTGAGTTTCCACAGTTAACACCAACAAATTTCTCATTTAAAGTAGGAATTCAGCCACTTTCGTTATGCAGGAGGAAAGAAGTGTTAACTTTCATAATTATGACATTTGTCCTCTACTTTATGAAAAGCAACTAGCTGTACCAGCTTTGTGCAGCCAGATTTTGGTAGTGGTGGGTTATGTGGTGGTTTCTGTGAGAAGCTGCCAGAAGGTCCCCCGATGGCCGACACGCCCAGTGCCAGCTGGCTCCAGGACGGATCCGTCGCTGGCCAAGGCCGAACCCATCAGCAGCGGTGGTAACGCCTCTGTGATAACGGACGTAAGAAGGAAGAAGAGTTATTGCACAGACGTAATTGTGCTCAGAGAAGAGAGCAGTGACAACATGTGAGAGGAACAGCTCTGCAGACACCCGGGTCAGTGGAGAAGAGGGGCAGGAGCTGCTCCAGGTGCCGGAGCTGAGATTCCCTTGCAGCCCATGGTGCAGCCCGTGGTGCAGCCCCTGTGCACCTGCAGCTCATGGAGATCCATGGGGATGCAGAGACCCACCTGCAGCCCCTGGAGGACCCCAGCTGGAGCGGGTGGATGCCCAAGAAAGGCTGTGATGCCATGGGAAGCCCGTGCTGGAACAGGCTCCTGGCAGGACCTGAGGCCTGTGGAGAGAGGAGCCCACGCTGGAGCAGTTTCCTGGAAGGACTTGTGGCCCTGTGGGGAACACGAGCTGGAGCAGGCTGCTCCTGAAGCACTGCACCCTGTGGAAAGGGACCCGTGCTGGAGCAGTTCATGGAGAACCGTAGCCCATGGGAAGGACTCACGTTGGAGAAGTTAAGGGAGAACTCTCTCCTGTGAGAGGGAGTCCACACTGTAACAGGGGATGAACTCCTCTCCAAGAACAGCAGCAGGAACAAACTGTGATGAACTGACCATAATCCCCATTCCCTGTCTCCATGCGCCTCTGGGAGAGGAGGTAGAGTCTGGAAAGGAGAGGGGAGTGGGGGGAAGCTGTTTTTAATGGTTTTTTTACTTCTTATTATTCTGCTCTGGTTTTCATTGGTAATAAATTCAACTAATTTCCCCAAGTCGAGTCTGTTTTGCCTCTGATGGTAATCATTGAATGATCTCTCCCTGTTGTTATTTCGACTCATAAGCCTTTCATGATATTTTTCCTCCCCTGTCCAGCTGTGGAGGGGAGTGACAGAGTGGCTTTGATGGGTGCCTGGCATCCAGTCTCAGGGTCAACCCACTACACCAATAAAGCAAAGACCATAACCGACATGTTGAGAGATATTGTTCTTTCTCTTTTAAGGCCAGCGAAATGGAAAACGTTGTCAGTGATAAAACACAGAGAGAGGCAGCTGGAAATGACCAAAGGCTTGGCATGACCTAAGTGAGATGGTGCAGAAGCAGAGGCATGTCTCTCTGCAGGGGGCTACCTGGCAACAAACCATTGTTGTGCAAGGTTTGGCCTAATGAAGGCAACAGATGATGAGACCCCAAACTTAAATGCAACTGTAGAGAATAACAGAGTTTGATAGAGATTTGTCATCACAATGGAGCAGAAAATGGGTAGGTAACCCAAGATTGAGAGGTACCTCACAGAGAAAAGTAGCAGAACACCCTGTTTTAGATGGGTTGCCTGTGGAAGAATGTGAGGACAGAAGAAAGGGAGGAAGAAAGCTACCAGAGCAAAGATATTCCCAAGGAAGGGATTGGCTGCACTTAGGGAAAACAGAAAATAAGAACTATGAAGCAGCTCTTCCCAAAAAAGGGTGGAGAAGAGGAAGTAACAAAAATAGAAGGTGGCATATGATGATAGACAGAAATAAATATGAAATCAGGCCAAATCATAGAATGATATGCAGACAGGAGAAAAACGCTGGCGTAGGAATTCCATATGAACAGCAAAAGAAGTGGGTTTACATGACTCCTTAGAAGAATTTTATGGGCCACTGACAAAGCCAACTCACAGAATGGGAGAGTGGGCTGTCTGCCAGCATGAAAAATCTGGGCATGTCTCCGAAGGGATCATCACAGGAGTGGAAGAGAGGGCAACAGGATGCATGATACAGCCAGATTCCTACTGGGATGACTCAAAGACACTTATGTACAGCTGAAGAGGACAGGGAAAGAGATGGAGGGACTCAGTCTCCAGTGAGGTGCTTCTAGTATTAGAAGAGATGAAAAGGCGGACAAGATGTCAAAAAAGTACAAACAGGTATTCAGAGAAACAAACCCCTAAGAATGAATGCTACTTCATGGAAGAAATTTTACAACTTCCTCCTGTTTTTTCTGTATCCAGAAACATAAAACTTGAACATCTTGACCTAATTTTAAAAGAAGTGTGTTACTCACCCTCTTGCTCCCAGCAGTCCTCAGGACTCCACACACCAGCTAAACACCTGGGCTGAAAACAGCAAACTACCAGTAGCTATGGAAGCTCCTCAAAACTACTTTACTCCTCTTAAGCAGTTCTCACAGATGAATGCTGCCATGAGTACAAATGAAATAAGGGCTCGTGATTCTACATGAGCTTCCCAGGTCACTGTCTGAAGTTAGCTCTCCTAAGCCTCAGTACTGAGACAGTCATTCTTCTCAAGTATGCTGAATTTTGGTGTTGTTCAAAGTAAATGATAAAACTGCTGTATTTAAAATACTTACATGGAGAAGAGAAAGAGAGAAAGAGAGAGAGAGAAAGAGAGACAAAGAGAGAGAAAGAGAGATAGAAAGAGAAAGAAAGAAAGAGAGAGAAAGTGACAGAGAGAGAGAAAGAAAGAAAGAAAGAAAGAAAGAAAGAAAGAAAGAAAGAAAGAAAGAAAGAAAGAGAAAGAGAGAATCCATGTATGCTTCTGTATCATGTTTTCCAGGTTCTTTCTTCATCTTTAGAAAATGCAAGATCTGTTCTAAATTTCCAGAATAGAGAAAATTAGGATCATGGGTCTGATTAACATTTCTGCCTAATTTCTAACTGGCAAATAAGAAGCTTCATCTTGTGATAAGTTTAATTGCTTACCATTTTTAATCACTATTAAATGTGACTACCAGGCACTAAACCTACCTTACCTGAGGGGAGTACAAGCTTTTTTTGGAAATTCAAAGTATTTTTATGTGATCCTATACACATAATATATCAGATTTGGCAGTGGGATAAAGGGATTATTTTCAATGCTAAGGATAAAGAAAGACAGCCCATTTATAAAAGCAGTATATTGTGTGTTGTTGAAATAGAAGTAATCTTCTCCAATAATCTACTAATCAATACCCTTTGAACCTTTGAAAGTTCTCCTGTCTGCAATAGACATCAAGTGTAAATCCTACTTATTTTAATGTGTATATCTTCCAGCATTCACTTCCTCCGATCCGGTATCATGGCCCACATTTTGTGAAACCTAGGTTTTCATGAAAAATTGAGAAGCCTTTGTCCAAAGGGTAAGTCCTGTTCCTCTCTTAAAATGAATATGGATAGCAAAACAGAAAAGATAAGAAATTATTCTTTTGACTATCATACATATTCACAGACCCTTAGTATTTACTCCAGTCAGGCACAAGAAGATTATTAACCCTTTTCAGATCATTAACTTTTGTCTAACTAAGCCAACTATTCAATGTAGGTGAAAACTTTTCTTAGAATGACAAGACATGTTTGTATATTGTTAATATTATGTATGCAGAGTAGGAGACACACAGAGAGATTTCCATTTTGAAATGTTTACCCTCAGAGACCGACATCTGTTACCATGATGTTTTAGATCTTGCTAATTTAAAACAGAAGAGGGACTTACAGCAATGTGTAAAAAAATCACTTCAGATGTTCCCTCTTTGACTGTTTCAGTCCATCTGTAATTGCTGGTTTCCAGCATCCAAGAAAATATCTTGCCAAAGCACAGAACCACTGGGAAAGAATTCTAATATCCTACTAATTCAAGTATGTTCTTTCCTTGGAGACTGTACTTTGAAACCATATTATTTATTGTTTGTAAATAGTCAGTCATGCTCTTGTCAGACATTTTTCATTTCCTGGGGTAAAGAATTAAGGATTTGCAGAAGAATTCAGAGTGTAAACCTTCTCAAAATGTTCATTTCAATTTCAGAATCATAAAACTAATTTAATTGGGGGATTAATTATTTCAGTGGTTTTCCCTTCAATCCTTTGTGACCTCCATGTTCAGTAGGTCACAAAGTACTTTGTATTACATTATCAAAGAATGAAAATGTCATCTTTTCTGAGCTGCATCTCATGATTTTACAAATTTTAAAAAGAAAATTATTTACAAAATAGAATCTATTTACATGGAAGTTTTCATTTTGACATTCAGACTCTATAGCAACTCCTTTCTCCTGAAAAATTACTGAAAACTTGTAGAATATTAGAAAAGACTGCAATGTTGAGATATAGTTTTGTAACCCCAATAAAGGCAGCAGGTACTGGAGATCACTGAAATCTGACAGGAATACCATTAGGAACTACCACATGCAAAAGAGCAAAGTGAGTCATGTACATCAAAATTTCTTCTCAGCATCACTATTTACCTCTCACTGCTGGAGGTTTCCGTGGGATGGTTACACTGCTAACAAAACCCATGCCATCAAACAGGATGAAACTATGTCATCCTTTGCTTTGCTCTCTTTGCTTCTTTCTACCAGAATCTAGCAGTAAATTCCCCTTGGTATGACCACTCACTCTCTTCCTCTCCTGCCTGTTTTCCCCTCTTCTTCCATCTTTCTGCCGGACTAAAATAACCTTTAGAATAGCATGAGGCTGTCACAACCTCCTGCAGTAAATAGCGAATAAAGGAGATAATAACCCCAGGATATGACAAAGAGCCTTTCCCTTCTGTTGCTTTTCTTTTGAAGAGTGAGTACAGAGCTATGTAAGAAAAACAGATTCCCAAATTCTTCCCATTCTAGTGGCTCAACACAAGACATTCCTTCCAGCCATATATTTTCCATAGGGAAACCACATAACATAATATGTAATAAGAAGCCTTGCAGGCAGACTGCCTTGTCTTCCTGTAGGTTTTGCAAAGAAAATTCTGAACAAAGCAGACAGTTCCTAGGCCTGCCCCATTCCTACCCAGATATGGAGATCTTACTGAGCTCCAGCAATGTGGAGAATAGAGCTGGAAATAATGAAAAGGCGCACAATCGTTTTCTACAGTGTAGTATTAGCTTAAAATAATAATTCAGTCACTTCAAATAGTTGACATCACTACTGAGGCAATGAAACTGTATTTGCCTTATAGAAATATTCAATATGTGTCATCAGAGTCACAGGCTGAATTAAGATCAGCCTCTATGAGCTGGGGACAGCACAAGCTAAGTTGAATTCTACTGAGCTCTGCTTCTGCCATCCATTCAGTTAAAAAAGCTGCAGAAAAACCACAGCCACAGTGGGAAATTGTGCTGTTGGAGATGCCTAACTCCCAACCTGCATCCTGGGAACGGCTAGACTAAACTAGAGGAGCCATGTGCAGAGAATATTCATCACTAAAATAGAAAGGATTATAGGAAATATAAAGACAGGCTTGTCCATGATGCACAGTGAAGAGAAAAGAGCCAACTGTCCCAGCTTGCAGCAAAAGCAATTCTGACTAGATTTCAGGAAAAAATGTTCTCTGTGGGAGAGGTTAAGCACCAGCACAGGTACCCCAAGAAGATACTCCATCCTTGGGGATGTCTTGTCCTCAGCTAGACCAGGCCCTGAGTGATTTGATCCAGCTTGGGATTTTTTTTTGTTTTTTTCTTAATGAAGTTAACATTTTCTACACAAATATTCTCCAACCATGTTCAAACTCACTTTTCTACATAATTTTTAAATTTTAATATCTGTCTTTACCAAAATGTTACCAACCAGGAAGCACAGCAACTAAAACTGTAGATAAACTTCCTCAGGTCCATGCTACCCTTCAGTCCCAGCCTCTCTCCTGACCAAAGCCTGTTCACATGCTTTTTAGCAGATTAGGCAAAATAAAAATTTTGCCTTGCAGACCAGCACAACATCGCAGAGTTCGTAGTTCAGGCCAGGAGAGCCAGGAGCAGACAGCTTATTTGGCCACCTCCACCCAAAACATGCTCCACACAGCTGCTCAGCAAGTTGCCTGGCATGTGCTACCAGCACGTATATCCAGGATGTCATTCACTGAACAAAAAGTGGGAGGCCAAAGTGCCATTTTTGACCAGGGCCCACTCTACCAGCACAGCCATGCTGGGCCTGTGCTGTGAGTCTGCAAGTGAGTGAACACAAATCCCTTCCTCAGGAGAGAGGAAACACTGCTGGCCATCAGAATCAAGGCAGTGAAAGGTCTGTGCTCCTGTCTTCCCTAAACAAACCCAGTCCTCAGTACCTTTATACTGCTGAACAAATTAGTGCAGAGCTCTTCATCTACCCTGGTCCTCTTCCTCACCTTTAAAAGGCCACTCTGTGCATTTGGAACAATTTCTAGACTCACAAACTGCTTCCAGAACTCGTGAAGGAAAGGCAGTGTTTACCAAAGTTTCGTTGAGGAGACTCCTAAAAGGCCAAATGGGCAACTTCAGCTTGAGACAACAACTTGGGCTGGTTCACTACCTGAAAAAGAGCCTTGTGTATGATGTGCTTGGCAGAAACTTCTCACTCCTACCATTCTTCAGAGTTTACCAAAGGGTTTTATTTCATTTCCCACCCTGGATTTCCATGCCATGGTGCTGACCTCAGCACACAGGCAAAGTTAAATAAGTGCCATGGCTAGTAAGCCATGAGACAGACTATTAGAAACAGCCAAGAATTCATTCTAGCAGGCAATTGTATAGCAACCAGTGCAATAGCAAGCAAATTATGAGTCATATTAATAAAATATTTTAGGAATTTTCTCTTCACAATATGATATTATCTGTGGCAGGAGTCTTCCAGAAAATCTGTAATTGACTAGATGAAGAGGCTAAAGAGAGGAATCAATTTGAATGAAACATTTCAGCAGGCAATTTGAGCTGAAAGGTCATACTCAGGGATGGGTATTTGCTAGGAAGCTAGGAGGAAGAATGTCTCAGATGTTGAGGAATATATTTAGTGCAGGTAGATTACTGTGCAGATTGAGGTCTGGGTGGCAGAGCCCGAGGCAAGCATCCATGAACTACCAACCTTTCCCATAGCAAATGCACAGGGACCTCTGGCACAGCCAGGTGAGGGACACTGCAGGAGCCGAGGACTCAGCAGGGAGACCCCAGATGTCCCCGTGCAGACTGTCAGAGTATAAAAGCCATGGGGTCCCTTTGTTGGGGGCCCCTTCTCCTCCACATCGAGCTGTTATTCTGCTGTTGCACAATGATTACACTATTTTAAGGACCAGGAGGTCTGAGACTCTGCAGTGGGAAGCCCGAAGTCGAGGCAGGAAGGAAAGTGGTCTGACTGTGTGGGGTGTGCAGGGAGCTGAGCAGGGCATCCATCACCTCCCTGGGGCCGCTGCAGAGGGGCTTCGGTCCCAAGCAGGGGGTGCCAGTGCGGCTGACAGAGCGGCCCTGGATGCTCAGACAGCAAAGTTTCCTTGACGCAATTGAGTCCCACGTAAGGAAATTACCTCCAAGTGCAGATACTACAAATAAAAGTCCAATACTCATCTAGGTTTACCATACAAGGAATTTGTTTGGGAAGACTGTGAAGGTAAGAATATGAAGCCCTACCCAACGTAGCTGTACTGACAAAAGACCTTACTGGAAAAACAACATTTTTTCTGAATAATAGCTTGTTTCCCCCGGGGGCAGGTGAGTGGGAGGCCACGGTGGCTTTGCTATATGTGTAAACTGCAAATCTTTGCCTTTATAGCTCTACTGCTAATACACAACATCTAGGTGTCTACATTCCAGGAAAGCGCTCCTTATGTAAACAAACACAGGTTAAAGTTCAGCCTTTTCTTGCTAAATTCCCTAGACTTCTTGTCGCTGCGCGCAGCAATAGAGAGAGCAAACTCACACCGAGCCGTAGAAAGCAGAAGTGTGACAGACTTTATTTTGATTCTAACTTTTATACAGAGATATCTACATAATAGTGATTGGACAGTGTCATCCCACCCCTCAGGGGGATTGGTCGAAGCCTTGGAGCTTCAGTTAGCAAAACATAAGATTAAAAAGAAAAAAGAATATCCCAGTTTATCTTGTTTTCCTACAGAATTCGTGAGAAGGAGAAACTTCTTCAGACTATACGTCCACAACTTCTGTGTTTTAAAAGTCACCTTTCAGACAAAATTGGATGGGCTGTGTGCATTTTTGAAGTTGTCATCCAGGCAAAATTCTTTTGGCATGGCCAGAGCATTACCTTTTGAAGGCAGTACTTTAGTATAAGCATATTCAAATGCAAGTAGGATATGTATTAATTACTGCATGGAAAACACATAAGCAACCTGAGCATGCTACTTGTTCAGATTTTTAAGCTTTAGAGTAGAAGTTAATAAATCAAAACTATAAGAAAGCAATTGACCATGTTCTCTGATAGTTAACAAGACTGATTCACATCTCTTGGAAAAGTTTGATAGTTGCCGTATATCTGCCTCCAAAAATAGTGCTAGTGCTGGCATATCCCACTCCTGGCAATGCCTGTAACTGCTGCTTCAGCATTTTCCTCTTCTGGTAAGCATGCTAGCCTACCTGCACAAGCCTGCCATTTGGCCTTAAACAAATTACTCCCTGGATTCTTGGCTGGGGTAGTTTGAGTGTGTTATTTAAAATGCAAAAAACTTTTTTTTTTTCCCTACTGACTTATCAAAAATGTTCCACATAAAAGATTGGGCTTAATGGGAACATGATTTATTCTGACCAAGTTCTTGTCTTGGCACCATGCAGAAGGCTGGGTAGCTATTGGTCTTATAGGGCCCCGGAGTGGTCAGCAAGTTTATCTAGCAACTGTCTTCAATCTTCTGTCAAACATGAAAGCAGGCAAAAATGTCTTCACAGACTTGAAACAAAACCAGAGATGGGAGTGTTGAAGGAGGACTGAAATGAGGAAGCAATTAGTCAGAACTGCAAGGATTGTGCATTTCAGCCAGGCATGTGTTCTTTTATTTATCTGGGTTTATAAGTGAAGACTACAAGGGGAGCCAAATTTTAAAGAACAAATTGTACATCTTTAGTACTTAAGTTCCATAAATATGTAATTCTGCATGTCCTAAAAACACTGATCCTAGGCGAAGATAAAGTCAGTTAAGAACACTATAACAAAAAAGGGAAAAAAACAAAAAGAAAGTAAAAATAGTGTCTTTTCATACCACAAAAGATCTGTAGATCATCTTGAGCAAAAAAATCATATGGGCTTTTCTTATTAGATTCTGATTTCTTCCACTGTATTACTTATGGGACAGAAAAAAAAATGGTACAGGATTTTAAGTACCCTTCATGAAGAATATGCTAGTCTCAAATGAAAATATTTATACATGTGATTATTTATTTATACATTTTTATAAAATGCAGCTGTGCAAAGTGCAGACCTCTGCTGCTCTGTGGCAATAGCCCTTACCTTCCATCCACAGGCACAGAAGTTATATGTACCCTGCATATGTAAGGAGTGCCCCAAAGCAAGGTTCAAGACCAAATGCATAATTCATAAATACAGAAAGTACAGCCAGAGGCCACTTCATGAAACACACCGCATGCCCATATATGTCTAAAACCTTGGCTGGTTACTGGACATCTTATTATGCACCTTAGAGCTGACAGGCTCCCCATGGCCTACCTGGGGCAGTCAGTGCAGCAGTGGTGTGGATTAGGAAGAGAAGTCAATCCTAATGCTGCTCACATTTCTTTCTGGCACCACTCACAAAGCGTGACACAGATAAAGCCATAGGATCCAAGTTCCGTGTGACTGCAATTCCACTGAGCAAGGAAGACCAAGGTGTGGAAAGTTTCACCTTTTCTTTCACTTTAGCTCTTTCCACCCAAAACCCACTAGCTCAGGGCCATGAACCACACAAAGAGTGGATCTTGCAGACCACCATAAAGATGAAGGGAAGCTGCTGGGTTGTGCTCATAAGCGTGACCACAGGCAGAATACTCCAGACATGCCATATGCCACTGGAATAATGAAGCCTTGTTTTTCTGACCAGCCATAAGGGTCTTGCAAACATCCTGTCTTATACAGACTGTGCGAGATTTGTGTACAAGAGCTTCCTCTCTTTCTCCTACTTCATTCTATCACATGCTTTTCACAAAATGAGACACACATTGTAGTCTGATCTTCAGCCCTCTGGCTAGGTGTTTTGTGATTACGTAGCAGTCACAAAATAGCAGGTGTTTATGATGTGTGTTTATTCTTGTACATCTTTTCTCATATTTGTTTAATTAGGTTCTGCATTGTCATTTTTCCTGTTATTACTTGCTCAAAGACAACTGAAGCCATCTAGCTTGGGTAGTGCCTTTTCTTGAAGATTGATGTTGATAAGAATTAGATTTTCACTCCCAATACCACGCTAAGATCAATGACTCATGAATACCATGTATTCATTTAGTATAAACTTGTGAGTAAATGTCACAGCTTAAATAACAAAAAAATAAAAAAAAAAGAACATCAGAATACAGTGTGGATGACAAGTCCCTCACTAATTTCTCCATACTTGTTGTCTTAAAGGTATAAAATGTTTGCCTTCCTTCACATGATTATTTACTTTGTTTATACACATGGCATTTAATTCATTCTCTGATTCACTGGAAATAGCCTTCTTTCCTTGTGTAATACAGGAGAGATGTTGGTCTTAGCTCACGTTACAAAATGAGTAATGCCATTGCTGTTTTTCAGTAAGCTCCCAATCCCTGTGGGTGAAATTCATCTTCATGGATGGGGAGGAGGGGAGGGGAAGATCTGCTCCAGACCTATGCAATGTTTTACTCCACAGAACAGGGAGTTAGCCCAAAGCTGATATGTAACCCTTCCCATCAGAGACTGACAAGCTTCTGGGCTGACACTCATTGTCATAAAGATGCAGCAGTCTGCTCTCAGCTTTCATGTTACAGATCCAAGCCTATGACTCAGACCCATGAAAGGATTTAGATCTCTGAAATAAATCACCAGCAGGACTTCAGTCAAAATATTCAAGCCTTGTGACCTCTGTCTGACCACACTGCTGAGTAAATCTTGGAGACACCTCAGGTCTGAGGCAGGCAGTTTAGTGGGAGCGTCTTGTCCAGCTGAGCATCCATGACTCAGAAAAGCCTCTGCTGAATTCACTACCAGTGAGGTCCATCAGGGCCCATGGATGCTCCCCACCTCAGTCCCAAGGTGCTGAGTTTAGCAGGCATCCACAAATCACACCCAACACACCCCAACAGCTTGTTCAAAACTGTGGGCAGCCAAGAGAAAACTGATAACAGCAAGTGTATCTAACAGCAGCACACCCAGTAGGTGTCTACCGGCATATTTCGATGTCACTTGCCAAGATTAAGATACACAGCTCCTAAAATTAGTAGTTTACAACACTCTTTTATGATACACTAAATATTTTTGTTGGCTCCAGAAAGGATAAAAAAGTGCACTAGCACAGTGAGGTCTGGCCAGAAGTTTTGTATTTCAAAATTAAATTCTTAAAGAAACCACAGATCTGGATCTCCAAAAATGAGAACTTGGTTTTTTAATGTGTACACTGGCTATTGCAACTATCCACCAATGGAATTCTTACTCCCTGTCTCTCAAATTTCCATCAGTCATTACAACTTTTTATGGGAGAATGTTGTCTTCTCTCAGCTCCACAAACAAATAACACATATAAATTAGGGAACTAAAGAAAAGAGTTGAGGAATATTCACTGATAATCAAGGACAGTAATAACTTACAAACAAATATTTCAAGGACACTGTCATAAAGATGATCAGAAAATATCAGGCTGTGACATATTTACATCACACAGCATTCAATACCATCATATAGACTGTAGGTGAAATTATCCACATTTCATGGCAATGATGAACAGTAAGATCAGCATTTCAAATATCACACGAATCATCCCTGTAATTAGTCACTAAGGAATGACTACTACACATAACAGAGTGTACTGAATAACTAATGTTCTGTAGTGCTAATGAAAAGCAAATCTATAGCACATCTTATTACTCATATAATAATTCAGACACAGATCTTTCACTTATCCTAAAACTGGGACTTTAAATCAGAAACTAAAGGTCAGTTCTGATCTCAATCACATCAGCTACTCTGAGGAGCTGTACAATTATAATCAGGAAATGCATAATTATAACTCATGGGATAATTTAATCCAATGAATCAAAATATTTTTTGTATACAACTAATTTGTATGCTACCAAGAAAAAAAGAAAACATGAGGTCATTTACCTGCTATTAGTCCTTTCCAAAAACTCCAGTAGCTTTATGTACCAGCCTAGGACCCCTACTTAGTCACTCATTTCATATACTGTGAGATCCGTTTCTTTGCAAAACAATTTCCTTTCTTGGTTTCAGAATACCAAAATAATATTCCTACATCAAAATCACATTTTAATGGCTATATCATCTGGATTGTAAATTTATTTGAAATTAGTAGTACAATTTAGAATTGTCTTCCTCTTCAAGGAAATTGGCCCAGATCGTTTCAATATTTTGCCATTTCGTGAGCATTGTGTATATTGCTTGCCTAATTAAGGTGTAGAGATTTTCAAATTTGACTACATTCTTTGTGTATTAAGTTTAGATGCATTAAGAAGACTTCAATCTCTAAAAAACTGTCTTTAAAATTATCTGGAGTGGGGGCACACGAGGTTTGAATCCACAACTCAGATTCACCAGTTACTTTTGGAAATGAAATTAACTTCTTTTTATAACCACGTTCAATAACATCAAATAAATCAGATGATGTCGCTTAAAATCAAATTGTCTCTCACCAGTTTCCCATGTGAGGACATGAGCAGGCTGTGCAGCACTGAGGAGGATGAGGGAGCCAGTGGCGGGATCTTCTCAGAGACCCTGCAGGCTGAGGAGTCTGCTCCCAATGGCAGCAGAGGTGCAGGTGGACTCTGTGCCATTTCGAGCAGTAAGTCAAGAGCCTGTTGAATATGAAGGCTGGAAAAGGGTCACTGCCCACACGAGAAAGAGGGCTCCTGCTCCTCCTGAAGACTAGCACTTAGCAGATAGGTTTGGTGCCTCACACAACAGGTGTGACGGTCTGGAACTGGGTGGAGTGATCATAGATTCATAGAATGGCCTGGGTTGAAAGGCACCTGAAAGATCTTCCAGTTCCAACCGCCCTGCCACTGACAGCAACCCTTTCCACTGGACCTGTTCGCTCAGGGCCCCTTCCAACCTGGACTTTGGCACCTCTGGAGATGGGGCAGCCACAACTTCCCTGGGCAACCTGTGCCAGGGCCTCACCACTCTCACAGCAAAGAACTTCCTCCTAATATCTGATCAAAATCTACTCTTTCAATTTGAAGACATTCCCCCTTGTGCTGTCACTCCATGTCCTTGTGAATACTTCCTCTCCACCCTTCTTGTAGGCTCTCCTCAGGTACTGGAAGGACAAAGCCTTCTCTTCTCCAGGCTGAACAATCCCAATTCTCTCAGCCTTTTCTCACAGGGGAGGTGCTCCATCCCTCTGGTCACCTTGGTGGCCTCCTCAGGACTCACCTATATTTTTAAGGAAATATGTGACTCTTTTATAATTCCATGTTCAATTATGAGATGAGTTTAACAACTGAAAAAATGGACAGACTTTCAAAACTTCTTGGCTTCCACAACTGAGGCCAGATGTCCAGAATAGACAGGTATATCAAGCACAAAGTTCTCAGGTGTCCAGTCAGTAGTGTCACAATGGGAACTGCTAAACAATGAGAATTTTTTTTAAAAGGCCCTAAATGGATAATTGCAATGAGAATTTAATGCATTTAGTATTGACTACTTTTCACATCTTCAAAAGATTAAGCACAGAATACTCAGAAGCCAATAGCTTCTCTTACTTTAGCAAGGCTCATGACCCCATGATTCACCATCCTTCATGTTACAAATCAGGAATGGGATGGAAATGAATTTGTATTAAATTTCAAGGAGCAGGATGATGTCTGAATCACTTCCCCAAATCTTTAGTGTTTAGAAGATGGAACATGTGGAGAAAAGTATATTTCTCATCAATCCCATTATATATTTGCTTGATGTTAATATTCCATGTATTCCACATCTATTCTACTTAAACAAGTTCACAGATGCAGTTACACTGTAAATTATTAGTTTGATTAAAAATTGTACTTTAAAATGTTATTTTAAAACTGTTTTTCCTCTACAACTTCCCAGTGGTCTCTGCGAACTGCTATATACAGTTCTGGCAAGCACTGACTTCACAGCTGCTATGAGTTAGTTATTTATTTATGCACCATCCTACTTGGCACAATAGGTTTGATTTTGTTAAAGACACAGTGAATGGGCACAAATCAGAATTTTTAAATTAATTCAACCGTTAATAGAGGCTGAGAGCCATTGCTCAGACACTGCCCACCCTCCAGAAGTGTGAAAGCCATCGAGGTTGCTCAGCCCTCCTCTCTCAAATGTAACTTGGCCCTCAAGCTAAAAGGACAATCTCAGGCACCTCAGGCTCTGGGCCAACATATACTTGACTGCAAAAAAACTCACAGAAATTACCTGAGTGGGAATTTTGGATCATGAAACATTTTCAGGGCCAGTGCCTTAACTGGTCTCTCATCTACCATTTCCAAGTAGGCAGCTGAAAAAGCACTACGGGTGAATCTTACAGCATGAAAACACTTCTCACTGGGAAGGTGCTGAAATTCTGTTTTCTTCAGGTCACCCAGTAGCTGCCAGATTCTGTGAGGTTTTTTGTCACTGGTGACATCCACTTGTGTTTGCAGCCAAAATTCCAGCAGCCTGAGGCCCTGTGCTGGGGAGGATGTGGTGTCCTTCAGCGGTCAGTGACAGGGGGCTGTGTGAAGCCCTGGCACGCCATGGCAGTGGAGCATCCCAAAGGTGCCTGACAGGGCACATTGTGACACCAGCCTGTGCTTTGCACTCACCAGCAGATTAGCACTCAGGGTTAGTATCAGAAAAATTTACCCAGTGGATGACATCCCTCTGCAGCCCATCCTGATGGCAAATCTAGACTGCTTCTGAGGGCTCTTGGGACGCGTGCCTGGAAGGGGGGGCAGGACATTTCCTGCTGGAACTGGCTTTTGCTGTGAAAAGCAGTATGAAAAATCCATGTATGCATGCTGTAATCAATCTGGCATGTTGTCCAACACTGATCATCACTATAGTTACAGGGCCTGATCTATTTTGGGTGCAAAATGACAAAGAAATGTAAAATATCATCCATTCGTGGGCCGGCCAGATACTACAGTCATGCAAGCATTAAAAATGTTTGTGGTAAATCAAGTAACTAAGCAGAGGTAGGCAGACAGAAATGTGGATTTTGAGATGCAAAACATTATGCCTATATCTGTTTTGGTCAAATGACACATCCTTCAGCATAGGATCTGGCATGCTTATGTGTTTTTGAGGTACTGTGTAAGTAATACACTTCAGGCAAGAACTACTAACTAACTGGAAAAAAAAGAAAAATCACACCAAAATTATGGCACAAGTACTATCTTACTCCTTTCCTTAAAAAAATTAAAATCCAGGAACTAGAATATCTTGGATAAATTGTGGAATCACACCTCTGTTCGTTTTTGTTTGTTACCTATATACACTGTACTATAGTGAACTGTTCCGAGTTCTTAACAAATGCATACATTCTGATCACATTAAATGGGAAGGTTCTTGTAAAAACTGTTTTGCTTGTGAAGTGAAAAACTATGTTTTTAATAATGTAAATATCATCTACCAATACTGCACTGTCCCACTGAATAATTCAGAAGTATATTAGGTTCATGTTATAACATTTCAAACTTCATATTTGCATTTTTCAGTCACCCTTTCTAATCAAGTCTCCATAAATAATCTGATTAAGATAAATTAATCCCTGATTTAATACCTTGTGCTGATAATTAAGTGCAGATAGTTTGCAGGCTAGTTTAAAGCTGGGGCTATGTCTAAACAACCACTACTTCAGTCAAATCTTTTGAATCAGTTCCTCACATCACATTGCTACTGAAAGCTAAACCACTTTTGATACCAGAAAATGTGGTATCCACTTTGGGGTCTTCATTTTCAACTTGAGAGAGACTTAGACAGCATAACTGGATGCTGATACCTTCTGGAGATTTTGAATAGCAGAACAGTGCTCTGCTACCAACCTGCCAACCCCACACACCAGGAACTTCCAACACTAGGGACTTGGAAACAGCTGAAAAGACAGTTCTGCATTCTCCTTCCTTGATTTTCCCCACAGTGTCAATCACGCCAGACTCCTGGCCCACACATAATCCATTCCTGACATCAAAATCAGATCAGTTTAGCCCCCATCCTTAAAAGTATTTACACACAGCCACATTCTGTCCTTGTTCATACAAGCACTGATGAGGGGCTTGTCAGTAGCCCACTCTTTGGCTGGCAGCTGTCAGACTCACAGGGCCAGCTGCAGGCACAGCAGCCAGATCTTCCTCTACTCTAAATTGTAAATGAACCTGATGCTCAGCACCTCACTGGCTCACTCAGGAGCTGTATGTCCAGGCTTCCTTCTGGCTGACAGTTCACCTCCTGTTTTCAGTGGTTACTCTTTGTGCTACTGCTTCTTCCCCAGGTGATTCAGTGCTTGTTTGGCATCACTTCTCCACTGTTCCATCATACTTTCACAACTTTGCCTCTTCCTTCTTCCTCCTAGTGGCTTGCACTATCTCTTGCCTTCTTTGTTGTATCTTCCTCCTCCTCACCTCATACCTGTTATAGTTCCTTGCTCTGTTTCTCACAGCACTATTCCCACCATCTCTTCTGTTCTTCCTCTCTATCCCAATCAAGCTTTTCTTGCCTCCTCCTGGCCATTGGTCTTACTCAACCTGTGGCACATTTTCCTACCTTGTTGCCATCTCTGCTCCTCTGTGGTTTGCTGCTTGATCCTCACTCCTATGTTCATGCTTCTCTTCCTCCTTCTCCACATCTTCACACACTTCCAGAAGTCACCTACAGTATCTGGCTGCTCCCCTTGGCAATTGACCCCTGCAATTAACACAGCCTCAATTCTGTGTTGGCCTTTCCTCTTTGCCTTCACACTGCCTATGAACATGCCTAAGAAAAAGTAGCTGGAGAATCAGGTTTCTCTTCTCCTGTTCCGTTCACTTCAAACCATCCCTTCATGCTCCTATGCATCACATGTGGGTAATTTTTTCCTCAAATCTGGGTCTTCTGAGTCAAAAACCTTTTGCTGTGTTTCTCAAACAGTTATTAAAACATTTCTACTATGAAGACTTTCCCTGTTCCCTCCAATGTTCTTTTTTCTTCCAGTTGGATGTGTCTGATGTGAGTAGATTGAATTTGCTTGTAAAGTCCTGAGGGATGTTCCTGACATGCTCTAGGTTTATTTACTGTCTTGTGTACTTAGGTTGCAGTACTGGTTGAGACTTATGTGCACTTCTAAATGACAAACAAATAAAAGTGATAAGACTCAGCTCCACTGCAATCTGCAAATATGCTGCTGTTTTTTCTAATGCTGATTAGCAATTAAAAGTGAAGTTTAATTGTAGATAGTCCTCTTTTACTGTTTCTGTCATTATAAATTCCTCTTCCAGCAGTGAGCCTGAGAAATGCCAAAACCAGGATGATAAGAAGAATACAAAGAGAGAGCTGTGGAATCCTAAAGGAATAAATTAACAAATTTTAAAAACCCCAGACAACACAAAAACAACAACAACAACCACCAAAAACAAAACAAAAAAAACAACAAACCAATAAACAAACAAACAAAACAAAAAAAATCCCAAACACAGGAAGGAAAGCATGCACTCAGCAGCTGCTGGTCACATCTAAGATCAAAGACTCAGGCTTATTGCATTCACTGAAAATGAATCTTGCATTTTTCTGAAGCTCAAGGCAAAACCCTGGGCCCATTACAGTGACTTAGGCCAAGGTGTTGACATGTTTCCTGATATATGAAAATTTGGCCTCTCTGTCAAAGTGAAAAGATTTGACTCTGTGAGGCTGGTAAAGTACAAAAACACTTACAAAAGTCAGCCTTATGGCAATATACTTCTATCCATCTCCTGAGGCCAAATAAAAAAACCCAAGGCCTGTTTCTGCTAAATTTTTCATCAATTACAAAACTGTATCTCATATTTTTCCCCATTATGTCTTAACTGAATTGAGGGAGAGTATCATGTTTCTGAAAACACTTTATTTGGGGCAAAAGGAGCAACATATTTGAAAAAAATATTCTAGAAAATTTATGCAGTACCTGGAAATTTTGTTTAACAAGCTTTCCTAAAAGCTGTGGGTCATAGCAAATGACAGCACATCTCCTCCTCATCTATTTTTTTCTGGTTTGCAACCCACAATTGTACTGGGACTAGAGCGGGAGATGTTGTTATGATGTATGCTGTCTGTCCTTGAACCTTATTGCACATAGTAAATCTATAGCTGTGTCAGTTGACCTTGCTGGAGGATAATAATTTAAATAGTCAGAATAGCAGGGAACAAAATTTAATCTAGGGTGGAAATTAATGTCGGGGAAGTACAGGAAGATTTCCTTCCATTACTTACCACTGCAGCCAATGTGAAATCATTGGTTTCTACCTTGCCATTTGTGGTTTTTCTGATGCCACCTAGATTGTCAGAGGTTATTGCTTCAACAAAGTCTCTAATCTGCACCTGCATTATTCATTTGTTCTTGTTGACTTACACAATTTTATTTCACATACACTTATAAATGTGTGCCTGCATTACAATTGTAATATCGATTGAAAGGCATTTTAAGAACCACTCAGCATGTACTCCACTAAGTTGGCAGCAGCAATCTCTACACAAAATGCCTCTTGCAGCCTAATTTCAACAATCCAACTCTTAACAACAGCTTTCCTAGTGGGTAGCAAACATCTGTAGATGTATTTGAGTACCTATACAACTGTAACCACAGGCTTGAATAAATCAGTCTTTCTTCTTACAAAGGTAGCCAGCAGTGATTACTACTTATGGCAAATTGCTACACTTAAATTTTACTTTTTTTTTTTTTTTTTATGTGCTGCTACAATCCTTGCTGCAGTCCGAGTGTGAAAACAGGAGTATGACAGTGTTTGTGTCTGCCACAGAAGTATCAGGACAGCCCACATCCTGGCCCCAGGACAATCACACCTGCAGCTTTCTATAATGTGCAAAGATTTTTACTAGGCCACAATAAGAGAATTCATTTTGCGTTTTTCTCTCTCTTTATTAAATGTCAGTTGTTCTTTTGGTCTGCATTTTGCATGCAGTACATACAACACCATTTGCAAAGAGAAATGTTATTTACCATCAAGGAAGGAAATGTTTGCATGTTTTGGGCACACTGAAGTATGTGGTTAGGTGCAAGGGAGGTATGTATGCTTCAGTGCTGCTTGAGATGGAAGCAGGTAGAATTACAGAAAGCACAGGGCAAAAAGGCTGGCGTGACCTTTTGAGAACCATGTGTAATGTTACACTATCAGACAGGAATATAATGTGCACAGACAAAAGGAAGAAGAATTTTAACATGGCCTGTTCCTGTGACAGTTGCCAAACGGGCTGAGTAAAATCTGCCCACAAAAAAGCATGAGATAATGCAGCCATAGGTTAGCCTGAATGACTATATCACAATTAAATCATAACTATTTGAGAAGCATTACAGCAAAAGCAATATACCAAGAACAGCCTCAGTACAGCACGAGCTTGTTGCTAATACAGATCACATTCCAAATCCACTTCAGTCTGTGGCACACGGCCAAGTGGAAGAGTATCTGCTATGAGCTCATCGTCCTGGGGGAAAGGGGATGGGCTGCAGGAAGCCAACTGCACTGAACAGCCAGTGCTGCCCAGGCGAGCCTCCTTCTCACTCAGCCAGTGGCTCCCAGTGCCTTAAGGTCAGCTACCATCTCTACACAGAGATGACTTTACCAAGAGGTGTTAAAGGATTTGCAATCACTTCCTGCCTCTAGCTTTCCTTCACTTGTCTCTCTTTTTCTTTCTGGAATTAACTCTTCTGAGGCTACTCAGTACTTAAATCATCCTTCACCCTACTCTCCCACAATGGCCATGATCATGGATTGTTTATTAATCACAAAATTTTTAGAAGTGCTTCTAGAAATTAGGGGCACTTAATTCTCAACTTCCCAAGGTTTTCCTCTTTCCACTCTTCTCAGTGCCTTCTGAACCTGAGAAATATATACCCCTCTACATCTCAGCACATAAACTGCACTGAGAAAAACGAGATATCTATTTATTTATCCTAGTCAGCTGCAAAGGAGTCTGTGTACAGGCTCAGTTTTCAGGGAGTCGCAACTGAGGAAGCCTTGCCATTTGTACAGTTGTCTCCTCTTTTCTTCCACTTTCAACTCATCTGTCACTGACTATGTAGGTAGACATAACTAATTTCTTCCAGTTTACAGTGAAATCTACTTCATTTCAAAGTCTGGGGTTTTTTTGTTTGTGATGTGCTGCAGAATATTGCACCATTGCTTACTGCAGTATTAATAATTCTTGTCCCCAGGCAGCATATCCTGAAAGATCTCTCCCACACCACATGGTTGCTGAGGCAATTGCAGTTATTTCAATGAGCAAAGCCTGGCATCTGGGTCCAGGAGCCTAATAACCAGAGGGTTAGCTCCTGCTGAATCCCATGGGAGTCTTGAATAAACCTTTCAAGAGTCAAGACCATGGAATCAGTGAGTTGATATTTTGTGTTTAGATGAAAAATACCAGTACAATCTGGAATTTAGACAAATTCTCATACTACACCTGTGAGTTTACATTTCATGGTTTTCATTAAAATTTTGAGTTTAGACAAGTTCTTACTTTGTCTGATTTTATGAAACTAATTGTGCTTTCAGCCACTGTCTGAACCTATGTGAATGCCACCCTGTTTTATCAACTGGAAAAATTCCTCCTTTGCTCTGTCATTTTTGCTGTTAGGTCTTTATGTGAAACACCTGCATGTGTCATCCTGCTTCTCCCACTCATGCACAGATCTGTGATAAGAGGAGCAGCTAATAACACTATGGCCTCAAATTTCTTGGCTAGGGTATAAAGTTGGTTTCATCACTAGATACCAAAAAGACGTGCCTATAATCCTTAAATGGCTACTGTTGTCTCTGGATCCTTGGGATTACTCATGCTCTGTATCTCACAAAATTATCTCCTCAAGCAGGACTTGAGCTAGAGGGGGTTCAGCTAAACCTGGAGTCATTCTAGTTCTGTGCCCAAGGTGGATCAGCATTACTGCTGACCTTAAATCATACCAAGTTTCAACAGCTGCTGTGCAGCTTTCCAAGCTGCAGGGAGCTGCTGTAATGCTGCAGTCTTTTCCCACTAGGTGCCTTCCCATCCAGAAGCAGTCAAGAGACAAGACCCAGGTGAAACTACCTGTTACCAGCCACGCAGCAAACTGAGTACTCAGGGAGTGAACTGGTACCTGAAATTTAGTTTGTACTGGACTACCTACAAAAAATTTCTGGTCTATTAAGCTATATCATTCCCTGTGCTTTGCCACCATTACTCACAAGTGACCTCACTGACCATCTAGAAGGAGCTCTGGGTCAGATGTAATTCTGCCCTGTTATTATAGTTTATGCATCATTACTTTCTCTTGGTTTTGTAATGTTGGTTGGGTTTTTTTTACCAACATGAATCCCCATGAGAAGCAGCAAAAAGAAAGACAATACCAAACTGTGTTAGGGCAGATCCTGTCAACATCATAATCCATCCCTGAGAAGTGCAACACCCGCCTGCAGTACAGCACAGAAATACTTTTCTTTCATTATAGCTGATTGTGTTTGCTCAATTAAATTAACACACACAATAGTTCTGTCCAAATCAGAGCTTTCAGCTTTGTTTGCACAGGCAAAAGGAAACCTCAACCCTTTCAACACATCCAAGAACTAACCATTCAAGCAGAATGTCCCAAAAACAAACATTCTCTAAAGGGAAACCAGAATTTAAAACCTGTTAAAACCTTCAAGTTTCAATGCAATCTGTTTTGTGGTCCCATTGTTTCAGCAGAAAATGCTCCAATATGCAGTCTAGACCATAGCCTTGACAGACTTATCTTTTATTCATGGAAGAAATGGAGAGAGCAGGAAAGAGAGATGATCTAGCTGTTGCAGATTTCATTGTACACCTACTCACCTCTTGCTGCTGTTTTGCTGACACCAGTGTGTTTTGTCCTTTAGCATCTATTATCCATCACCATATGTCCTCTGTTCACAAACATGATCCTCAGGGAATCAAATAGCAAAGCACTCCGAATATCAGATATTCAGATTTGCAAATGATCTGTCCCTTGCACCATACACACACTCGCTATGTCCATGGCCCCATCACTGGACAGAAGCAGGTTTTCACTCAAGCTTTAGACCTCTTTTCCACAGACCATGGGGACACGGGGCTTTAGATCAGTCTACCTTTGTTTAATTTGAGCATGATGATGTCAGTCCTGCACAATGCTGGTGCAGACAGCACCCAGACTGCACAATCCAGAGGCTACAAGTCTTTCACAGCCCTCTCCTTGTTGCTAGGGTGAGAAGGGGTACATCTTTTATGCCCCGCAGGCCACAGGAGGAAACTGAGGCCAAGCCATGCCCCAAAATCCTTCTGTCCTCTCCTTCACTCCTTCACTGGCCAAGGACTAACTCCTCTACAGAGGAAAGCTGGGGAGCAGCAAGAACAGGGCTCAGAGCTGAGCAGGGGGAGCACACCTTGGCGATGCACTAGCAGCCTGCAGTTGTCTGAGTGCCACGTCCTCCTGTCTACCGCAAGCCACCCTTGCACAGAGCAGGAGCAATGGAGGAAAAGCATAGAGATGCATTCTTCTGTGACTGTGGGCACACTTTCTACCTTAACAGGGTAGGAAGCTTGGAGCTGTTTCAAGTTTCCCCTGCTTTAACTGGATGCATCATGCACCCAGAATCTTCTCATTGGTCTGGTTCCTAGGCTTAAAAAATCCCAGCTCTGCTGGGTAGCCATGACTTCTAGCAGAGAAGTGATATTTTTGAAACAGAAGGCAAGGAGATTCCAAGGGAAAAACAGGATGCCTGATTGTGCACCTCAGGGAGAGACTGAGTAATGCCCGGTGGCAGTAAACCTCCGCTCACTGCTGAGAGACAACTGTGGACAAGGGTGGAAGATAGGGAAATGACTGGAAACACCAAAAACAGTGGAATATAAATAATTTTGTATTCTTCCACTGTATGCCACACTAGAAATTATTTTCCAGTTGCTACATTCACAGGCATTAGACAATCAGGAAATTCAACCTTCTCTTCCTTTTAACATCTTACACTTTTGGCAGCTCACAGCAGTTCATTTGGCAGGCGCGTGCACCAAATGTGCCTTTCAGTCTTGTAACAGATGGAGTACATTACACACAGGACTGCATGCCTCACGTACAATATCTAACACTTAAACTAGGAAAGGACATCCAACAGATCCCACTGACCACAAAATTACTTCCATACTGCTGAAGGGAAGAATTTTATAAATGAGTTAGAAGCAAATATTCTCTCTCCACATGGTAAATAAATGTGTTATGCCTGACTCCACAGCCTTTGTTTTCAAAGATGCAAACAATTTATTCGTGTATTCACATTTTACTTTGGATATGTCCCACCTGAAATCTAAACCTAAATAATTAAATATCCTCTGATCTGTTTACATTTGTGGTATAATCCTTTCAGAAAGAATGAGTACCAGATCATTTTGCTAGCTGTTTGCTTTCAGTGGCTTCTTTGTTACATGTTTATAAATCCCAGAAAATAATATTAGCCACACAGAATTGTCAGGGGCCATAGGCTTTTGATTATTTTACAGATTAAAATGTTTTACTCAATTCATACATCAAAACCAAAGGTACCGTAATTTCAAGTACCACTTACAGAAGATTTTCAGAAATTCTCCTAGCAGATTTTTGTTTCCCAAGTGCCCACAGCAGATAGGTTGATTGAGCTAAAGAAGGCACCTTTTAAAACACAGCAGCTACCAGGTGCATGGAAAGAACAGCCAAAGGGCAGAATAGAAAAAATAACAGGATAAAATATTGAAATATAAACACTGATGGGTTTGTTATTTATATATTCAGAAACTGAAGGAGGGATTCACACAGTTGTGAATCACACAGCAAGTTAGAAACTATCAGTGAATGTTTAATATATATTAAATACATGTGCTAAATTATACAGAATATTATATAACATACATTAAACACTCATGGGTGCTTTCTAACTTGCAGTGTGATTTGAGGTGAGATAGTCACTCCCTTCTTCAATTTCAGAATCTGTGAGATGGGGATAAAAATATTTGTTGATATCACTGGTCTAGCCTGAGGACGTCCTGGTATTTGAACACCAGCCATTCATGTGTATACTGTTACAGTTTTTATCACTGAATTATAGATAGTGCTGTCAGTACTTCAGCAAATCGAACACTAACATAAGCCATGGACAGAAAATCCTATCCTTTTCACTGCAGAGCTGTACTTAAGAAATAGTCTGTGGGCCCATTTTCTCCTCTGTGATCAATATTGTCTCATCCAGGGCAGGGTCAACTGTAGAAACAAAGAAATTAAGAGTGTACCATGGATGATGCAGTGTTAGTTGCTGCTCAACATGACTTAGCAGAAATCATGTGAGACTTCATCCCCTCTCCTTGTAAATGTGGGAAAGAGTTTAAAGAGTTTAATTTCTGCAAATTTTATCCATGTGTATATGACTAGCTGTTTATTGGTATACATCCTGACATGAAATAATTCTGGTATAAAGCAAAACATAACATTTCATTTGTGGACATAGCAACGCATTGTTTGGTCTGTCTGAAACCAGCCACCTGGAGGACAAGTGCATATCCAGTTAGACAGTAACTACACACACATGAACAGAATTGCAGTACAGAAAGGTTCAACAAAATATTTGACTGTATTTCTTCTCATTTTATGGAAGATAACATTAGGTCTTCAAGAAAACCTCCAGAGCCAAATACTTTTCTTCAAAAAATTCATTTCCTGCGGTCACAGAAACAGTCTTAAACTGAGCAAAGCAGAGGAACAAAGTTAATGTTGACTGAATTCTTACATTCCAAAAACTTACTCAGACCATGGAGACAAGATAACAGACAGGGGTAAAGAGTAACTCTTAATTCATGGAAAGAGAGTAAGAATTTACAAAGAGGAATAGTCCTGTATTCAGCCAAGCCTTATCTCTTTGCTTACAGATGGATTTTACTATGCCAGAGACAAGAGCCAATAAAGCAAGTTCACAAATTTCTGTACGACACAGAACAATGCTGTTTACAACAGCAGTATGTAGATGTATTACTTCAGTATAAATGTATAACAAACAATTTCAGGCATAAAAATTCAATCTTGCTTGAGAATTCAGTTGCATCTATAAAACAAGTTAAAACAGAGCAGGCAAGTAAGAGGAATAAAAAGCACACCAGACTGGCTGTGGCCAGTCCAAGCCTTCTCTCACACAGGCACACATGAATCTTCTTGGTTCTGCTGTGCTGTTGAATCTAGACAAAGAAAGTATTGTACCCCACAGACCCAGACTGCTCTCCAGGACAGGGCTCTTGACTGTAGAGTGGCATTGGTAAAGTGCTGAGGACTGGGGCTCTAGGGGGCTTTTATAATGTCAATAATGGTTGTATGGACAAAGGCATTGATTACAACGCGCTGTACAGAGACAGAGCTGTGCTACCAGCAAAAATGCTGCACTAGATAAATTATCAAGCCTGGGTTGCCTAAGTTCATTGCTTCAACAGGGGCATTTGCATTCATACATTAAATTTATCTGACCTTCGTTCACTATTTATGTGCAAGACATCAGTCAGTTTAAGCAATACCCCGCTGTGCTCTGAGGTGAGCTAAGCATACTGATTTCCTTAGACCTAACTCCAGAAATAAAAGGATGAATATGTGCAACATATATAGAGAGAGAGAGGTGTAGGACTTGTGTGCACAGTTCAGGACTTGCTCTGCCTAAAATCATGACTTGGCAAGCCATAAGGCAGGTCATCTCAAGAACCCACGGGACACTGTGTTGTGCACGTGCTGCGCTAAACACTCTGACTCATGGATGTTGTCAATGTTAGACGATGAATGTCACGGTTTAAAAAGTGATGACTCTGCTGTCACCAAGCAATAATGGCAAAAAAGGCAGCATGTCCCCCTTCAGCAGCAGGAGTTCACATCCAGAACTTTGATTTGATCTAATAAGAATTTGGGGTGCTAACAGCTGTGGTACAGGACAATATCTTAAAAGACTTCTGATGGAAACTGCTGCATCTAGATCAGCTAAAACCAAAAGGGAGCCTGAGTAAGAGACCAGATAACCATATTCCTACTGTTGGACCTATCTTAGAATACTGCAGGGGCTGGTTTGCAGACAAATATCTAAATATCCACTTAAATGATCTCAAAGAAATGTATATATAATAAAGAACACCCTTCCAACATCTATGATCCTCACTTTTGTTTCTAGTGCATGGACCACAAACCTACAACATGGATTTGCTGTGGGATTATTGCTGGGATATAGACTGAAATATGACGCTTGAAACAGCAAGCATTTAAAAAAAAAATACCATACCAAAACCAAATCAGAACAACAGCAAAATCAAACACAACATCAACAACAGAGCATTGGTTTTAGTCAATTTTTACTCATAGTCACCAAGGCTGTGTAAAACTAGTAATTAGATAGCTATACAGCAGGCATGAACACAGTATAAATATTTTGGTTCATGTATTCTGAGGATCTCAATGATCACTCAGAAAGAAGATTATTAAGACAATAAAAATATCTCAGCCTTTGGGTTTGTATTAATCCTGAAGGCCTCTGTTAAAACTTTGTACATGGGTGAAGCAACTACAACTTTGAACTAGATCACATCAAATGACACCTGCTTTCTTTAGAATCTGTATTTCACTCTTTTTTGCTCTCCCTTCCATTTGATTGAATGCAGAGTTTTATTACAGGCTCCATCAGTGCCACATTCTCAAAGAACATTTCCCATGATATAGAAGGTTTCCACGTGGGTGAAGGTAATGAAAAAATCATTTATTTCTAGTTTTGGTGAAATTCACAAAAACCTGTGTAGTGGCTATGCAGGTTTGTAAAAACAAATCATTTGAATTCTCCAGGCCGTAGACAGGTTATGTCTTGGCAGGCTTCCATTTCATCTTTCCAGATATTTGATAGAATTTGTATGACTTTCTGACAGCTAAACTCGATCTTGTCGCAAACTATTATTCCACTGCAATCCTGCTTCATCCTCCTCTATCTGCTCAGCCATCCTCCATCTGGTGTGGGTAGGGATTTTAAGGCCAAGTGCAGCTGCTTCAACAGGTGATCACTGCAGCTCACAAACTGGAATACAAGTCGAATGTGGACCGAATTTTATATTGCTGCTGTGATGGGCTGGAAACAGCAGTGGCTAAAGTGGCTTCACCGGTCATCATCCAGATGTTTGGCATAAAGGTGGGGATCTCAGGAGGGGAAAGCTGGGAAAAAGGTGGTTCCAATATGACTTCAACTCTGGGACTCACACTTGCTGCTCCAGCCCCCCTATAAAAACTCACCTCTTCAATTGAATTCCACTCCCGCTTAGCAATAGTACCTTCTCACATTTTTATGCTTCTTTATCTTGTTAAAAATGCCTTAGCTAGAGTCCCAATTGGGTATATCGCTTCAATAGCCAAGGCAGCTCCTTCCCATCTAATTCCGGTCGTGGTCCAAGGACACAGATTTTGAGTTTAGACCTCCCTGTTGTTATCCATGCCTTACTCACCTTGTCATACTGCAGTGTGATCTTAATGAGGTTTCCCCTTCCAGACTTGAAAAGGTGACAATGGACTTGATTTTCAGTCATACCACTTCCTGAGAGCATGTGGTTACTGACACTCTTTGACCTTAATTAGTTGTCTGTTGGATTCTAGGTGATATTTAACAGCAGAAGCTCTGATCTGAATAGTGTGAGAGCCGCCCATTTGGAAAAATGACTCTTTCCTCATGGGATAGTGTTAATGTATCTGCCAAAGGTGCTGGTCCACCTGGAACTCTGAAACACAAAAGAAGGGGAATGACGGCAGGCATTTTCTTCAACTTTTGTGATCTTTCAACAAGACCTGCCTGGGATTTTTTAGACCAGTGCAATGGGTATTGTTAGACACTGAATTAAATCTCGTTGAACCTGGTTCAGACATCTCCCCTCACTGAAGAGGCAAAGGAATTCTGTTGCTATAGGTGAAAGGGATTTTATATGTTTTCATTTGAAATTTGAATGGATGCTGGGCATTCAAGTTAGAAAAAGAGTGAGATGCTGATAGAGCAAGACAAAAAAATCAGATTTGCTTGGGTATAGAAAGAGGTACAAAACCCAGGTTGGTCATAAACTAAAAGACTATGAGGAGGGTATTATTTGATTACTCCTCTGCTCAAAAAAAACCCCCATATTTTCTATATTATTGCAAACAAACAAATCAGAACAAACTAACTCAGCTCACTGCTTGGTCTCTTTTCCTCACTGGAATATCCTTAAAAGCCCCAAATGTTTTCTAGTCACTTGGACCAAAAGGAAGCCAATTATCTGTGCTAGGTCTTTCGGGAAGAAAGAGAATTTGTGTGGGTAGATCTATTCCCTGCTGTTCTACATTTGTTCGTGTTTCTGATGGGTGTATTATGGTTAATTAAGCTTTACATAATTTGTTATTTAAATAATTGCTAAATTATTTAATTCTCAAGTAATTGTAGGGTCTAGATCTGGAAACGGATGGAAAAAAGAAACAGCGTAGTTGCCCATGAAACAATTTTAGTCAGGTGTTTTACTTTTCTCCCATTCTCTTTCTCTTTTTTCCCCACCTCTCAGGAGATGGGTGGCATTCCATAACTTGACCCCAATTATACCTTTTCTTGAATTATCTGACTTTTCTATCTCTCTTACTATAACCAACACCTAATCATTACTTGGAAACAGCTGGAAGCATTTTACAAAAGAAAAGTAGGGAGGAAATGAACAAGACAGCACGTTTTATAGTCCATCCAAAAGACCAAAAGCTTTCCCTCTTCAACACACCTCCACATGAGACTGTGTTTTAAATAAATTCAGGGTCCAAATTCATAGAAATAATAAATCAAATATAATTAAAAGAATTTTACAGAAAAAGCTTGAAAGTTATTTTAGCTTTCTGTATTGCTCATTATTGACTCCTACCTGACCTGTTTGAAATGAAACATTTTTGTTTAAAAATAAATACAATTGTCATTATCAAAATGATCCTTTGATTCCTCTCCATCGATCTTATTTCCACACATGGTGGGTTGGCCACCTGTTTAGTGTCAGCAAAAGAGCCTCTTTCCGTTCTTACAGGAGGGGAGAGCCAAGGATATAATTACTATAGATGGTGCATGGAACACAATTGTGTTACACTTTCCAGCTTTTATTTTTCATGATAAACTTTCTTCTCTGTATCTTACTCTTCTGGGTAATTTCATGGTTTCTGCACTTGAAGGGGGAAATGAAACTAGAATTCCATCACAGGTGTTGTTGACTGATAAAGATAGATAATGAAATCTATTTTCAGAGCTAGATAACTAATAAGTTTAATTGTTTATCACTAATGTTCCCAGACTCAGATGTTGTGATAATTGCAATGGATGGTCTGAAATGCAATAAACAGATGACAAGACATAAAATGTTACACAGATGTACTTAAAAATTTTACTTCAATATATTCTCTCTACTTATAGGGGGGGAAAAAAGAAAACTTAAAATCTCAAAAATTAATTTTCTTCAAAGACATCCATTATTGATGGAATTAGGTTTCATCCGAAGCACCACTTACATCACTTGATCTTTACCACTAACAAATACAAGAAAAAGACTTTAAAAACACAAAACCCATAGAAAATGAATAGCATTTGGGAATTTTTTTATATGTCCATCTCCTCATCTTGTTCACATTTATCCTTTATCTAAGTTGAATCGCTTAAGTTGTCCCTGTATGTTGTCTGGTCCAAGCTCTCATTCAAAGCAGGTCTCCAAGGAGCCTCCAAGCTGGATTAGGTTGCTCAGTGTCTGGCCTACAATGAGAAATCTCCAGGGATCAACATTAAACATCTTCATGGGGCACCTGTGCCAGTGTTTAATTACTCCCACAAGAAACAATTTTTTGCCTTATATCTACTTAGAATCTCTTTTGCTGCAAGTTGGGACTGTTGTCTTTTGTCCTTCAAGCTCACACCCCTGGGACCAGTGGGGTTTTGTCTCGTAAACAGCCCTCATTTTGCAGCTGAAGAATTAAGTCTTTTGAAAATTGAGCCAAACAAACCCATTGCCCTCGGTCAGAATACGTTATGTGCTCAAAGCACCTACAGCTGACCTCACCCGAGTTTTGGCAAGCACTTTCCTGTCCTGGGGTCCCAAAATGGGATACAGTACCCCAGATGTGGCCTCGTAAGTGCATAAACGAAATAATCACTGGTAAATGAATTCTGGCTAATGAAGCTCATCTTTCATATCCAGTGTCCATCTTACTCACTGTGCTGCTGTACTTAATATTTTTCTCTACAGGCACACAGGTTCCAAACAGGCCAAAGCCTTAGTCTTGTGTACAGTGCAGTTGAAATAAAATCTATGCTATCACTCCTTTAAAAAGATTATTAAACGAATGTTAAGTATAATACCTGTGCAGAGGTTGTCTAATGAGCAGAATAAATGTAGATGTCCAAATCTAGTATCACAAACACTTAAGCCATGAAACATCGAAGTCTTGTAATTTCAAAAGGTTCTTCTAACCTCAAGCCTCTATAGCCCCTCACAACATGCATAAAAGAATGGTTAGTTCCAAAACAGACTTGAGTTAGAAACTAGATCAAGCATTGAACTTTACATTAGTTTAATGATGATGTTTTGCTACTGTTAGTCTGAAATGCTACTTTTCTCTGAACAAACACTAGTAAATTGGACACTGATTTTTGCTAGCAGTTTGAAAGGTGTAGTACACCATGGAACATTTCTGTTGGTCTGCTCAAGTAACTGTATATATGGCTCACTATGGTAGTTCCTTTTTATTATAAGAAGAGCTGGTGTCCTATTGAGTACTCCTATCTACACAAAATTTATTTCAAAATGTTTCATAAAGTTGTTCTCTTCTTGCACAAATAAGTTCTACAAAGAAACAGGGGAGAACTAATTCTTCCTTTCTTCCTTACAAGTGCACTGGATTCTTCTTACTAAACAGAGTTTTTATGTAGTCTATTTAAACATGTTGATGCTAGTCTTCCAAACAAGCAAAGCAAAGACCCTGGAGAAGATAATTTTCTTTAACTCGCTTCACAATACCTTTTCTTAAGCATAAACTACTTGTCTTCTAAGCAAGGACTCTCAAACATTAGGTTCTGAAAAAGGAAAACTATTTATTTTGTTTATGCTATGAAAGTTTTCAGGATCTGAAATGCTGTCTGAATGAGATCTTTTTCAGACAGTGTTTTTTCAAAGTCTGTCTAGGCACAAACAGTGATTTTGACGAAGCTTACAATAAGGTAGGGATTGAACTAGTAGTTTCACAGATCACCTGCCAAAAGATTAGGGAGAATCAATATGCAATTACTTGTATGATTCTGAAGTCAAGCCAGATCTTGCTGTGGTAAGAAAACACAGCCACAAAATGAAGGATAGACAAGATTTTTATACAAGCAGGCAAGTTCTATTCATGTTTATATCAACTGAAACCACACGATTATTTGTCTCAACCTTGGAGCAGGGAAAAAGTGCACAAACAGTGGTTCATCTACGCAGATAAAGCCTGTATCACTGAAAGGCATATCAGGGAGAGAAAAGACTGTCCCTGGCACTAACTTTTGTTTATCATTCACCATCTCCATTTCCATCTCTTCAAGTTCAACTCTTCAAGCCCGGTGCTGTTAGCCCTGTAACCACATGCCTAGAAATGCTGGTCAGTGTCATAGTATCAAAAACTGTTAAAGACATACTTCATCGAGAAAAAAAAAAACCAAAACAAAACAACAACAAAATATCAAGGCTTTTGCTAGTATACATTAGTAAATTTGCATATAAAATTGCAGCTCTCTAAGGAAAATCTTTTGACTCAGCTAAACTGATGAACACTATACCGGCAAAATCTTTCTATTGGACCTGAGTCCTATTTCCAGAATATCTTACACAGGAATGGGAGCCACTAAAACCAACCCATCTCCCAGGGGTTTGAAACTGCCAAAAAGGCAGTCACGCTACTGGTGACCAGAGCCACTCAGATATTTGTCAGCCACACTTCTTCAGAGCATGAATTTATACCACACCTAACACCAGTGACTTGGTACACTCAATGTCAACATCAAGGAACAGCCCTAGTGGGAAAACATTTCAAAAATTCATGTAAATTAGAACAGCAGATACAGGGGAAGAAAAAGCAGCATGAATAGGGAGGGTAAATAAGCACAAAGTCACATAAAAAGTCAAAAACATAAATGACTGCAGAGCCCTGTGGAGCAGAAACAGGCATTTTTCCACTGTTAAATGTAACTTGCCCATGTAACTTGCCCATGAGAACAGTTCAGTTTGAAGAAATTCACTTGGAGAAGCTCTGCAGCCTAGATTAAAACTGAATTCACAGAGAAATTTAGTTTCCATGACTGTCAGTCCAGTATATTTAACACTTACTAACTGTTAGGAAAAAAATTCAAAATTTTTAAATACAATATTAAGCAAATTACTATGGTCATCATGGAAACAGACTACAAAACCAAGCAGCCTGAATTATTCACATTTCATCAATATACAAAAAACACCTGGCTGTATTTCAGCTTCAGTCTTTAGAAAAACAGCCACTTGTTCCGCGCTTGTTTATATACCAGAACAATTTTTACCCCTACCTGAAAAAAAAGTATCAACAAAATATACTGTGAAAATTGCTTACAATTTTTAAATTGACTAGGGAAAAAACAAATCCTAACTTAATGACTATTCCCAAATGTACAATATTCTACTCATGACAGAAGTGTATTTCACTACATAGATCCTGTTTGAAGCACTAAGGTCATATATTGTCAGATAAATTGCTCCCTAATTAATCAATCAGCCTGAGAAAAAGTTCTCCAAGAAAGCCTACTACAGTATGCTCAAGTGACAAATTCAATCCCTTTTGTCTTCTTATATTCAACACCTACTATAATAAATGGGTGCACAGACAGGAATGTCTCCCTGAAGATGGTCTGTTAAATGAATATCCAAAAATTAGAAGTATTCAGATCAAAAACATTAACTTAAGAAAAAAAGGTTATTTTTAAAGGGAAACATACCTGATGCATAGGGAAAAGCAACACACCCTATCATGTGGCTACTTTTTTCAACCAAAACTAATAAGCCATTTCAATGTCATATATTAAATACATGCAAAGAAGTACTCAGAAATTACATTAATAGAAATTTCTTAGCAACTTGTTTCAAATAACAGAAAAATACAAGGAAACCGTAAGTAATTCACACTTAATTAACAGCAAGAGAACATATTCATTGAATAAAGGATTTGAATAAAATTATTGTCTTGCATCTCGCAGTTGAAGTTTCCATGACAACTTTTCTTTACTCATGAATAGCAGGTTTGAAGTAGTACCAAAGTATGATTCAGATGTACTCTACATTTTATTTGAGCTTATCAAGCAAGATCCCTAGTAAAGAGAAGAGAAAATACATGCTTATTACATTCATTTTACAAAATACCTGAGTGTGCACTACAAAAGACTCCACAACAGTGATGTGATGGTAATTATTTCAATTTAAACTCCTGACTGCTAGCAACAGTGGCATATACTGAAAGCCTATGCTTACAAAACATTTAATTGCCATAAATGAGGCTAGTCAAATTTATTTCAAATATGAACAAGTTTTGCGTGCAACTGAAGTGCCTCCACATTTAGTAGGTTTAATCATGAAAACTGCACAGGAACTCAAATTCTTGTTAACTTCAAAGTATCACTATCTGAATGACCAGCAGTAGGAAGAGCAAGTTTCTCATGTGAGTGGAGTGTTAAATGGAAAGGAAAAAAATTACGGTGAAGTACCTTCCAGTGACTGTGATGTCATCAAACTAGTTTAAACAAAATTATGGTTTGGGGTACCTTTGTATTCCAATACCCCAACTTTTGAGGACGACAAGATTAAAATAAATGAAGCAAGGAGCATTACCACATAAATAAGTGAGCTGGATCTATTTTTCAGGATAAATTCTTCTTACACAAGCTCCATTCTCTGGGTTCATCAATTTGAAAACCACCATAGAATTAACAGGGCAGGTTTAAAAGACAGCATTTGCAATTATCAAAAAGAAGTATTCAGCTTTTCCCAAAGGATACATATCATTTTCTACTACCTCAAGGAGCTCTGGAGACAGGTGCAAAGACACATGAGCTTGCTCAGCACAGCTTATTAACTCGGGCTCAGAGCCATGGCAATGAAGCGGTATTATCTGCAGGCCAAAGCTGCCCCAGCTCCAGGCAACTTTAAGTGTAGTCAGAGGAAATGTATTCACTTTTCGTGTCTCTCCATAAAAATGGCACTCACCACCAGTATTTCAAGCTTCAGGTGTTCATTCTGCTTGTCGGCAATTTTTGAAGCTCAGCGTGAGCTGTAGAGCTGCCCACATTTAAGCATCAGCTATGTCAAATCCCAGGAACAGAGCTCTTCATCTGAGTTTACTGAGTTCACATTTGAAAAGACTGGCCATGGTGACTGGTTTTCAGTCTCAGGTTTCATGCATTATTTCTAACCATGAAAACGAGGCCTAGTCTCAACAGGCTAAGGCTGAGAATAAAAGGCACATCTACCAGATTGCTTTTAGAGGATCCGCAAGGTGAAGAACACTGGCAGCTCTTCCCAGAAAAGTGCTCTGTTCACTGCCCTGGAGCATCACGCCATGTCTCCCACCGATTGTACTGAGACTTCTCATCCCACTAAGTTACTGAAAATACAGCTCATGTGTGAATATTTCTGCCCTCTATTCGCCAGTAACATTTTCCTCTATGACAAAGGTCTTGTGCACAGCCCTGCACCTTCGCTTTCTGTACCTGCACAGGTAATCCATTTTCTGTCACTTTGTGCTAATAATATTTACTCACAAAAGACTGTCATCCAGAAACTACTTCAATCTGTTGCAGAGAAATGGTGATTTCAAGTGTTTCAGAGTGTTTGCCTGAAGAATTCATTTGACCATTGCCTGTCACTTACTTGTGAAAGAACACATTTCTAAGTGTTTAACCAGCTTCTGTTGCTATCTTTTGTCCTTCTCCCAAAGATGTTAAGATGCTAGAATCTAAGATAAAAAAGCATGTTTGTCATATTGCATTTGTACCACAGAAGGACTTTGCCTGATAGTCTATACACAGGATTCCTCAAGTGATGTTTAGAGTGGCTGATTCACTCACATGAGTCAAAGTCACAAGAGTTAGATGAAACCCCAATTCAGAACTGTGTTGACTGATCTCAACAAAAGAAAACAGTATGAAGAAAACATGGAGCACAGTTGAGTCCTGAATAGCCAATTCTAGTATTTTAAAGGCAAGCCCAGTTGTCAGTTGTTCTTCTATCCCATACACAGTTGTATCAATGGTAATTTCTGGGGAAGAAAGAAAATAGTATTAGAAATACTACTAAATATTACTAAAAAACAGCAGCTGAGGTCTTACATAATTCCTCGTGTCATCTTACTTCCACATACTACACACACCATATGTATAAAAATAGGATTTGTGAACACTAAAATATGACATGCTGTATAGCATCTGCAATTCTTTTCTCTTACAGTGTTTTTTCTTGTGTATCATGTATTCAAATCACTGTACTAGAGAAATTGTAAAGCCATCATTAAATTATATAAGCTACCTTTCCTAAAAAAGTTATGGATTTGATGTTTTTATTCTTTTAAAATACTACAGTTGCCAAATATACTAAACATTGCAGTTTTTAGGCAAATCTTTGCTTAGAAAAATCCAAAGCTAGAACAAATACTGGATTAAATTGCATTATTAATGGCTTAAGAACATAGGCTATTTTTGAGAAAAAAACTCCTACATAACTAATTTTTAGAAAAGTGAAGGAAACATTTTCTTGTCATGCTCTCTTTTTTCTGTAATCATTTGTTGTGTTTAGAGGCTTCAAAATTTGGAACAAATCTCATAGGTGATAAATTAATAGGAGCTGCACATTATCATGATCACAGTCACCAGATAAATTGTAGGGGGTCAGACAGATTACTAATGCTGCATTCATATAAATATGTATGTAGGAGACGTGGAATGGAGCATGGGCCAGTCTCTCTACTTAGGTTTTACCTGAAAAACACCTCAGTACTGCAGCACCATGCAAGCATGACAGGTCCAAACAAGAATGATATTCTCTTTTCCACAACGTAATGGCTCATTTGTATTTTATGGAGTAACACATCTTTTAAAAAAAAAATTCCAAGAGTGTGCTTACCAATATTACAAATCCAGAGAATTACAAGTATACTTGTAATATTCATTACCTGTACGTGCCACCTTTTACCACAGACCTAAACCTACTTCCTGCAAGTGACCTCTTCTATCAAGACCTTAATGACATAAACACATGGTGACTATCTTCCTTTAAAGAAAGGCTTGATTTTACTGTCTTATCTGTACAGCAAAGCACACAAACAACTAAACTTCTGTGAACAGTCCCACTAGCTCCATTTTGTGAAAATAATTCCATGAACCATAGTGAACCTCAGCAAAAAAGTCAGCAAGCCTTGGCACCACTACTGCTTGGAAATCCTGTCTAAATAGAGGCTGTCTTCAGCATGAAAGTGAAGAGGTCTGGTTACGCACATTTTAAATTTTATTTTCTTCCACTCCAAATACAGTAAATCTTATATTAAAACAAAACAAAATCAATTCACAAGCTACTTTAAAAATATATGCAAATCTGTAGGTGTTTGCATAGAGACAAAAACAAAAAGGAGGAATAATCTCAGTTTTAAGGATTCCACCACTTATGGAAAAAACTCCATTACTCCCCCACACTATGAACCTTCCCAAATATATATATGTATTAATACCAAGCCCTCCATATCATCTTCAGCATCTCCACGATCTGTGAGCATATATGACCAAGAAGGTACTTGTCCAGGAAAATTAATTTCATGGAGTTGTGTCTTTTTCGTCTTCTTAGATCACAGCTCCATTTGTGAAGTTTTGCAGTGTTTCACTTAAATCCAAACACACCATGATGGAATGACATTGCATAAAAAGGCACATGCAAGGACATCATTTTGTGACGCAAAAATACAGTTTAGTTTATGATACAGCATAGCAAATGTTCCTGAACTTCTCCCAGATCATTTCAGAGCAAGCGAAAAGGTATATCCAAATTTTAAATTCACTTGAACCAACACACGTAAGTCCTTCTCATATACTCATTCTCATCTTGTTATGGTATATATGAGCTTCTGTTTAGTATTACAAATCAAGATGATTTTCCATTCTGGTGTAGTATGTTACTGCCAAGAATGAGTCACCTTAATCACATGGAATTTTAAGTGGCTAGTCCTTGCTTTTTGAGATGAATAAATTAAGTTTTCTGCAATCCTGACCTGCCATGGCCCCTATTTAACATAACTGTTTATCTTTCTAGTTTCAGGTAATTATAATAAACAAATACATAGTTTCTGAGACGACCTAATATTTTTGCAAATCTGCAGCTTTGAATCTGAGTTTAGTGGAGTAATTCCATAGGCAGAGTGACATAAGTTTAAAAATATTCCTTGACTAGAAATAGTGCTTTCTCTGACTTTTTTTTTAACCTAGGCCTAAAATACAGCTATCTCTCTAAAATTCCTTGAGTTATTGCTTCAATGTTAGCTCAGATGCATTGCCCTACAAAACCAAACCAAACCAAACCAAACAAACAAACAAACAAACAAGCAAAAACAACAACAACCCACAGAGAGAGAAGAAAGATGCTCAAGAACTAATAAAATTATGTACTGGCCCTATCTGTTTTCTGGAGATGGTCAGAAAACAGCTTTTTTGCCTGCATTATGCAATCACTCTAGCAGTCACATAGCTTATATTGCTTCTTTCAAAGCTACTGTATTCTCTACTTTAAAATCTGTATTTGAGTATTTAGTTTTTCTTTCAGTAACAAACTTGTCCTATATCTAAGTGCTTTTCTCTCCCAGACAAATTGAAATCTGCTTTTGCTTTCAATTTTTAAACAGCTATGTAACAGCAATATGAAGGATGCAAAGTATGTGGACATGTTTTCAGTTTATCTTTAAAATTCAGAATTAATTGTCTCTTTCTATTTTCAAATCACTTACTTCTTAGGCCCAGATCTTGTATTCATATGCATTTAACCTTAAGCATATAATTAATGGCAATGTTGCCCTGCAGGAACTCAGGTATTCTGATAACATTGTTTTCACTCACTCTTCACTACAGATCAGGTTTTCGGAAAAGAAGTTCTCAAAGTTGGAAATGAAAATTTTAAGGATTTTATTCACATCTAGGGCAGTAGAGCTCCGTTCTTTTCTGAGTCTACTGAGTGGTCTTCTGAGCACTACTGGAAATGAAGAGGTATATGCTGGGATATATGAAAAAAGTCTAGACTTAACAAGTGATTGCAATTTGGACCCTGCATGTTATTTGGTTTATCTGCAAAGAATGAAAAAGGAGATTAGATTCAAAAATGGGAAAGCCTTTCCATGAGCAATTTAGGATTTGGAAAAACATCTCCAGGGTGAGCATTAGGCTGTGCCAGAGAACACGTTTGGCTAGGCTTCAGCATGAATGCTTATCAATTTGCAGGGTTCACACGCACACACTCTGATGCCTCCATTCCAAGGGCAAGTGAATTATCTAATACCCATTTTTGGGGCTGTGGGCAGTGGGCAGTGGCATCTCTACCCTGCTGTCCAAGTTTTCCTGGAGGTGACCAAGGCAGGCTTTCCAGGGGGCACTGCAATTGCAGCAGTGTGGGGTTCTGTCCAGTCAAGGCCACACATAAACTCCTGTGCAGCTGGGTTCTGCAGTGCTCCACACTGCTAAAGCCACATTACTGTTCATGCCTGAATGGCCCCATTCAACAACACCTTGCAGGTGTCTGTTTGAGTGAAGGTCGTACCTTCCTCTACATGTGCATGGAAGTAGAAAGCCAAAACTCACACACAACTTCCTATTCCTCGGTAACACTAAAGAATGTTCTAGTTTGTTATGACTGAATATTATTAATTGTTCTGTTTTAATGTTTTCTTATGTTCCTCATGTAGATATGACCAACCTTATAAACCAGCAGTCCTGAGGAAAGATCCTATTTTACACTTATCACTGGATCAATTTCTGTTGTGAAAATACTTATTTTCTCATTATCTGAAAGTGCAAGTATTACAAGGTGTTCTGTGGGTAGCAGAACTAAGAAGCAGGCTTCTTAGGGTTGTGTCCTTTGTTCTCAACCTTCAGACAACACCCTCACAAAGGCAAGAAATAGAACACGCAGCTGCTAACATCCAGCTGCCAGCTGGTTAATGTGCTGCTAAACATAACATCTAACACCTGAGTTGTCTGTGTTATTTCTTCCAGTGACAGTTTTTGCTTATAAAAAGCCAGTAGTTTTCACTAAATCTATAGGAGAAAAGTTTCTAAAAAATAATTATTTTAAGTATAAAATCTGTAATACTAACCAGGAATGAAAGAAACATACTACCATAGACACTGTAATATCCATTCTCTGTGTTAGCTATGCCTGTGTTCCAGCTGCTTGATTGCTCAAGCACCCAACACCTATTGTCTGCTTCTGGGTTGTAAACACTTCATGGAATACAGAACTACCAGCTAGTGTTTACCACATATTAGCACACACAGATAGAGGTTTCAAGCCTTGTTGTCCTCAGAATGTCTACTTCACATAAACAGAGAAACCTGAAGATTTTTTGTTATCTCCAGACATTCTGATTCCTGTTCATTAGAGAGAGAAACACAGCACATTACATTTGATAGTTTGGGGTTTTTAAAGTAACTGAGTAATAACAGACTATCTCCTTATAGCCATATGCCAAGGAAGTTCCCTATGAAGAACTGCAGTGACAGCTTTCTGAGAATCAGACCATTACACATTTGAGAGGTATACAGATCTATTCTCCTGGCTACTTATGCTCCTGCCCATCTGTTGCCGTGGCAAGGCGCCTGCTTATGGACAGACATGACCATTTCAATAAAGCAAAAATAACAATTGTTAAGGAAAAAAAGCTTCCAGGTGACGTAAAACTTCCAGCACTCGTACTTCCACAAGGAATCCCTCCTCAGCTGCAGCAATACCATATGCTCCTCTCACACCACTCCTAGTGACACGTGTGCCAGGCTCTATTGGTAGGAAGAAAGGAGACCATGAGTTCACAACTACCAGGATGACAGACTGAATACAGAAGGAGGAACCTGAGAAGTACGCTAAGGCAACATGTGGTGTCCAAACATGTCACAAAGAAGCACAACTGGCATCCGTGGCTGCAAAAAGCATTCATAGCTAAAGCGTGTCAGTTGTAATTAAGACACTCCAATTTGTATTCTCTACCTCCATATTAAAACAAAAACCTTCTTTTTTTTAAACTGATATACTGATGTCTCTTAGGCAAGTCTTTTGGGCATTTTGCATTTATTATTCTTCTGTTACCTCCACATCAGTATGTTCAAATTAAAATGAAGTAATTTCTGACAAGCTTGAATTTAGCATGGGATTTGATAGTCAAGATGAGTTAATTCCTGTTTGCATATCATCGTGAGAACATTCAGCAGGAACAGGGAAACCCATTGTTTTCAAAGGACATACCAAAGTTGGCATTCAGTAAGGAACTTAATGAAGAATATACAAAAAGAAGACTCAGTGTATTCTTTTTAGATGAGTGAACTCTAAGGTTAACAGGAGGAAAAGCTGGTTAATTCTTGTTTATCCTGCCCTCCTGAATCTAGTGACAGATCTGTTGAGAAACAAAAGCCTTTCCTGTAGTCACTTCCTGGCACAGAGAAGAGTTTTTAAGTTCTAAGTAAATGAAATTTTGGACAAAATAGTATCTGGTCGCCAGTCTAAAGGCAAACATCCAGTGTAGCTGCATGTATTCTGAATTTTAACTAGTTGAGATGTTAAATACTAGGGAATTACGTGTTGAAATTGGAAATCTGCATTTATTACAGGCACCTAAATGACAAATTTGAACCTGATCATGTAGTGGCAGAGTCTTCCATTTAGAAGTATCAGTGAAACAGCAAATATATATTGGCAAGCAAAGCCAGCACTACACAGCGATAAACAGACAACGAGCACAGTGAAATAGTGACATCTATGTTTGAAAAATGTTTTCAAATGGCTATCAGGGTGCTCTGAAAGGCTTCCACCTTCATGCCCAGATTGAGTCATATGTACAGGTGTGTTGCAGTGCAGAACCAGGACTTGGCTGCTCTGGGATCAGATCCACAGAGGAATACAGGCTTCACAATCCTGAGATTGTGAAGTGATGCCATGTTGCCTTGGCTTTGAAGTCTATCTCTCTCTACCCTGCAAAGGGAGAGTTCAATATTTCAGAACAAGCATCAGAAAAAAAATCTAGTATTTTGAGCAAGTGCTACCTATAAGGGTCAATAGAAAGCCTCCTACCAAAGTCTTACTCTACCCTTTCCATAGTTTGGCATTGCATTTACCCCAGCAAGAAGGAAAGTCTGCAAGGAGGAACAGGTATGTGAGGTACCCAGTGCCTCAGCTGGCTCAGCCTGGACTGCAATCAATGTGCATGCCTGCCACTGCAGCTGGGTATGTCCTCAGCAGACCGTGAACGCAAACTTCTCCTATGGAATGGACATCTGCGACCAGCAGCTGTTCTAGACTAAGTTAAAGCCAATAGCTCTCAAGGAGAAGTGAAAACTTGTATCCCATTTTCATGGTGAATAAAGCTGTGAGGGTTTTCCTATGCACAGGACAAGAACTGCAAACCTATTTGTGTTGCAGTGCAAATGAATACCACAGTGCATAATTTATCATTTATAATTCATCACTCATAATTGCTCATAGTGAATGGGACAAATATTGTAGATTAATACTGACACTTTTCATATTGCAGCCTGAAAGGATCTTCTACTCTGCAATTTCCTAATTAAAGAGGATGTGTGCAATCACAGAATGAAAGAAAAGTTCTGATTATCATAGCCTATGTCAAGCCAACATATTTTCCAGTGAAACTACAATGTTGAGGTTAATGAGCAGCATCAGTGTAAAGTAATGTTAATTCGGCATATTACCACCAGCAGATAGCATTATTTCTGAGCTATGAGCACAGTCTCACAACTGAGTATTTCATTCTCTGAATCACACTATGCTGTCATTTCAAAAGAAAAATGTCCTGGAATTTTACATCCTACTCAGAAAGGATGCATTAAAATACACTGAACCATGCAAAAGATTAATGGTCATCAAATAATACTATAGAGGTGCATGGCAGAAGAAGGGGATGGAGAAAGAAGGCAGAAAAATGCATGGATTGAACTGATTTCCAGTTCTGTGGTCAGTTTGCAGCAAGCCAAGGCAGTTTTTCCAGCCTGCAGTTTCCTTCCAGATGCGCTCTTTCCTGAGGACTCTATGGAAGCAACTCACAAGGTGCACAAATTGTCACATCATCTTCACCTAGCCTGCACCTAGCTGCCTCCCTTCAAAGGATCCTTCAAGATTTGTCACTGATTTTTCCATGTTTCTAGGAAGCCTCAGGTCTACCATTTAAGCAGAAGAGAGGTACATTATATTCATGACTGCTTTTCAGGTTAGGGGCTAAATAGGGCCCACGGCCACCATTAGGTAAAACAACACTGCTTACTGACTAGAAAAACTGGCCATCAGCAAACATAGATATGTGTCGAAATATTCTGGATTTAAAAGGGCACCACTTTTTCTTTATTAGTCCAAATTAGGTAATTCCTAAGCACATCAGGACTAGGAACTTCTAGCAGGGACACAGAAGAGAAATGTCAGAACACTACAGAAAAGACCAGATGAAAGATGTCAGTTAACTTTTTCAGAGGTGGCCATTTTTAAGCACTCCTCTCACCAGAAACTCTGCATGCTTGTCAGCACATCTCTCTCCTTCCAGTTCCCCTGCTTCCCAGAGACCCAGAGACACAGAGATTTTTCAAGACACGTCATTTGTATATAGATAGCAGCTCGTACAGTAATGATACACCAGCACCCTTTTCAGGGTGAGAGATGCTGGCAACACAGTCAGTGCACAGGGAATTGTTACAACTTCTTAAACCTAAATAGAACCAGAGGCCAGAACTGTGATGCATCACTCTGCAACACAGCCATGGGCTCCATGCTTACAAAGCCAAAGGAGTTACAGCTACGGAACATATTTACCAAGAAAATGTATTGGTAATTTGAGTTCCCAGGTGACACCTCCTGATAATCTGGACAAGAATAAACAAACCCTTTTCTGTACAGCAAGTGTTGTTGGATCTCTTCCACTTTAATTTCTAGTTTCCACTAGAAATTAAAGAACAGGGAACAAGGAGAGAGCCCAGGACCTATCCAAGGGACTCTGCAAAGAGAACACACCCTGAAGAAAAGCAAGGATACTGCAATCTTTCTCACTATTGTTCTGCCCATTTTAACAGGACTAAAAGAACCTTTTTCCAAGAAACTGAAAAAATTATTCAAACAAAACCTAAAAGCCATATTCAAAAGTGCCCAGTGTCAAATTAACTGAACTTGCTACTCCTGGTTAATGTGCAAAGTGCCATAATAAGACTGAACTTCTAGTGGAAAGAAGAAAATTACTTCCACAAACCACCCTAATAAACTACCAGCACTACCACTACTACATGGTGGTAATCTAGAGAAACAAAGAGTTACCATTTTTACTCTCTGCCCACCCTGACCGAGCTTCTCAACAACAACAGATAAATAGTTCAAAGCCTTAACAATGATGGTAAGAATGAAGGGGTGTATGTTTACAGTAACTAATGTTTTGAAAATAAAAGCTGTTTATAGAATATTTGAATGCAGCAGGAATTAGAGTTAACTTTTCCAAAACAAGTGTAGTGTATATATCATATACAGTGCAAGATAGTGCCAGTACACATACAAAAACATGCTTGCTTTGAAAATAATCAGTCCACCTACTTAAAAACTAAAATCCTTTGACTTAACAAAGGAGAAATTCTCACAATCAGAATCTGGGGCAGGTTCATCCACCATCCCCACAGAGCAGCTGAGCAGCTCATATAAGACTGCTGAGCAGAACTGTGGACATTATGCCAAGGACTAATGTGTTATTTTCCTGCACCAGTTTCAAGTTTTCTTCTTAATTCAAGAGTAAATAGATATATGCTGCTGGGCAGATCTCTGCACCAAGCAATTCCCATACTGTTTTTCTGTGGCTTTTTCAATAACTGTGACAATTATTTATACAATAATGGAAACATGTTATCCTGTATTTAAGGGAGCAGTCTGTTATTTGTCGCTGATGCCCAGATTTACACATTAGTAAATGACTCCTCTTTTGGGGATGCTCAGAGTGCATGACAATCTGCTTTACTAACTGATTTACCTGATTTACCTGAGCCTATTTCTACCAAATATTCAGTCCTAGAATGACCACAAAGTAAAGAGTCAGTTGCTGGGTTAATATATAACAGGGGGAAAAGACACTTGCTCACAACATTTTTTATGTCCATGATAACCTAGCCTATTGTCTTATTAGTAGTGATAAAAATCACAGAACAGGTAGGAAAAGCCCTTCACTCTGGCAAACCAGCTTCAAATGCAATGCACCAGATGAAGAGACCTGTGATACAGAATAGATACAAAAAATTTCTGAACAGAAAAACCCTTACACATTCTACAAAATTCTTAGTGAGCCAGTATTTTAGTGGGTTTTATAATTAAACATACTTAGCAAGTGAGACTACCAACGGAAGCTGAGAAGAACTTGCAAAGGGCCTGCACAAATCAGCTGAATAGGGAAACACAGTGGCAAACAAATTCAGTAACAACAAATAAAAAGTAAAGGAGAAAAAAAGTTTACACTAGGAGTCCCAAAATGTTTCCCATTAATATTATAACTTTCGAAGGAAACTGACATGTCACTGTAGTCCAGTGAAGAGCTTTATTTAATGAACAAGTGTTGTTAGAAAAGGAAGGGAAGGAGCCATTGAGACAAGAGCTTAATAAGATTAGGCCATTCTTTGGCTCTCCAGAATATCTGAAAACCTGCTAATTGACACTAGCCCTCTTTGAAAGATATAGCCAGCTTCATCCTTCTGGAGGTTTGTCAGCCTCTGAAAAGCTCTCTATCTACAGGTGACTTCACACTGACTTATTGCCAGCTTCATATCCTTCCCCAAATTCAGCTGTACTGACAAAAGACAAGGTACGCTGTTGACAGATCGCTGCTGCACTCCTATAACCCCAGCAACCCGCAGAAACTTGGCATTACTATCCTGGCCCTATCGCTCGCCATTCGCGGCATTACACTGACCTCTGGTGGGTTGCAGAAAAACAAGACGCCGAGAAATAAAGCGAATAAAAAGCCAAGGAAGTCACACTCTGGAACTTCGGTGGGAGTTCAGCGAGGGCACGCGGAAAGCCTGACTTTGAAGATGCCTCAAGACAGCCCCGCAGGAACAATGCCGCACTAATGCCTCACTGCTCACAAACCACTTTAGAGATATTTCAGCTTTTACACACGATGCTGCCTCCAGATACTCTACTGTGTTGTGTTAGGATTTCCTGCAACACCACTAAAACATCATACACACAGCAGCCCCTTAATCTTTACGAAGAAAAGGAAGCAAAGAATAGGTGGATCTGCAAGCTTTCTCTGCAACATACATCTCAAACTGAGGTGCTTATGTTTAACCTTTCTTGACTCTTCTCAGGCTGTATTTAACTATTTTTGTTTATTCTATTATCTTCTATTGCACATTTTAGTGTGCCTGAAGGCAAATCGCTTGTTTTTAGGAGTCTGACCGTTTCAGTGACCGGTTTCGCGGCATGCTGCCACAAATACCAGCACTGACGAAACTCATGGAGTATTTAATTGATGTTGGGAACAGAAATGAGGCCACAAGCCAGGAAGGGCAGGGACTGGTTTTCTTGCTGAAGAAGGCACAACAGGGAATTTTAGCCTTACAAGTTAGTGTTGGAATTCACTCAGGAAAACTAAGGACACACCCAGACAGAGTGGAACAAAACAAGATGTTTATTGCAGAATCATATTTTGACTGCTTATTAGCATTCACAGGCAACCAATGACTACTGAAAAGAATGAGGAGCCAGAACTGTGCTTAATGCACCTGCAGAGCAAGACTGAACATTGAACTTCACTGTCCCTTGCACATAGTGATAAATTTATAAAAAACTAACTTAATTTGACATTATATTTCCTGGGAAGTGGTGGTGCAGGGAGCCCCCTTCTGAGTATGTCAGTTGCCAGCTGTCGAATTATACTCTGAAAATAAGAAGAGTGAATGAAGAGATCATTGCTGATATGCAGTATTTTTTAGAACTAAAGTTTAATGCCATTTAAAGCCTAAATAAGCTCTTTAAGTACTAACTTGTCAGAAATATTCTCAGGTCTGACAAAATACATCAGTGATAAGAAAAGGCCTTTTGTGCATGCTCAGGAAGTGCCCAAGAATATTTTAACAGAAAGGAAAGATCTCAGCTTAGGTAGCTGGTAATAGCAGACTCACTTCAGTGCTGGGTTCTAAGCAGCTCACTGGAGCTTGAAAACATGAATGCAGTCCCACAAGTACTCAGAGACACAGGTGCCTTGCTGCTGGAAATCTGCAGTGCCACTTGCAAGCTGGTTTAATAGATTGAAAAGAAAATAGTAGAGAAGAATGTATACACTAGTGAGTGTAGATATTATCACTGCTCCCTCCCATGCTTTCTCCATCTGGCAGGATGACAAGTAGTGCACACAGAACTTTTAGCCAGCCAAATGATGACTTTGACAATTTGGCTTAAAAAAATATTGCCAACTGAAATTCCAGTGATTAGATCATTGACCACATGTTCATGAAACAAAAGAGAAGGTAATATCTCACCATTAACTTCAAAGGCAAAAAGGCTATGTGTCTTAAATCTTTCACTAGATAGGTTCAGCTTTTCTTTCTTAATCACTCTAGGGTCAAAGTTCTCCTCTTGTGCCCTGTGGCTAAGTTGACAAACTGGAATTCATCAATCACTGCATGCTACTGAACAGTGGTTTTGCTCAGATTCCCTATAAGAGGCCACAAAGCTCCAACAGGGCTTTGTATCAGAGCAGCTAATTCACAGCTGCTAACCATGCAAAATGTACAATAAATGATCTAAACAACAGGGCCAACTGCTGGGACAGAAGTGTCCCAACCTGACAAAACAGGACTCAACACTTCAACCTTCTGCTAAACTTCCCACATATTTAAATGTGGTATCTGTTTCCACCTCAAGATGTTGTTCTTATCTAGTAGATAACTAAGAGTTATAGTTAGTTATGCCTTCAATTTAGCATGTCCTGGTTTTGTGGGAAAATTTATAACAAATAAAATGATTGCAGATTCAGATATTAGGAACTCAGATTCACTGTGATCATCTAGAAGCGAGGTCACACGAAGTCATTCCAGTTTGAATTATGTTGCCACTTTCAGAAAAATTCTAACCCTGATAGGACTAAACGAATCTGTTTGAGAAAGTAAATAAATCCAGCTGCGCAGTATCATCTCCGGTCCTTTGTAATTGTCCCACTGATTATTTTTAGTGTCTTGAAAGCTGTTCAGTAAGAAGAGAAACACAGGATGTGTGACCAACGTCCCTAACCTACGTTTATGATCTGAAAAGCTTTGATCACTGTTTTCTCATGGTATATGATTGCTTCAGGAAGTTTATAGGTAACACCAAACTGAAAGGCTTGGCAGAAGGGATTCTATTCAGAGAGACCTCGACAGGCTTGAGGGGTGAGTTCATAGGATTTGGTGCTGTTCAGCTCGGAGAAGAGAGGGCTACAGGGAGACCTTATAGCAGCCTTTCAATACTTAAAGGGGGCTTATAAGATATAGATAGGCTTTTTACCAGGGCCTCTAGAGACAGAACAATGAGCAATGGTTTGAAACTAAAAGAGGAAAGATTTAGATTGGACATAAGGAATAAATTCTTTACTTTGAGGATGGTAAGACCCTGAGTCAGACTGCCCAGAGAAGCTGTGGATGTCCCCATTACTGGAAGTCTCCAAAGCCAGGTTGGATGGGGTGGCTTTTTGCAACCTGGTCTAGTGAAAGATGTCCCTGTCTGCAGCAGGGAGTTTGGACTAGCAGGTTCCTTCCAACCCAGACCATTCTGTGACTCTGTGACACAGTAACAACTTCTGGGGGCACCTGAACCAACCACGTTTTTCACATAGTCAGTTCGCGTTCTATAGATGGACCGTTTTCTCACTTAGCTTATGCCAGTTCTCCTGTATCCCCAGGCATAAATAATAAATATCACAGACATTTAAAGCTTCTTCTTCACTATACTGTTCACGTAGATAATCAAAACTTAGTCACATTTGACTTAAACTTCTGTCCAGGCAGCTGTCCCTGAGCTGCAAATCAACATTTGACTGTATCAGCAACACAGAGTAACAGATCTCCACTGATTTAATAGCTTGACTGTCAGCAAAAATCTCATCAGTATTCCTCCAGGACCACTACTTGTGAATTTTAAGGATCACTTTACTCAAAGTGCTGACCCTTATGCATGCATAAGTTTGGCTTGAGGCAATGCTTAAGACAATCTTCCTCATGTGGAAAACAGAATTTCAAACGACAAGCCAAAGCTATTGCAGGTGAATCTGCTTAAAATTAATGTTGACATTATTTTAGTTTTTGCTATAAACAGAGCACAAATATACCCTGTCTGTTTTAGACATGTTTAAGCATAATGAGGCAAAAACTAATTTCTGTAAAGCAAACTAATGCTGCACCCCTGGAAGTATGTAGACTTTCCCAGAAGCTCTAAGTGGTGACACCTGCTTGCCTCTTAACTTTTTATTTTATTTATCCTTATTCCTCCTAACTGTCTCGGCTGCAATGAATCATTCCTCTTTGCCTGGGCATTAGGCGGCCTTTCCATGACCTCCTGTAATTTAGCTAAGATGTCACACTCCAGGCTGTTCTACAGAAGTGACTTGGCAACTCTGCCTTCGGGACACTGTGTAAGTGCTCTCTGATATTCCCAGGTGAGGAGGAGCCAAAAGAAGCAAGCAGACTACAGCAGCTCCAAGAAGCAGAGCAAGGCAAGCAGGAGAGCTGTACAGGTTTCCCTATAGCTGGCACCAGCCTCATCCTGCTCTTCCCTAGCCACGGTGCCAGTCTATCCTCCTGGTCTACCTGCCTGCTCTAGTTCTCCCTTCTCACAGGATTTTAAATGTGTGAATACCGCCACTTGCAGGGTCAGGAAGTGTGGAAAATGTGCACTCAGAGCTGAGCTTCTGCCAGCGTCCAAGCCTTAAACATCGAGGACCATCGCAACTTGCAGCGTGAACTGAGGCTGGTTCCTCTCTCCAAGTGCTCCCGGCAGGAGCAAACAGCAGGACGCTGCTGGGGTGGATGGGGCTCATTCTGGGTCTCCAAACACAGACACAGAGACAGGTTTAGAAAGGAGACATTGCTTATTCTGCAAGGGAGCAAAGTCGAGGTTTCCACAAATCAAGCACGCCAAAGGGTAGAAGGTCACAGCTCCTACCACAGCAAAACTTCTATGAAGCCTCCTAACGCATGTTCTGCGCCCACCTAATGCGTGTTTATTTCTGTGAGGTAATCTTGCGCAACTCTTGAAACACAGTCCTCTTCCTTATTAAGCAACTCCTACTGTGTAAGTTATCTGACGGCACTGGTTACGTTTACAGAAGGCGAGGGGAATTCAGCCTGGGGACAGACAATTCAACCAGAAGGCATCGCCATCACGAGCGAGCGGTACCCGAGACGGGCGTGTTTACGTGCAGCCACCTCACCAAGAAGTGCCCCCGTAAAGATTCACAGGGAACGCCGGGAACTTCCCCGCCGCAGCCCCCGCGCCACGACGGCACGGGGAACAGCGGGAATTTCCACAAGGAACAGGAAACACAGGAAGCTTCCACAAGGAACAGGAAACACCGGGACCTTCCCCTCCTCAGCCCCAACACGCCGCGGCGGGCGTGGCACTGCGCATGCGCAGAGAGAGGGCGATGACACCTTGTCTCCCGCCCTGGGGCGCCTCCATCGCCGCCCTGACACAGGGGTCAGGGCCGGTGCTGCTCTGCACCCTGGATCCTTTTCCGGGCGGAGTGGCCTGCTCAGGTCTCCTTCTGCTTGGATCGCGGAGTGTGTAGCCTCGCGTCTGCGGCAGACTCCGTACGCGGCCGCTGCGCTGCGGGAGGAGGAGGCGGCGCACGGCGTGTCCCCCTCCGTTTCGGGAGGGATGGATCACCCCGCGGGAGGCACGCCGGGAGCCCCGCGGCCGGAGGGAAAGCTGTGGGGTGAGGTTGGGGTGATGGGTGCTGTCAGTGCTCGGAGATCGGGCACTTACCTCAAGTACGTCTTGTTAGACTCCTTGTGCTGTTCGTGTATCTCTGTCGTTCTTCCAAATGTGTCTCCTCCGCTCCCCCCTCCCCCCCCTTTTTTCTTTTTCCAGATGAAAGCAATGGAAGTCGGTCCATGGCCGGAGTATGCATCATCAGCATGATCAAAAGATGTCCCCAGGGCATAGAATTTTTGGCTTTTCTTATTAAATGTTTGCTGTGTATAAAATCTTACTTAATTGTGAATTTTGAAATATTTGTCTTTTTCATAAGCTGTGAATTTAATTTTGCAGAGGTAAAGAGTTTCCGTACTTAACTTTTGGCCTTTGTGTTGCCCATTCATTCCTGTCCAGAATGGATGTGGTGTCAAAAAAGGCAAACAGGAATTCTTGCTCAAACTGCTTTAGGGAGCTGGTTGTGCACCTTCTTCCTCTCTGTTTTTGCAAGGACAAAAAACCCCAACCTGGAGAGATTATATGGTTGAGCGGCTACATAGTAGATTTTATACTTCAGTCTTTTAAAGTGAAGAATCTGACAGTTACTAAAAGGAAAAACTAAAGTTATAATGGCCACTTTTAGCATTGTTTGCTGTCTTATCTATCATGATTTTAACATTTGCAGGTCATTAGTACATAATTTTCCAGGTTTCTAGCATTGGCCTCTAGTTTTTCCATTGTAAAAAGATATTTGCAGCTTAATACTCAGGTATAGAAAAGATTAAAATCTTCTTAAAGGGGAAAAAATATGTTTTGTTTTTGTAGAATTGTGGATTTGTTACTCAGTATTCAGTAGTATGTTGTCTGCTCTTCTGCTGGGCTTTCCTTGATGCACTTTTGAAAGTGTAAAGTGTACTTTGATATTGTCAGATTCCTGCCAGAATGTTTAATGCTAGGAATGCTTCTTACAGGTTTCTAGCGTGCTTTGCTGGAAGCTCAGGATCTCCCAGAGATAGCCCAGTGTGGTGAAAGCCTCCAAGCATGAGAAGGGCATGTGGGAAAAAGCCACCAAGTGATGATTGCACAGCTGTGAGTAACAATAATTCCTTGTGCAACCCTGTCCTGTAGCCTGATCTTACAATGAAGCAGGTTTTTTGCTGAGAAGAAAGTTTGGAACAATGAATTCGGAGCAGAAACCAGAACTGAAACAGTGAGAGTGAGATCAGCCCGATGGCTATATTCTCATCAACAAGAGCAAAGTGGAAGCTGTAAAACAAAAAGTTTGGTGTGAGTGGCTTGTTAAATCAGTGTGTGGCTGCCAGTGTGCCCAAGACAAAGACATGCTTTTTCATGTTTGCTTTTAGGGGTGTGACACTGTGGAGCAGTTCAGAACACAAGGACTGAAAATGTTAAAAAGACTGGCAAAACATGAAAGCTTGGAATCTCATATGCCAGATACTGCTTCACTGTAAAGTTGGAAAAGCCAACACTATTGAAAAGCAGAATATTGCAAGCCAGCCCAAAATTCATTAGTAAAAACAAGGTATTAATAAAAATGGCATGCATTATCAAATCTTTCCTTGTTGCTGAGACTGTGATTTGTGTAACTGACATACTCAAGAGTGTGACAAGTAATCCAGGTCTTTGAAGCCAGGAACTTGTAGGTCAATATTGGAAATCTGGTGTAAGAATAATGTAGTACTACGTCACTGTAGTTTTTGTTTGGGTTGTTTTTGGTTTTTTTCAGGAAAAAACAGAACTAATCTTCAGTGACATGATGAAACTCCTTCAAGTTGGCCATGATGCTCTTGAAAATAGTAACATCAGAAAGTTTCATCAATGAAATGGGAAAATCTGCTTGAGCAACACAGGTGCACTGAACCCTTCAGCACTGCTGCTGGTAGGAAATGAGCTTGTGAAATCCATCCACACCTTCTGCACCCCAGGCACTGGGGACTTCTGCAGGGCTGAAGAGTAAGGTGGGCATTCTTTGTATGAGCCTGTTGGGCACTGGGAAGAGAAATGTACGTGTAATCCATTATTAGTAATGTGTCCAGTAACGGGGCCACTGCTTGCTTTCCAACGAAAAATTATTAAATCTTGTGTATTATTGGCTTACTGTTCTCATAGTGTTTTCTAATGCACAGTCACATTGTATGCATGAGTTAGTAATGAAAAACCTTCTGTTGATTCCCACCAGCCCAAAAGTGTTATTACTGCCACCAGCTTGTAGTTACCATCTGAATTCTTCCTTGGGTGGGCAAAGAGCCTCTCTTGCAGGCAGGCTCTTTAAAAATTAGATTTGCAGATTTTACCTTTTTGCTTTTTTCCCCAAGGGATGAGGGGAAGCTTGTCTTTGTGATTTTGTATTAGTCTTGGGGATTTAGAGGATGTTACTGAAAAGAGCTGAGTGCTTGGTATGTCCAGTCTCACATTGTGTGTTTATTTTTCTCCTTAGGAAGAATTGTTAGAACCACCCTGAGAGCAATGGCTGCCTATGCAAACACTCCTCCCTAAGAAACAAGAAACTGTTTAAAAGATGGACTATTAAACCTCCGTGTAGTAAGACAAAATGCATTTAACTGCATTGTGGAAGTGTCTGGTAATGTTTATGAGACAAAAAATAAAGATTTATGTTTCTGTTCTCAGAACTTCTGTCTTTCCCAAGCTTTAGTAGCAATTGCTTCTGTTTGACAATTTGGACTTCCTCTGTGTTATTGTTGGGATACCAATGCACCTCTTTGATGAAACAAAGCCTAGGAGCTGCTGAGTGGTTGGGATGGGATGACTTAAACCATGGTCTCCTGTAGTATTTGGTGATAGAGTTGGCTCAGATCTGTATTGTGGTGAGCAAAAGTAGAAATTTAGAAAGTAGAAATTCAGCAAACCTGGGTTTAAAAATAGCAGGAAAGGTGTTTTTCCAGCAGGGAGAATGGCAAGCGTGGTTTATTATCACCTTGACCAGCTAGATCATGTGGTACTTCAGCGTAACTTGGAGTGAAATACTCTTGAGATAATTGGGATTGCTGCTGATTTTTCTAGGAAGACTTAACATGAATCAATTTTATCAGAAGAACAAGTGCTTAAATTGTGTTTCTTGCAATGTCTGATTTTTCAGTACTGAATTTAAGCATGTTACTAATACCAATTCTAAGTGTAGGATTGTTTTTGGTTTGTCAAGAGAGAAGGAGGTTTAGACAAGAGTAATTAATTTTTAGTGATCCAGCATGCAATTATGGGATGTACTCGAAAGTTTAGGGTTTTTATTAGGGATTACATTCCCTGAAGATGCCATCTGTTCAGGAGTTCTGCTCGTGGGCCCTTGTTCTTTAAGTGTAAGACCAACAGGAGTAGGTTTTTAAACCTTCTAAAAAATCTCAAGAGCAACAGCTAGTGCCAGGATTTGATGAATGGTATCTAAAATATTAATTACCTTTCAACTAAAAAATGTAGAACCCCAAGCTTTAATGTGTAATATAGTGGGGTAGAACAAGGGAGAAGTGAGGTAGAGGGAGCAGTAGGTGGGTCCAAGGGTCACAGATTACATTTACCAGCATTATTATTTAAGTAAAGTATGGTGTTAAACATTAGGACTGCCTTTTATTTTGTATGACTGGCTAACTGAATTGCACCCTTGAAAAAAACATCAGACTAAAAGAATCTGCTCAGCAATAAAAACTGAAGAGAAAGGATAAGGAATTTGTTTTCTGGAACAACTTGCTATGTGTACTGAAGCCCCGCTTTGCAGGAACTGGGTGGACATCGTGTGCTCATGGGAAGTAGAAAAGTAAATCTTTTGGAGTTTGGGGTTTTTTTTTCTTTTGCTTCTGCTTTATTAAACTCCTTTATCTTGACCCAAAAGGATTTTTTCCATCTAATTCCCTCCCCCATCCTGTTAAGGAGGGGAGTGACAGCAGCTTGGTGGGCACCTGGTGTCCAGCCAAGGTCAACACACCACAGCGCTTACTCAGGAGAACAAATGCAGGAATAAAAACAGACGCATTAAGGGGAGAGTGTCTGCCACACTGGCTCTGTATCTGTGTGCTTGGTTTGACAGCTTACATAGTCTGCTCCTGCTCTCTGGGGGTTTTTAGGTGGGAAAGGAAACTGATATAGATGTGCACTGGAAATACAAAACTTACACAGACAACTTCCTGCTACAAGACAAAATACTTAATCTGGAGAAGCTGTATCCTCAAGTGGATTTTAATTGGTACTACAGCTGCTTTTACCAGATGGTGGTGTCAAATGAATCTGTGTTTCTGAAGGCTTTGCTCCTTTGTGTAATGTAAATAAGACACACAGGCAACCATGCAATGCCCTAAAAATTCAAGTTTTACTTGACTTTTAAATAACTTGGACACAAGTATTGACACAGCCATCTATCAAACTCAATTTAAAATAAAGCACACAGTTGCTTCATGAATACTTAACGTACATGGAACAAATGTATCACATCGGTATGTTCATGTAGTTTTCAAACACTTTTCTAGGGAGTTTTGAATTAAACAAATCTTCCCAAAAGAAAACATGCTATCTCTTCAGCTCAATATTCACCTGTATAGAGGGAATGGATTTGGCAACTTAAATGGCAATGACTTTTCAACCAACATCATCAATATCATGAGCTTGATTAGAATACAAGTTGCAGAGTCAGTGATACTGGTAAGAGGTGCAGTGTAGTAAACAGCAGGTCAAGGCTGGTTCCTACTGAAAGAAACCAGCCCACTAAGCAAGAGAACCAGTACAGGATATACAAAAATGCTTTTTGCTGTGGTTAGCAAGCCCTCTTTATTGTATAAAATACATGTTTTGCAAAAGGTTGTACAACTGTATTGTAGTTGTTGCTAATTAAGTGAGAGTTCTATAACTTACCAATGCTTAGCACTTACGGAAGTATCAGAAGAGGTAAAGGCAGAGGCACAAAGTTAAAATTGTTGGCCTGAGATCAATTCAGGAGAATTAGGATGAGAATGCCTCAAATACCAGTCCTTTGTCCAAGAGAGCACGGGTCTGTATGGCATTCAACCCCAGGGTAAACTTCCTGACACAGTTACACATCTGATGTCTTTTGCCTGACTCATCAGGATGTACAGGTATTTTAGACTGACACCCAAACTCCAGATCTGAAAATGCAACTGCCTCTAGGCAATGAATATCCCAGGAGAGCTGGGGAAGGGTAGCAACAGTGGAGAGAGCAAGGTGTAGCTCAGAGCTGTAAGGGGCTGGTCACTCAGACATGTAGACCTGGTTTAGGTCTAGAAGGCATAGCTGTGACATAATAAGTGCTTTCAGTGATTGATCACTTGTGTGTGTCTCTCACAAAAATAAAAAGATCATAAGAAAAGGGGCTTTTCCTCAAATGATTGAGGAAAAGAAGCTTGAAGGGAAAGGAGGACCACATATATGAAAGAAATTTGCTCTTCTGTACTATTAGCTGACAGTGATGTCCTTGTTGCAAGTTTTGCCTTGTTTTGGCACAACAAAACATTTGGAAAATGTGTAATAGAGGCATTACATCTTTAGTCTTTTGTGGACACAAAACTGGATTGTAGTGGCCCAGGCTACCGTCAGCCTTGATAAAAACCTGCTTCCTATATAGTCTCATCAGGGAGAAGACCACTAACTCAAATCTAGGGCTCGCTCTGTAAATTTCTCATTTAAATGCAAAAAAGTTGGCTTGATTATGAAACAACTCTCCAGTGACTTGAGAACTGAAACCTTTCACTATTAGACTAGACAGAAGCCTATTTTCGGATGTACTGCAGTAAGTAAAACACCACACACTTGGCTGATGGTATCCAGCAATAACACACAAAAGCCTACAGGAAAACATGAGGTTGGATATAAACCTTCTTGATCAATATTTAAGGATTGGCAAGATAGGTACACTATGTTCAGATAATTCTCAAATAATAACACAAATCCTCCTGCAGTAGTAGATATGTGCTACTTGCCTGTGCCTGGGTAAGGATAAGCAGACTAATGGTAATGATTTAGAAAGCAGCAAACTACAAGCAAGTGGGTAATGCTCCAAGTTGGAACACCTTCACAAAGAAACAAGGAGCAGCTTTCATTACAGACACTGTAACCAGTTCTTGTGTAGTTTGTCATTTTGCAGTTGTCTTCCAAAAGATTGTGATGCTCTTGATTAAGCCATTTTGCCATAGTGATTTTTTTTTCATAGGGGTAACAAACTTACAAAACTGAGCAAATACTTTAAGCCAAGCCCAACAATATCCTAGAATTAAATTCGTAGTAAATTCAAAAAATTCTGAAGAATGTCCATGAAAACTGAATTTTTACTACAGAGGGGTTCTAACTCTTTCCTTCCCTTAGATTTGTTCACTGCGACTGTAGAAGCAGACCTGTCCCAAGCAAATGACCAAATAAAAGTATTTATTATGTGAATCTGCCTTCCCTGGCAGGATGCAGCATTTCCCAACCTACACACCACTCCATACTGTGATAGGAATAGATAACAAACTGTATGGGTTTGTACTGTGCTGGGTAGTTCCATCCACGTGACCACGTCAGATCATGAAGCAAAGAAGAATCAAAAAATGAAGTAGAAAACAAAACACATTGTGCAACGTTTTGCTTGCCAGTTTAGTCAGTTAAAATGTGTATTAGTAATCCCATGCCCCTCGTAAAGTGTAACTTAGACACCTTAGCTAACTCCAGTTCTCAAGCAGTGTAGCTTTTCTGACAGGGCTGCAATTCCCTGGTGTTGCTTGGACTGGAAGACACAGGATCACTACAAATCTCTGTGGGTTGTGAGGGTTGAGTGGAGAGAGGACAGATGTAGAAAGGCACACGAGCTGCTACAGCTGCTTACAATGCTGTTCAACAAATTCAATATTTAGTTCAACGATTACACTTTGCAAGAATTACTTCCACAACACAAAGACTTTGCTAAGCTCCCTAGCAAGTCAGCAACACCTGAAGGCTCATCCATGTGCTGACTGTGGACAAATGGGAGGCAGAGAAGTGACTTTCAGATATTTGTAAGAAGTGATAGGACAAGAGGAGAGCCAGGCATCACTTCAGATATATATTAGAAAATAACCCACTCAATGCGCAGCATCATTAAAACTTAATATTCCTACCATGACAATAGAAAAAAAAATTATAGTTATCATACCCGAAATACTGCCTTTGTCATTTTAACATAGTAGAAATGGCTCAGAGAAAAGTGTCAGATTATTTTATATGAAAAGAGATTAAGGCAGATTTTACTAATCTAGTTTAAAAAAAAAAAAAAAAAAGCTATTTGCTAGCTGTCTTAAATACTACCCCACAAGTTTCATTTAACCAGCACTGAAGTGCCTTGCTAAGCAGTCTTAATACAGTGGGTCAGCTTATATTCCCCAATTTCCAGTGTGCTTTACTGTAAGTTAGTAAATGTATTTCTGTGGTATGGAATGTTCATTTAAATAGTGCCTCTACACAGAAGGCCATTTAAAATTTAGAGCACTTAAACCTGCCCAAAGCAAAGTAAATCTGTATCACCTCTGGAAGCCACTGCTACAGCATGTTACAGAGTCCATTGCTTATGAGCTAAAATGGGTTGAGTCAGAATTTGTATCAACAACACGGGCATCTGTTACTGTGCTAGGCTAAAATAAACCTTGTAAGAGCTATCTGTCCTTATGTCTCAGGACATAAGTTGATCCCCATATAAACTGTGAAGATAATTTCCCCATATCACACTGTATTGCACAATTGACCAAAAATATGACTGTTTTACTTATCTTGAAGCATCTGGTCCTGATCATGTCAGTTAACAGTCACTTCTTGGAACAAGGCTATTCAGTTACAGAGTAGACCATGAAGCCTGTTTTGTTGCAGCAATTTTTTTGTTGTTGTTGTTCATTTTTTGGAAATGTAACTGCTGATCTTTCAGTTCTGCAAAGACTTTTGTTTTTGGTTGTCTATCAGGCAGCTTGTCCTCAATCAGTCACACCACTAGAACAAGTGTTGGTGATAAAACCATTGCTTGGTCTTCCCAGCAAGCAGGCTGCACTGCCAGGTGTCCTGAAGGAATGACCACCACATCGACTTCAGTTCCTTCCCTTACACACATAAAAAAATTCTCACTTTTCAAAGACCAAAATCCATCACCATCTTCAATTCATCACTCAAGTCTCCACCTTGAAGCGTGACACCTGTATGGTTTTTACAATCTTAGTGGCGGGTTTTCCATCAACATTATTAGTGGGTAGCAGAGATGGTTCTTCTATTAGGCTGTCTTTAGATCCATTCTGCCTCTGAAGAGAACAAATTAAATGTTGTTGAATAGATACAGCAGAATTTAAACACTGTATTTTGCTAACTGTTGCTATGAAAGCCTTAGGCTATGAGTATAGCAATTTATATATACATATATATACACGCACCAGGAATATTAAAGTCTCTACATTTATTTGATCAAACAGAACCTCTTGTCCCCTCTTGCCTCCTGCCAGGTGCTGCCCCTTTGTGCTATTGCCTATTCAGGAAATGCCATGATTAATTATTTGATATTTAGCAAAACACTGCAAGCAAACACTCACAAGGAATTAATGGCCACTGTTGTGAGGGAGCCTCAGGCAGAGGGAAAACAGAGGTTTTTGTAGACACTGAACATTTTAACAGTAATTGTATGGTAAGTTAGGTGTCTGGAATTCTCCCTTCCATGTTTTGATTCTCCTTTTGTGTGCTTGTACAAAAGACCTGCGAATGCTTTTGAATAGAATTTGCTTCTCACATTATGAGCTCAATAAAACTATCAAGACTGAGAGATACGGTAGTGTAATACATGATGAAAGACAGTGATTAAGTTAGATTATGAAAAGGCAAGTTCTGTCCTTTTTAGATGTCAATAGCCTAAAAAAAAATCAGTATTTGTGGGGAAAAAAAATAAAAAGGAAAAGAAAAGAAGCACTGTTTCAAGCCCAAGCAACAAAACTCTTAAGACATCCTCTAAGAGAGGTGAACAGATGATGTGATTACTATTGCATCATAAGCACACCTACATATAAAAGTTGTGAAAGTCAGTTTTCCTTCTGTGAGGAGCAAAGATGCATCTTAGGGATGCATCAGATTGGGAAAGAGTTCTGCAGCAGCAGAAGCAGGTCACAGGGGCATATGCTACAGAATTTCACATATTTTGGAATACAAACAAAGTGTTAAGTGTTACTAAAATACAAAAATTCAATTCACACTGCTGCTGAAAAAGATCTCATCTTTATCTTTCACTGAAAAACAAAGACCATCTTAAATGAAGCACTAGAGCCCCACTTCTCCCTCCAGTAAAAAGGAGAATTGCAAAGGATGTACAGTCACTAACCTGTTGAGTCAGCTGGATGCTGGGACCTTTCCCATCTGAAGATCGTGTAACAGGCAGCGGAGGGACCAGATCAGTTTTGACACTGGAATTATGATATCACAAAATGGATATGGCTTTAATGAAGTAAACTCTTAACTGTGCAGAGGAAGAGCAAAGAAACTGACACAAACTGCTCTATGGATCTGAAAGGCTTTAATCACCTGAGTTTAGACATCTGAAAGCTGTCATGCTGATCCTCTGTGGGTACCTTCAGGGCATAGCCCATCCTATCCCTGGTTTTCCTGGCCTTCAGAAGCAGCCCAAATTGATGCAACATCATTGAATCAAAGAATGGTTTAATTTGGGAGGGACCTTAAAGATCATCCAGTTCCACCTCCTGCCATGGGCAGGGACACCCTCCACTATCCCAGGTTGCTCAGAGTCCCATCCAACCTGGCCTTGGACACTTCCAGGGATGGGGCAGCCACAGCTTCTCTGGGCAACCTGTGCCAGGGCCTCACCACCCTCATGGCAAAGACAAGTCTCATCTGAAATCATGGGTGTGCCACAACTCCTTCAGGGTGCTGTCCAGCTAAGCCTTCCAGGTGGGGACTGCTTTTCGTATTTCTAAGGCCTTGCTGCAACTGACAATGGGGCTGTTGCTTTTCCATTCATAAGTACTCTTCAGTCTTCTAGGAAAGACTGATCCACCCACGGACGAAAGGGGTTGTACTGGAGCTCCCATGAAACAAATTACAGAGCTAACACAGATAACAAGTCTATCAAGGATGAAGGTATCTGGAAAGCAATTCATGAATTCTCATCCTCTAGGCAACTTTATGACCTACCACTAAGGACCCATAAAGGTTTATTTCAGCCTTTTCAGTTTTTCCCCCTTCCAAATGGATCAAGAAAGCCACTGTGGCTGAGAACAGACCATAAATTGTTGTTTCATTCATGTTTATCTCTGAAGACATTCTATTTAGGGGGTTGCCTGAACCCTGAGCCACCAACGAGCCATGTTTATGCTGCTTCTTACCACCACAATCTCTAAACAACTTTTGGGCTGCACCAGACTAGGCCAGTGCTAATAACCAGGTTCACATACTTCACTTCAGACAGGACAGATCTCTCCCCGTCAGAGCACTGGGACCGCCGGTACTGCCGGTAGCTGCGAGGGGAGTGAGAGTGCCGGATGCGGATGGGGTCGCCTTGAGTCCTGAGAGGGACACAGAATTCACAACAGGGGGTCGGTAAACCAGATCTTTGGCACAAAACGTAAATTCAGCTGCAGACTGAGGTCCTCCCATTTCTTACTGAAGTGTAACAGATGGCTTCTTGCACTGGCTGAATCTAAAGGTCCGATGTTTCTTTTTAAAAGTCTGTACTTGGAATTCAAGGCTTTAGGAGAGCAGAGGTCACAAACTGGCATGCCCATATTTGAGAATGAAACTTTAATAAAGAATGCATTAATTTATATGTCCTTAACATCAGTCTTTTCTGCCTGGTGGTGTTTGGAAGCACATTATAATGCAACCCAGGATCCCATTTGTGCCACATTCAGCTGCTTGCCCTGACACGTGGAATCCCAAATGGGCAATTATCGCAGTGAAATGGATGCTGGTTCTTAAGGAAATAGCTATGCCCTGGCAGCTGCCCATGACATGCCAGGGAAGGGATTGCAGAGGTCAAAGAGTGCCTTGGATGATCAGAATATTTAAAACAAAGCAAAAGTTTAGGAAAAAAAGGATTTTCTTGTTTGCATTCACTTCTTTCTTGTTCTGTAGTTTGTAATATAAAAAAGATTCATGGCTAGTATAGGGAGACATACAGAACATACAGACAGGTTCACGAGTGTGTGGGAGAGATTAGGAGAGATGAAGATTATTGTTTTTCATATTTTGAAAATGAAAAATATTAGATTTTAAGATTATTAAGTATCCCCACCCAACCAACCCATCCTAGGTGAGTATTTGGAATAGATAGGAGCTTACAGATTATGTGTAAACCCATTCCTATCTCAGTAGGACAGAGTTCACAGTAAAGTAAGAAAAACAGGCTTTTATATTCACAAAAAGAAATTCTGACATAAACTCACTCTACTTTAGTGTATGGAATTTCTTTCAACTGCTCCTCAGATAGGCCAGATGGATCCACAAGCTCCTTCCTATAAAGGATTAGGAAAAGTAAAAAATGTAACAGTAACTGTGAAGTGCAAAAATGTTTTTATTTTTATTATATTGGGCGGAAAAGATTTACTAAAACAAGCTGTTGTCAGCCCTGAAGCTATCTTGACATCAAAATAGGACACCTATTTTGAAATAAGAGTAACTTCACCTTGATTGCTTCAACTGCATGTCGCATCCTGTTACACCTTCCTCTCACCTCCCTGCAAATCTGATCTTGTTGCTTCACAATATAATGAATATTACGTGTGCTAAACAGTGAATATGCTTTGGAATTGCTAAATATCTTCCTAAGGGGTAATGCGGTGTCATCCTAAAAGTGTCGATATCGGTATTTTGGAAGCCACGCAGGAATAAATCTCTAAAATTATGTATTGTTCTTTAATAATTTATTTACATACAACAGTCATTTTTATTCAATGCACTCAGTGACCTGCACTATCTTCTACACACAGCAGGTCAGTAACATATACATAATTTACTGAAACTAAATCAGTGTAGTGCCACAGTGGAGGGGATTTGAATAACTACGCTAAAGGCAAACCAAGCATCTCTCAGACCCTACAAAGACCATACTTACTGAATATGTTTCCACAGCTCTTCTTTAGCTTGTACATCTGGGCTTCTCCTATAAATATCAACAAAGACAACAAAGGCTGAGCCGTGAAAACCATCATCTGACATGTTGCTGTTCAAATAACTTTTAACAGCACAGACCCTGCACAGAAATCATGATAAATGTAATCCACCAGTGACTTCAATTTTAAGGTTTGTTATCTCAGAAAATGCATTAAACTTCATCGCTTTATTTCAACTGAAAAGTCATTTCTTGAATGACAGGCTCTCAATCACAATTCCAGTTCCACTAGCCTTCAGCAAGAGTGTACATAAAATACAAACAACAGCAGAATTCCCCAAGCCAAACCACTGCCTCGTTGCTGCCAACACTTATCCCTCCAAGGACAATATGTTTTGGAATAGCACTTCTGAAGAAGGCCCTCAGAAATGTCCTGTGGCCCACAGAGCCCTTTGTGGGCACAAGGAGGGACAGGCCACAGGCCACAGATCAGTAACCCTGGCCATTCCCAGTGGACACCAGTAAAGACCTGTGGCTCCACTGCCATCACAGCGCAGCCTCTCTCTTTCTGGGCATCTCCAAGAAGGGTTTCTGCTCAATTAATTTATTTTTGGTGTCCAGTATAAAAAAACCCCACCAAGAAACTAATCAAACCAGCAACTATGCCTACTTATGCACCTAAAAATTTTAGCAAGTATTTAATTCACGCACAAAGAACTTACCAAAAATGGTAATTTCCCTGTTGCAGACATAGAGATGTAGCAAAGCAAGCCTGAGGGGCATGTTTTGCATTTCCTACTGAATCACAGAATATATGTTTCTAACTGGAACCCCTTTATTTTTACTTTTCTTCTCCTTTGCTATTGCAAGGTTAGTGCAAAACCACCGCTGTTGTTGAAGCTGCCCCTAGAATTCACCCAAACCCATTAAGAGTAATAGATTAAGTAAAGATTTTAGACTGTGGCAGGGACTACATTTGCATGGAGAGATCAGATAAATCTTCTCATTGTCATTATATAAGCTCAGTGTCAACAGTTAGACTGTTCCACACCATCTGAGGTGTGAGGGAAGCAACTTAGACACATCCAGCACAGATAAATACTCCCAACGTTTCTCAAATATTCTTACATCATACAGCCCGATTTTTTTTTCCTTAAACAAAGAGGCCTATCATATTCAAAGATGCTTTAGGAGGGATATAATCCAAATTTAGATGGAGATCAAGGAGGACAGCAGAGACCCGCATTTTTGCGCCTCTAAATGGGCTCTCCCCTGCCCAGAGACCGTGATGTATCAGAAATAATTCCAAACTGCTCTCTACCATTAACAGTTTGACTGTTTTCTTATTTCACCATTACCATGTCTGGCTTATTTCCAGACTTCAGCCTAGGAATAATGTTCAGAGACATCTATATCGCAGTAAACACGATACAGCTGATGTAAAGGCAGAATATTTTGGGATGGTAACATTTTGGGGTATTTTTTAGATTTTATAGGAGCAGAAGTACTTGGAGATAGTAGTTGACTGGTTTATAAACAGAGAAAGACCAAAGGGTGAAAAACATCTTAGCATTTGTGTTTCCCTAGTAGGGCTAAAACAAATTAATCCATAACCACCTCAGGCTCCAAGGCTTTCCAAGCGGGGTGATTCCCATCCTTGACAAACTGCTGTCCCTTCCAGCTCCTCAGGGTCTCATGATGGTGACAGCTACAGCATGGGTGGTTTACAGTCTATTTATTCTCCATGTTCAGAGCTTTTTAAAGCTTTGTGTGCTGTCTACTATAATGCATTTAGTTTTCTCTGATTTTCACTTCTATCTCTCCTTCTCCCTTCTTGAATTTACTTCTCTTTATTACATCTGTCCATGCTGCTTTTAACTCCCTGATGCAGTAAGTGCAGTGGCATTTAACAGCCTTTTTCACCTCTCAGTTTTGAACTGATTTCTGCTCCACGAAGCTTCCTGCCCACAAAATAGCAGCTGCAAACCCTGCATTCACCCTGGGGCTGGAAAGATAGGCATCCTCTTCTAAGGCTGAATAATCTGACAGTGGGGGATGTGAAAGCTCCCTGGAAAATGCCAGCTTCTCCAGGGAGGCTTTGTAATGCTTACAAGCCCCAGTTTGCCCGAGGACGAAAAGCCCCAAGGTCGCTCCCTAACCCAGGACCCACACAAAGCAGGGTATTGTGCACACCACTGACCCATTTGATCAGCTCATGGCTTTAACTTATTCATGGAAATATAGCAGTTCAGGACCTGGCCTTAAGTCTCAAGTATCACAAAGCATCATGTGAAGCCTCACCAACAGTAAGAAATAATAATTTGCGGGGCAGCATGGAAAGAGAGTGGTTAAATAAGAAGACATCCTCATTTCTTGACTTTCTAGGAACTGTGCTTCCTGCTTTCTGTGACCAGCACCAGGTATTTTGCTCTGTGATCTCTGCCATTTTCCCTCTTTCTGTGCCTGCAATTACACCAAAAATAAAGACGTTGCTGTACAATACCAATTTAGCAGTATGGCATCCCACCAAAAAAAAAAGAAAAAAAGGCTAAATACAATGACTCCTCAGAGCAAACTTCTTTTAGACTTCACATCCTGCAATTAGTTATTTTCCATCTGTTTAAGAAGTGTCACCATACTGGGATAACCTTACAGCATTTATTTCGGTTAGCTCCCCACCAAAGAATATAAAGAAATATGATACAGATAAAGTAACTTAATTAAAGCATTTCCTTTCCAAAGGCCTATTCCTGCTTCCTTTGAAAGCAAAATGACAGAAAGCTTACAAAAAGAAAGGTGAAATGTAAGAAGAAATGTAGGTACTGCATATACTGCATAGGAAATTCATGTTTGTAAGGTTCTTAAGAGCCTGCAACAAAGCAATTCTTCTGTTAAATGTTTAAACCCAGATGACAATCCCCTTTTCACTTTGTTTTCATCTTTTTACTGTTAATTTTTTTAGAACTCACAGTTTTGATATATAGGACTGAGATTGTCCTGTCTCAGTATCTGAATCAATACCTTCTGGACAATTTGCATGCTAATCAGTTTCTCTAATGCACAAGAAACCTAATGGGAATTCCCAGTAAGTGATGAATCTCATGGGGGTTTTTTGTTTATTTTTTATTTCGTTTGCACAAGCTGGAACAGCTCTACACATTAATAAGGTCTACATTATTTTTTGTCCCTGCATCTGCACCCTTATTAATATTTCAGTTTGAGTCACAAATGGTAAATTTAAATAGCCATGGAATTTTATGGCCATTCTTCTTAATTAGAAAAAGCCCTTTGGCTACACAGATGTTTTACATGAACTCTTGAAAATAAACCCTGTGGAACTAGAATTGGGAGCTCTCTGCATTTGCTGATTCCTTGAGGAGAAAGAAAGGTCAAATTCCTGTCAGATACTTCTATTCCCAAGACCAAGGAGACACCACCTTGCTACCACGAATGATTAATATTACTCATTATCAAACAAATGAAATGCAGTGTGCCAGGCACAGTAACAAACATTTCAGCCACTACTTCACATATCCAAAGGGAAGCTCTAGTTACAACGTGTGCAATAATGGACTTACTGTGAAAGGATTACCTGTTCTACTAAATTTAAGGTTTTGTATCGATTTTTAAATGGGTAAGTTGAAATGACCATATGACAACATTTAAAACCACAACAACCATAACCTATGGAATTATGTTTCATTTTCCTCTGACTTGTATCCAGTCAAGTAAACAAACAGCTGAGCCAAACTAAATTAAATACGTTCTCTTACAATGTACTACAGGTTAACGGTTAAATGCCTTTAACTAAATTTTTTTCAAAATGCTTGGAAAGAAGTTCCCAATTTACTTTTTCTAGTTCCTACTTGCATATGTGAAGGATCTCTGCCATACTTAGGACATTTGGGCTTATTTCATTGTGAGTTTGTTTGGTCTCATGTTTTGTTTTGTTTTTTTCCAACTGAAGAGTGTGATAAAAAGGAGAAACACATAAATAACTAGAACAATAGCAAAAGGAAATGAGAAGCCTTCCAAAATCTTCAGGACTTCCTCATTTCTTCGTTTCCTCTAGGACCTTTGCTTGTTAAGTAAGATGCTTCACATCTATGTTTTTTTGCTAATAGTAGTTTAAATGAAATATAACTCAGAATGCCACTGTGCTGGAAAATCAAAGCCATTTCATAAGTTAAGTTAACCACAAGAGGGAACCCGTGCTGTCCAAACAATGAGATTTACCTGGCCTGTGGGTATAAAAGAAAAGTTGGCTACAAATTTAATCTAACCATTATTAACTGAGTACATTTCCTAGTTTACAGCACTTTCTGTATATAATAAAACAAATGGAAATCAAATTTAATCAACTGTATTTTCTGGATTCCATGCAAGTGAGCTTTAATATTCCTGACTTTTAGTAATAAATCATTGTACAATTACACCTAATAACACATGACTTTTGTGCAGCTGAAAGTGAACAAGTCTGTACAAAGCCTGTTAAAGTAGAAATTCCAATATTTGGACCTTTAAAGGCAAATTCTGTTCCTCATAAAGAATTAAAATTCTGCACTATGAAACTGGAGACAGCAATGAGTTCTAGAAACACAGGCAACTGAAAACAAAACTCCAGTGGATTTTAATGCTGGAAACTTCAATGCTGACTGTGGTTTCAGTAATACCAAGCAGTGTATCTATGCCCCAAAACCAAGCCATTTTAGAAGAAAAACATAAATTAAAGGAAACCAATATTTTCATTAGCTTGAGGAAATTAATTTCAAGAGCTGATAACCTCACCATGTCAGAACAGGCTGTCAGCAGGAACAACAGTGCCTGGCAGTACAGCTCCATCATGGAAATCCTGACATCAGGATGCAATATAACACTGACTGCTGCTTGTCAGGGATAATTTGAGATGGAAACATGAGGAGCTGCTTTCATCTGGAACATCACTGCAGGTATTATATGATTAAACAGGTGTGCATGTATTTCATAAAAATGTTTGCAGCTATCACATAACATCTCAGCGCTTCCACAGACTTGCTGCCCAGAGAAGAGGAATCACTGCACTCATTACAGAACTGATGTTCCATGAGCCACAGAACCATCCAGGACTTCTTCCCAGGTGATGGACAGAGTTCCTCAGCAGCTTTGTTACAAAGCCCTCTGCGTTATTTGCGCCCTGAAATTCAAATCACTAAACAAAGGCAGTTTGACCACAAATCTGCTCATGTGGGAGCATACCATGTGAAAATCTCTGCTCCTCAGCAGCTGAGGGCCACCACCACTCTGGAGATACTCCTCCTGCTCTTTAACATGATTCAACAGCCTTAATTTACACATCAAAGGGTGCAAGGGTTACATACGATCGAGATCTGTGCCTGGATCGCCGGTAGTTGGGATCTGCCTGGGTTTTCCCCTTCTGCCGCCGCAGCACAGCTTCCCACTGAGGAGCCGAGTCAACCATATCATTCTCCTGCCGTAGTCTGTGAAAGAAATACCAGGAGTTTAGCCTGAGGGCTCTGATGCAGGATGCTCTGAGAAGCAATGGAGTGGGCTTTTTTTTTCCCCAAACAAAAATCCAGCTCCTGCAATGCTGTACTTAACCTTTCATCTTGCTAAATTTTAACTAATGCTCATAAACTACATTAAAGTGCAAGAATATAAAAAAAAAAACTCGCTGATTTGTTATTTAGGAACAGCATGAGCCAAAAATGAAACAATCCATGCCTTTAAGGACAGACCTACAACTTGAATTCTTCTTCCCAGCCCAAGCCGAACATCTGGAATTTTTTCCCTGTTTACATATTCCATTCTACCTCATCTACAACAAATGGTAGACCCACATCATGATACAAGGTCCTACTACTATAACTTTCACAAGTACTTTACTGCAGCATGCACCTTCCTAGGATCCAGGGAAAAATCCCCTTGGTGAGTCTCCACTCAGAAGAATCATCCCTTCATCCTAACCTGCAACAAAGCTCAGGATGCAAGCAGATCTCCACGGCACTCCTTCTGCACCATCCCCTGCAGCTTTGGCCCCTGTCATGGCTTGTGTGCATCTAAATGACATGCTATATCTTTTACTTCTTCTTTTTTTATTTTGGTTTCTTTAAAATCCATGAATTCATTAATGGAATGCATTACAGATTGAGCTAAACGTCAAAACCCTGTCAACTCAGCACATTTGTTAGCAGGCTGCAGTAATTCCACAATGCCACAACCCTCCAGGCAGCCAGGCAGTGTCTGACCAAGGCTCCACAGACGCTTCCCACAGTTTCAAGGTTGCGCATACGACTCCTGGCATGAAATGCTAACGTGGTGGAGTGAACGGATGTGCTTGGTCACAGCAGTGCATTTAAAATTCAGCAGGGATTTCAAAACATCCCTGGAAAATATCACCCAAGAGTTGATTGTCTGATCGGCTGGTATGGCTGGCACACTGGAGAAACCAGAGGGGAAGACTGACAGGTAAAACAAACAAAGAAGCCAACAGAGATAAAGGGATTACACTGGAGATGTAAGCAATGCAAAGCATGTTGTTGTTGCTCCTCTCTTCACATGTACTTTTCTCTTTGAGTTTTGAATTGTATCAGGCTAAACCAGCTACACAGGCTTCTGCTTTTCCTTTAATCAGATCTTCTCTCACATGCATAATGAATTTTGAGCTCGATCCCCAACTACTGTAAACAGCCACAACTCCACCAAATGGTATGAAGCATCTGGAGAAGACTGCAACCTCAGGTTTTGATTTCTAAGCAAATCTTTTTAAATCTGTAATCTGCTGACAGCTATTAACATAAACTTCTATCTAAGGATTTAGGAGAAGAACTCACACAGCAACAAGTAATGAGTTGTGATTTTCATCCCAAATAATCCAATTTGTGCAAACAGCAATCATCCCATATGGGATAGACACCACCAACTGCCTCCCACACACGGCAGTCACCTGCACAAAAATACCAAAAATCTAAATACATAAAGTAGCATTGCAGCTATTAGAACAAGCAGTGTCAGCACACGCAAAGTACTGTTGCACCACAGCAGAATTCTACTAGACGGAGACATTAAAAAACAAAACATCCATTTTGCAGCTGAAAAGAAAGGTACTATGCTCACATTTAACAAGGTGAAAGATGACCAAGGTACCGCAGTCTCTACACAAAATACATTATTTGAATGCAATGTTCAAATTCCAATAATTTGGGGGTGATTTTTTTAGATTTTTGGTGACAGAAATGACAAAAAAAAAAGAAAAAATAAGTTTAACTCAAATTCTAAATTTCTATTTAAAGGTACTTTTGAATAAAAACTGTTGTCCTTGTATTGAAAGCCCATTACAGTTTTCCTTTCATTCTTTTCGGCATCTCCATCCATGGAGATACTGAAAACCTGCATGGGGGAATGGTCCTGGACACCCAGCTTGTGGTGGCCCTGCTGCAGAGTGGTTGGACCAGGTAACACCCAGAGGTCCCTGCCAGTCTCAACCACTCAGTCACTCTCTGACTCTAATCAGATGCACCTTGTACGGGTAGTCAGGGAGGAAACTATGCTTCAGTACACATTGTCTGCTCCTTTATTATATTTTTATCTACACAATAAATTCTGACCACAGGATTGAAAAAGCAAATGCGTTTCTTCTGTGATTGAAATATGCTCATCACAGGTTCTTCTTCACTTTCATATGAACATCTGCTTAGGAGAAAATATTCATATGATGGAGTGAGACCTCAAAGACTGAGATCAGGTAAAAAGGTTTTCCCTAGGATTTTTCTAGTGTTGTACCTTCAGAAGCTCTCATCTACATTTCTGCTTTTCTCTGATAATTTGTTTTCTTCTGGCAAATAGTTCACAGTGATCATGTAAACAATATATTCTACTCTACTATGATCAGAAGCAGATTTTTAGGTTAATGTGAATATTCTCTCATTTTATTCCAATAAAATAAAACTATTTTGTTTCTGCTTGTGTCAGGGACCTGATTATTGTACTGGGAAATAAATTGTATTAGTCTGTGCAACAGCATAAACTTGAGTAACAGCAGTTGCAAGCCTCATTATAATGTCCTATTTAACCCTGCTAGGGCTGGCTCATCTCTGATAGCAGGAAAGCTACTCAGCGCCTCTAACCTTTCAGCTTGTTATGTTCCTGCTGTGGCTGCTAACAAAACACAGAAATTCATTATGACTGGTTGTTTTCCTGCACCCGCTCACAAAGAACAAGTCTTAGACTTCCAGCTCATTTAGTACTTGTTTAATCTAACACTGATAATGACTTTTTATCTGGTCTGATTTCAAGCGATCACCTAAGAAAAAGAGATGCTGAAACATTAACATTTTTGCTGTATCTAACATTTCTGAAAACATGGAAAACTTAGAAACCACCCAAAAATTTATTTTTATTTTTATTTTTAATTTTTTTCCATGAAGCGAGGAAGGGTGGGTAAAGGCCCTTTCATTCTTCAAAAAATGATAAGCAGTATTTAATCCTTCTTACAATTCAGTCTTTATATTGCCAGGAGTTCTTAAAAACATTCTTGTGGTCAGTCTCTAATTTCTTTCACTTGCTTGTGGAGCTCCCTGCACAAGCAGTTTCACAGGAGGAAAAAAACCTGGCAAGAGTGTTCTAGGAGAAAGGGATACAAAATACCGTTTACTGCTGATCACTGAAACTACACTCAGCATGTCATTTAAACTTCAGCTGGAAAATAAACCTTCTATGCACACTAGGTTATTGTTAGCCGAGTACCTTACAAGACTGTGCTCTAATTTAGGTAAGCTTCAAAGAAACCTTATGTCTCAGATGTGCTTTATACCATCCCATGTGATGTGTCCCAATGATTTTTTAACATTTCTTCAACTACTGCAAGCCATGCTGAAAATGTAATTATATTGCATACTCCTGCAGCACTATCTAGCATACTATTATTTCTAAGAGCTTCCAGAGATCTGGAAATCATTTATCACTGAGGGTACTGCATATAAGACAAGAAGAAATTATGGCAGCTCATGCGGACAGAAACTTAGAAAATATGCCTTAAAACAGTTCCTCTTTTGTCCAGTTACATTTCTCTTGCACTGTGTTTATGCAATATGAGGAAATTCTATGTGCTTTTAAAAAGTATATTTTCAGAAATGCCTCTAGGATGTTGTTATCTCCAGTGCAACGTAAAATATACAGCTTCAAGGGGAATTTATAGGAAATCAGTAGATATGCCATCTTCTTCATACCAGCAACAAGAAAAACAGAATATATAATACAGGACTTGTTAGCATCACTTGACATGAACTATTGCTGTCCTATTAAAACTTGATGCTATACACATTCTGGGTTTGGGCCCACACCTGACATTTTGGAAAACAAAATAGTTATACAATTAAATGGATGTATTTAAAAACAACATTGAGATTCATATCCACTAAATATATTTTTACTTCTCAAAAGCTTATTTTCTGCTTGAAAAAATCTGCACTTGAATTTGTGAGGTATTGAAGTATATGCTGAGAATATCACGATCAAGATATTATCCACTTTATTTGCATTTATATTGCAAGTCTTTTGTAAGTGTGCCCCATATTTGATCTTGTGGTTCATTACTGAGCTCTTCCCAAGCAACAGGAGGGCAGGCATTCATTGCATACAACTATAATGATGTACTCTAGCAATTATCACTCTTCTTATTCAGAAAAGGGTCTTAAGCTGCCTCAGGAGGACTCTATACACATAAAACATGTTAGATCCCTTCTTACTAGGTTTATCTGAGAAAAGTCCATTTCCATTCATCTGTGTTTCATGTCTCCCTGTCTAAAATATTTAATATATTGTCACCTGTTTCTCTTCTTCCGATGCTCTCTGTTGGAATTTTCAGATTCACTGCCACTGCTGGTGTTACAGCGGGATCGTGACCTGGAGAAGAGAAGAGCAACATCTCAGGATGAATTTATCTACTATCACCACAATTATTGCAGTGCTGAACGAGGAAAGAACAACACAGCAAAGACATTACTCGGAAAAATCAGAATTAAAAGACTCTGGAGTGCTTGTCTACAACTGCAAGTCATATTATCTTTTTTTCATTAATTAATTGGGAAGAACTGCTTCAAAATTAGTGCACCCTGAATGTAGTATCAGGTGAGTGCTATTTTAATTTTGAATAATTTCACTGTTTCATTTGTTTTATTTTTTAAAATTTATTTTATCATTCAGCATTCTTTTTGTATACGCCACATCGATATGTTTCTTGGAGGTGTGAAATGTTTCATCTCTAATCTGTTTGTATTCTGGCTCTTTTCTTCTTGCACACTGTGGTACACCCAACCGAAATGATACAGAATTCTGAGTTTGCAAGCAAAACAAAATGCTCACAGATCTGTATTTTCTATTCACCTCAACTTCCACACTGTAAATTCCTAAGCCCTCAGTATACGGAGTCTGTTCTCCTCTCTCTCCTAAATTAGAAAATCATTAGTTCAAATATCTCCCACTCAAACAAAAATGTGTTAGAAGAATAGTACAACTAAAGTCTAGGAAAATCAGCTCAACCCAGCTTGCCTGAAGGGAATGTTAGGCAGCACAGAAGAAACACCAGTAACACCAGGATTCTGCTGCTCTTTATGGAAAAAGAAGGGTGAACTACCTACAGGCAAACTCCTCTCTGCTACCCGAGACATTTAAATCCATGACTGCATTTTGGAGCAGACAGACCAACTGTCAGGGCTTTGGTCCTAGAAACCAGGACTCTGCTACTGTACCACTGGCCAGGTTCTGAAAACTGGCAGTCTCACCAAAATCTGGTTTGGACCATTCATTCTTTAGGGTGAGTGAAAATGGTCTCGGAATGGTTGGATTTGATGATCTGAAAAAGATCCTTCCCAACCTGAACATTTCTGTGATTCCACGAATGCCCCCAAAGACAGACGTGTTTCTCTGCTATACTGACAGCCCAGCTGATTAATGAGGAAAGCTGACTGATATTAACAGGAGCTGGTCTACAAAGATTTAGGCTGTCTGGAGTTGGAACTGGTGATGGTTTTGCTGCAATGGAAAACAGAATTTTTCTTCTGCAGTCTCTGGCCATGAAATAGGAGCTATAAGGGGATAACTCCTGGTCATGCTGGTAGAGATACATATTTTCTTATGCCTCTTGGCTTTTCTCTTTGATAGCTGACATTCGTAAGAGGACAGATTTGTTAAACTACACCTCAAACAAGCCAAGGAGAGATAGCAGTTCCTTAGGGGTAAGTAACAGGTAAGGGGAAGAATTTCATGACAAGGTAGGAAGCTGCTGACTAGCACCTGCTCACTGCATGTTCGAATGTTTAGGAAGAAAAGCCCAAACAGGATGAGAGATGACTGTTCCCAGGGAACAGAACAGAGGCAGCATGGGACCGTTCTGTCTGGTCAGGGACACACCACTCTGCTTTCTAAAGGACTAGGACTACATACCCAGGACACTGTTACAGATGTCATTCTGACACACCTGAGAGCCTCATGAAATTCTCCATAATACCACTGAATTATGGCTGCCTTCATCAAATTGCTGAGCCTTTATATGCCTCGGTCTATGGAGTCTATTCTCTCCTCTCTCCTACATTAGGAAACCATTAGCTCAAATAGCTCCCATTCAAACAAAAATGTCTTAAGAGTAATAGGACAGCTAAAGTCCATGAAAATCAGCTCAACCCAGTTTGCCTGAAGGGAATAAATTTGGCAAAGTGATATTTCCCCCAGAGAAGAAGCCTCTCTCCCTGTTGGAAAAGATACCGATTTTAAATTTTTTTTATTTTATAACTTTAGTCAGCTTTGTTCGGCTTTGGCCCGGGGGAAGGAAATTGAAGTTTCTTTTCAGGGCATTGTTCCACCAGGCAAGGCCTGATGAATTTAACATCTCAACAAACTGGGAGTACAGAAGACACACAAAAGATAATGACCATCAACGACCATTAACGACTATCAACTCCAAACATCAACCCTGGCGTGGTCGGAGACACCTGGCCTGAGAAAGGAGAGATAAGAACGACGACCTAATTAGCATCGGAGGTGAACAAACTCGTACTCAATAGGCAACCAAATACTAAGAACTGTGTAACTTGTGTCCAGTGAACATTGAAACAATGAATCATTATGGGTTTTGACTGTATAAAGTTTGTGAAAAATCTAGTAAAATTTGTGTGCCATGGAATGATTTTCTCTGCACACCCCGGTTATATGTGGATGAAATTACTTCTTTTGCATGTCCTGGCCAGAACAAAATCCTGGCCACAATAAAGTAATGTCTTGATTCTCTAACACTAAAAATGTTGATGGAGGGTTTTTGTTTTTCCCACAGTTTCGGTGACACCCCCATCCCCAAACTTAATGTTCATAATTTAAAGCCAGGATATCCAGGTTGTCAGCTAAAAATACACCTTTCTGGGTGAAGCTCAAAGTGGGGATAAAAAACATGTGTGTTACTATAGAAAATTGTAACCCCAAAGGAGGAAGGCAGATTCAAAGATGCTGTCAAAAGGAGTCACTCAAGCACAATGGAAGAGATAAGAGCAATAAATGCTCCAGAACTGCAGCAGACCTTACACAGCCAAAAGTATACCTTTCCCCACCCCAGTCTTATCAAATGTTTATTAAAGATGATCTTAGTGGAATATTTATTAAGTCATTTGAGCAACACTGTTCTTTCACACTTTCAGGTCATTAGCATGACTCTTTTCTTCCACATTTTTCAGTATGACAAGAAATTTCTTACTGTGATTTAAGTAATTTATCTTTTAAGGTACTAAAACAGCCAAAAATCACAGTGTGGCAGGCAAAGTACAAGATAAAACATCCAATCTGATCAAGCTCAAGATAAGCCTTTCTCTAACTTTTCAGGAATGGAAATCTGATCCACATTTTGGATACTGCACATCAAGTTACCCTGTGTTCCCTGTCAGGAAAGCACTTGTGGGGATGCAGAAGAGCTGCTGAGCTGTCAGCTGAGTGACAGCTGCTCATGCTTGTTGTCAGAATATTATCTTTCACTGAACATTAAATATCAGCTTTTACTGAACTGAATAAAACGCCAAAAGTGGGGGGAAAAAAAAAAGATAGCTTCCTAAATCAGGTGCAAGAACACGAGATCATCCTGATTTCTGACTATTTTAAGGTACCTTTTGTCCTCTATTCCCCTGTTTTCCTCGTCATGCAATCTATTTGATATTTTGCAGGTAGAATACCTATATGGTCTGGCGTAAGGAGCAGCAAAGAAGTCATAGTCAGTTTTACAGGAGACAACAAAATCTGTCTAGGAGAGGGCTTGGAGGGCTGAGGAAAGTTCACATTCTGGCACAGTCTTTTTCTGTTTACAGTGAGAGGAGAATAGCCAAACTGCGAGGAAGTGGAGAAGGTCTTTTGCAGTGTACAATAACGAACCTGTGCACAGCCTTCGGGAAGAGGTCTCTTCTGAGCACTGAGGCTTTCCACCTGAGATGCTTAACTAAATCTCCTCAGTTTTATGTGCTGGACATCTACCACTGGCAGCTTGTAATCCTTCCAAAAAATACTGTGTTATCTTATAGTAAGTACAAGGCATGGGAGCACTTTCTCTGGCTTCCTGTGATTGTCCCCGAGATGTTTGTATCTCTGCCAGAGCTCCTTTCCCGCGCTGCAGCAGTGATTCAGATCCTGGGAGTGCCTCCTCTCCTTCCCAAGCCCCAGGAGCCTCTGACACTGAAATGCACTACACTGTCTCCTCATTCCAGCAGCACAAGCAGGAGCACAGGAGCGAGGAGAAGCACTAAACGGAGTCATGACAGGCAGATGTGGCAAAAATCTGTCAAAAGCTGAAGTTGTTGAAGGGCACACCCAAATTCACACCTGCATTTTATTTGAAATGTGACAACTAGTCAAGTCTGAAATGGGAGATGGGGGTGCAGGGGGGAGAAGCTTAAGAAAAAATCAACAAAAAATGTGCAAGACAGCAAGAGGACCATTAGGAGCTATATATGCCTTTGCACTTATCTCTTGCAGGACAATTCATCTCAGATGATTGCACACTTGCTTGCAAAACAGGTTAATTAAAAGTGGGTAGGGAGGCTGCAGAAGTAAAAACAAATCTGCAGATTCAAAATCCAAAAGCTAAAACTTCTGGAGCTGACTTTCAAGTTGCAGATAAGCCCTTAGGAAACCTCCACAAGCTGCTTCTAACATGGGGTAGTAACAATATGATGCAAAACTGTGCTGCGATGAGGCTATGCCACATTTCTTATCTTTAGCAAAAGATAAGAAATAAAAAATTAAATGGTCAAAAGACAACAAACCTTTTATACATTTAAGAAGATGAGGGAGAAGGAAGGAAAGGAGGGGATGCAGTGAACCAAAATATGACCAGTACCTTCACTATCATTTCATAGCTGCTATAGATCATATATTTACCTTCTCCTTTGCTTTAAATCTGAATCTTCACCACTGTTTTGATTTTTCCTGTGACATTAAGAAAGATTTAATGAAATATCATAGAGTCACTTAATACAAATACACAAAACTACCAATTTAAAAAACCTAAAACTTTACAAAGTGTTTTAGTTTTTGATGAGGTTTTTTTTCAACATGATGTCAGGCAGAGAAAATGGGGCACATGCTCATTTTAAACCTTCCAGGACACCTTTACAATAAGTTTTGAAGGCATGATTCCACTCAAGCTCTCATTGCAAACTCCTAACTTGCAAAATTAAGCAGAGCAGGCTGGCCTTTAGAGTTTCCTACTATTTCCAACATAGCAGAGCCCAGTGGTTTCCTCTTAACTCCCGTAAAGAGTGCATAAACAACACAGCTATTGTTATTAACAGTTGGAAAAGGAAAGTGCATGAATAAAACCAAGACTCAGGAAGGCACAATTAAGTTAGAATCTACCCACTATTGTCAAGTCTTCACAGTCTCACATATGAGATAAGACTTTTAAAAACATTTTGTTCATGTGGTAGCCCAAGAGAAAACTTGCAATTGGCATGACTGTCTGTCCACCGACTAGATCAACCCAATGCAAATCCCAGATGATAAAAACAATTTCCTGCTGCACAGTGCACAAACACTTTTCTTTTCTTGATATGAGAGAGCTTTGCATTGCACATCTCTAATATTTTGTTTTTACAAAGATGAACAAGTCCATCTGACAACTAAGCTAGCAATGCATCAGAAAACCTGTGCTGTTTTGTCTGCAGTCGAGTTTGTTTTCTCCACAGTGGCAGGCATGGGGCTGTGTTTTGGGGCTGTGCTGAACACAGGGTTGGTAATACAGACATGCTTTTGTTATTGCTGAGCAGGGATTGCACAGAGCCAAGGGAAGCTGGGGGTACAAGGGATGCTGGGAGGGGACACAGCCAGGACAGGTGACCCAAACTGACCAAAGGGATATTCCAGACCTTGTGACACCAGGCTCAGTGTATGAAGTGTGGGGAAGAGGGAGGAAGGAGGGGATGTTTGGACTGATGGGGTTTGACCTCCCAAGTCACCAGCAAGTGCAATGGGGCCCAGCTCTGCTGGAAATGGCTGAACCAACCATAGGAAGCAGTGAATTCATTCCTTGCTTTGCTTTGCTTGTGTGCACAGCTTTTGCTTTCCCTATTAAACTGTTTTTCAACCCACGAGTTTTCTACCTCTTACCCTTCTGATTCCCTCCCTGATCCTGCTGGTGGGGAAGTGAGTGAGGGGCTGCCTGGGGCTGGGCTGGGGTTAAAACCTGACAAAACCCATTCAGGAAACACACTGCTGTTAACACCTAAAAGGGCTCTATCCAACAGGGCAAATAAACAGAACTCCATTGCCTGAGAGAGAGTTACACTGTTTTATTTGAGGTCCCTAAGCATGTACCATGGGTGAGTTTCTTCTCTCCTGTCCCAGACAGTTAATGGCAGATAAAAGGTCTGAAACAGTTCAGAAACCTGACAAGGATAAAAGCTCCACATCAAACTAGACTTCCTCATCAATATAGCTGCATTGTCAGAGACCTCTTTGCAACCTCTGGCTCTGAAGGCCAAATAGGTAATCGTTTCACAGCTGTCAGAAAGAGATGTAACTCTCACGTGCTGGCTCCTAAGGCAGTTTTAGAAGACTGCAATGAATATGGCACAGTATCTGTGTTTGTTTATACTTCATAACAGACCACAGCACCAAGCAGGGTGCCCCTGCAATGAAAGCAGCTTCTCAGCAGGACAAATCATCCCAGGTAACCCACAGTCTCTCAATACCCTATCACTTTAGAACTGTCCCTGTAATTTGCTTTTTGGACATGCTCAAGGACACACAGCACAGAATCTCCATCCATTCTATTTTACTCCTCTAAGTCACTCAGTTCAGCTTGTACCAATTGAAAGTGTCACATAGCTGTATTTTTGCTGGCATTCTCTCTAATGCAAAGTGGTTCACACACAGGACTGTTGAAGACAGCTTTATGGCTTATTTGTTTATTCCTTGGGGCAGTTAAAGCAATGAAATGTACTTATAACACTGCTTTCAAAGCTCACTGGCAAGCAAGCAAATCCACCAGTGCTTTCATTCACCAGGCAAAAAGAGCTCCAGTAACTAAAGGAATCTTGCAACTTCTTACATTTTTAACATAATTTTCCCACAACAGCACAGAAGGAAACAACCTGACCAAAGCTTCCTTTCCAAAAACAGCTGTGGTATTCTTGCTCAGGTGTTTTGTTTTTTTTTTTACAAACAACTGGCCCCTGGAATACCCCCTTTCCCAGGACCCAGCTGTGCCTCCACGAGCTGAACATTGAGCATGCAGGACCTCAAGTTTCTACACAGAGAAGCCGACAGAAATTAACCCTGAGGCTCTTACCTCCTCCGAACTGGCTGCCCAGACTCATTCTCACTGCCACCAGACGGGTTCCTTCGGCGAGAGTAAGGAAACTTGGGTGATTTATTGCGGTCACTGGCAGAATTATACAGTCCACTAAGGTTAAAGAGGAAGAGCAAAGAGTCAGCTTAAAAATTTCCATGACAGTTAGGCCAGCTAACTGAGACTCGGCTTACAAAAATGAAAAGATTCATGCGCACACACACACACACACAGAGGTGAGTATTCATCTATACATGCTTTTGTATGTTCTATGTAAATGCAGGTGGCACTGCTTTCTAGCAACAAATTTCTCACACTAAATCTTGACAGTGTAGGAGAGAGACCTCACAGCACTGCCAAGCCAACAACTCTAAGCTTACAAAATACTGATTTTAGTTTATACATATTCTTTTACCATAATAAAATTTCTGTGCTTTAGTATGGCGTATCCAACCCGGAGCTAGGAATTCCTCATGTTTTCCATGGACATAAGTATGAAAATTTCCCATGTTCCTGTCATGACATACATCTTCATCACAGACCTGATGCTTGGGAACATGAAACAATTCTACCTCCATTTCTCTTCTGTTCATCCACGCAAATCTCTGCCAATGGTGTGGAGGTGTTCCAAGCTCCAGCTTTGCTTCTGCTTTTCTAAAGCCTCTGCCCTTCAAATTGAATCCATTCTTCTTCATCTGCTTCTGCAGACAGCTGATTACAGCACTGCTCTGCACGGGTGAAAAGTTCCCACAGCTCATCTCAATGAGAATTGTTATTAAGAGCTGGGAAAGCCTCTGTGCAACATCCAGTCTGCTTATGTGTCTAAAACTGCATAGTGCTTTAGAATTAATAGATTTGCAAAAACTCAATCCTACCATCCTCTGTCTCCTGAAAGATCAAATCTCCTGCTGTCCTGAGAGCAATTTAAACACTGGAGCCATAAAGTGACAAGACGGCACCATTTCTCTAAAAATAACCAAAGAAAGGTGTGTCCTAGCAAGAGAATATTTGTTCACTGCTTCGTCCTTACTCTGAAAACTACTGCTGTCTACAGAAGGAGTATAAGGGGTAAATCATCAGGGTGCCCCAAATGACACATTATGTATAGATCTGAATAGTCATAGGAAAGCAGGACCATTCTGGGTTACACTTCACATGCTGTCTGGGTCAGTAGCCTGTTTCCAACAGCAGCTGGAAACAACCAGCTACAGGAAGCAAAACCCCAAACACAGCTCCCCAGAGCTCCCTCAGTCCCACACCATTCCCAGTCCAGCGGACTTCCTGAGCCAGCTGCTGCACCTCTGTCTTCGGAAGCCCTTCAGGATTTTTGTTCCATGACTCGCCCAGCTTCCCCCAGGAATTCACCAGCTTGCAGCACCCCTTGCAAAGGAGGACCACAGGTCTCCCACTCACGGTGAGTCATCACTCACTGCCTTTCTCAGCACTTTTAAACCACCTCCAATAGCTTCACCTGAAGACCCTCAGTTCTTTTGCTGGAAAAATACAGCCCTGCTCTCTTTGTCTTTTCTCATTACAACTCGTGATTTTCTAGATGCCATCCCCTGACACTGCCTCTTTTACAGACTGAAGGAAGATTCTTGTCTGGCTTCTGCCCTTGCTGCTTGTACAGATTTACTGCAGAGCCTTTCACATCTTTGATTACCTTTGCTGCCCCTCTCAAAGCCTATTCCTTTTCCTGAGATAAGGACATCAGAACTGCTCCCAAAATTCATGGAGCACATATGTGATCCACTAATTTATATAATGGCATAATGCTGTTCTCTTGCTTTACTAATAATTGGTAACTGTTTTTTTGACAGCTACACAGCTAATTTTTTCTTTTTTATCCATCATAATTCCACAGCACTTCATATAAATCAGAAATCTAGGGTTATTTTTTTTGTCCTCATGTACCTCTCTTTACATTTTTTGACTCGAGAGAATCTACCCGTCAGTCACATTTTAGGTGTCTTTCTGCCACTCTTCACAGACAAATTTCTCACTGTCCTAAACAACATCGTATCATCACCAAACTTTATCACCCCTTTTCAAGTTCTTTGACAAATATACTAAATATCAGAGGTCTACGAACAGAGGTCTACGAACAGATTCATTCACTGGCCACTTCCTCCTACACATACTTTCCTAATTTTTAACTATTTATTTATCCATGAAAGAACCTATCTGCTTACATGCAATATGCATCTATTATGAATCAAATAACACATGAATGTATTATATCAATATCTTTCAACCTTCTGCTCTGGCATGATACTTACCATTGCACAATACCTAAGACATCAAGTCTTGCCTTACCTCTGTGGGCCATTTTCCTCCCACGGAGCACTTGTTTTACTCCTTTGTGTTTCTGGACTGTTTTCATTTTTCATCTTTTTAAAGCTAAATAAGAGTACAGATATATACATATGTATATATTTATTTTTTAAAAAAACCCCATTGTACACAGATCACGTTTTCTTTTATGCTGACCACTTAAAATTTAATTGTAAAGGCATATACTCATTAAAGAGACCCACCTTGGCATATAGTTACCTATAGTTATTTATTTGTTATGTGAAGGAGGACAAAGAGCTGCTATATTGAAAAATCCCTCCTAAAAAGAGCAATCATAAGGGGAGGGAGAAGGAAGAAGAAAAGAAGAAGAAAAGAAAAAGAAAAGAAAAAGGAAAAAAAAAAAAGAAGAAAAAAATCATCTCTGCAAGCTCATAATTGTGGTAGCACTGAGTCAGAAAACCAGTCAATCCTACCTCCAAATAAACAAGAACAGGTACTTAGGCAAGAAGTCTAACAGTAGGGCGAACATACAATAATATGATCTCATGGTCTTCCATAATACGCAGTTAAGAGATTATTGAATCAGTGGCTTTACCTCCTTTTTATTTTACATAGCTCTTAATGAAACTTTCTTCCATGGATTTACTTAAATCGCTCTTGAACATTTTAAAATTTTTATCATAAGTAGTGCCTAGGAGGACTATGTCCCAGTTTCTGGCTATGACATAAACAATTACTTAATTTTATTTCAAAACTTCCACCTGGTTCAAAACTTCCATCCCCTGTTCCTGACTGTTTCTGTGATTGTAGAAAGAAATAAAGAAAAACAAACAGCTATGAACGATGGCTCCGTAACAAAAAACTCCACTCCTAACTTTTTTTTACACATTTTTAACTGTCTTATCTATTTTCCAAGTGAAAGAACCACAGACGACTAAACCTCTCCCAGTACGGGAGTCACCACATACCTTAGATTATCCTTATCATATTTCTCTACCATTTTTCCAGGTGTACAGTACCTACTTTAAAATGGGAGCAACAAAGGCAGAGGTGATGAAAACTATTCAAAGTGTGACAGACCACAGGTTCATAGGTTCACAGAGTAGCATATCCTTCTCATACCCTCCCCAGTAAAGCCTCGGGTTTTATTTTTGCCAGAAAGATGTTTTCGTGAAAGAGCTGACTTCACTGACTGCTGTAAGGCAAAGTACCAGGACAGTCACCTGGCTTGAGAGATTTATCAGCGTTTGCAACCAGTCTCCCACCACACCTGTGGAGATGGGGGGGGGGGAAAGCAGGATGCTCCAATTCTTCCTTTATTCCTATCACTCTCACAGTGTCAGGTTTTACAGCTTCTGACCCATTAAAGCTCCCAGATAATCACCACTTCAAATGCTGGGAAGTGGCTTTTAGCTGAAGCACACCCCTGTCCTTGCCAATGGCCCAGCAGAGCTTTTCCTGCAGCACCATCTCTAGAGCTCTTTTCCTGCATGGACAAGCAGTTCACCTGAGACAGAATGAGGCAGCCATATTGATTTCCACTAAGGTCATCAAGAAGTATTACTGACAGCAACCCTGTGCAATCATTAATACATCATATATTTATAAAGTGCAACTCAAGCAGAAAAAATAAAAGCTTTACAGTTGCTGACAGAGAGGAGGATATAAGCTGGGAGTTCTTTCCCCAGAGCAGGATGTGACAGACTCAGCTTTATGAAGGAATCGTGGCTACTTAACTCACTAATCCACTTTTAACCTCAGCCTTTGGTTACTACAGGTCACTGAGTTAATCATTTAATTCTCACAGAGTGAACAAAATGCAAAGCTACAGTAAGTCAGCAGGAAAAGAAATTAAATTACACCTTATCAGGTAAATCATTTTCTTACTACTGCACCCATTAATTATTGACTCATAGGTGCATGCAATCTATTCCCAAGCTTAAAAATATTTGCTTACTACAGACTGAGCAAGTAACTCAGATAAATACATTTCTGTCCCATATTGCAAATAGGAATTGATTTGCACAGCATGAACTACTGAACAATATCTAGGCTGAACTTAAAGAAATTTGAATACTGTTTTCAAATCTTAAAGAGAGGAAGAAAAAGTACCTAGGAGGTGAATTTACTGTTTTAAATTCCCAAGACATTATTCATTTGGAGCAGACACACACTTTACAGACAGAAAGCTAGAGCGTGACAGCTCTTCAAATACCAGCAGTATCTCCAGGAATGCAGTTGCAAAAGGTACTGAGTTCATTCAAAGTTTCTGAAAGGGTTAGGATCTGAATTTCATGTCAGATTACTGCCATTGGGGCATTTTTATGATTTGAGTTTACACCACTTACACAGAAGTTATTAACTACAGATCTCAACAGTGAATGAGATGTTAAATATGAAAACCCAGCTTGTGAACACTACTGGAAGATGGTCTGCAAGCATCACTGACTACTAATGCCAGAATTACACAGGATGGAGCAAACTTCCAAACTGCAAAATGCTACACAAATTTCGTACGCTGCCTCTCACATACACGAAACCTGGCAGACCCAAAAGGTGTTTTACATGTGCAGACAGAGACACAGAGAAAAACAAATCAAATCCTAAATAGAAAAGCAACTTCCAACACTTCCACTTTCTGGAAGTGACTAGCAATGTCTAAAACACGACTCAGTAAGAATCTGCCTGTGAACTGCTTTTAAACTGTCAAGGTAAGAAACTAAACTCAGAAACCTTGAAGCTGTCATATTGAGAGCCACTTATTTTGGTTTTTCCTCTAAAACCTGCGTAACCATTTATTTTTAACAGTTCATTACTAAAAATTCTGTAGTGAAGGACTCCCATGCCTCCCAAAATGATGATCTCTGCTCTATGGATTAATGGTACCTTTTGCTTTATATCTTTCTCTCTCCTAACAAATCACAGAACAACACGATGGTGGGGTTGTCAGGGTCCTCTGGATGTCATCTGGTCCAGCTGCCTGCTCCAGCAGGGTGACCCAGATTCAGTTGCCCAGGACTATTCCCAGACAGCTGTGGAATTATCTCCAAGGATGGAGACTCCACCATGTTTCTGGACAACCTTTGCCAGTGCTCAGTCATCTGCACAAGGAAAAATCGTTTCCTGACATTTTAGAGGGAACCTCCTGTGCTTTAGTGTGTGGCCACCTGGTCCTGTCACTGGGCACCACTGGAAAGAGCCTGGATTTGTCCTCTTTGTGCCCTCCCTTCATGCATTTTTTTACCTGTGTATGGTTTTCTACTTAATGGTTTAGCTTCAGCATGACCAAGTGGCAAAATCATAAACTTTCTTTTAACACATTATTAGCATTGTTTTCTAAGGACTAGAATAGTGGATTCAATTCCCCTCAAAATGAGTAAGCAGTTTACCTCAGCTTTTCTTTTGGAGGTCAACTGTTCCAAATATTAGGCAATAAAGAACACTATCCACCAAATATTTGCAGTAAATCTTTTAGATCCTTTTTCAGAGGTCAGTCCAGACACCTAGTGTGTGAAGCCCACAGCCCCAGTGCATAGGTAAGTCTAGTTAAGGGTTACTCAGTTAAGAAAAAAAAAAACAACTGTCAGGATTGCCAAGCATGCAGAGACAGATATCCAGACAACCAAACAAAAGTTAAGTGCTGCGTTTGTGACTCATTCTTTTGTCAGATCACTCTTTTTCTGATTCAGGCACACAAAATTCCACCTAAAATTAGGGGTGGGGATAGAAACCCCTTTCTGAATCTGAGCCTTACCTCTTCCTTTCAAATATGCTTAATAACCAGAGATGTGCATTTCAGCACTGATAAATCACACACAGGAGACCACACAAGTCCAGAGGAGCCCTGGCAATTCACTACTCCTACAGATCAGGAACAAACATTCCTGATTTTTATTACAAATTTAAGAGTGTAATGGGTAATCACTGCAAGATTAACAAACCTGCTGGGAAGAGCCCATGCCCAGCTCCTCCCTGCCCACACACCCCAAGTTTGCCCTGTTCAGAGACAGAAAGCCCATGCCCTGAGGGCTCTGACAGCCAGCCTTCAGCTCACAGGGGAGAGACTAACAGGACTCCACAGGACTACCCTGACCACTGCCCTTTGGGTCATTACCTGGTTTTTTGTCCCTATTCAAACCTGAGACTATCTGCCTTCCCATTAACTTGTGCTGATTTATGAGCTTTCAAACCATGTGTTGCCTGAAATCCCTGTTCCACATTGACTGGAAGATCAGGGTTTTGTAAAATGAATTACCTGGCAACACCCTCTGACCTCTGTCAGCAGAAGCTGAGATGGTCCTGAACTCAAGGGCAGGATAAACTGATACTAATGATTACTAAACATGTTCCTCTATCCAATGCATTTTACAACCTCTTAAAAGCTGTAAGGAAACTGTGAGCGTACATACCTTTTCACTGGAGAAGGTGCAATAATTTTGGTAGTTCCTTCATTTTCCCCATTTGTTGTAATCTGGCTCATGCTCTTAGAACCTGAAAAAAAAAAAAAAAGAGCCCAAAACAGATGAGTCCTGTAGCATAAATGTTTGCACACCTATTCAGCATAATCACCTACAGGGCAGCATGAGAGATAAAATGACACACATGATACTTGGGGCATGCTCCTCTTGTTAAGGGTGTGTAAGGATCACCCTTTTGTGTCTTATCCTTATTTCTAGTTGTACCAGGGCACAATAAAGTTTAACATGAAGCACATTCATTACTCTTCCACATAAGACAGAGAAGTCTGAAGCTGTTGTTCTCAAAGGGATACTCTGCCACTGTCAATAAAAGGAAATTCCCTGCTCAGTCAACAATGAGAATAAAGGTGTGAGGAGAATACAGTTTGGTTTCTGCTGGTGTTATGATTGCAGTTTCCATGCTATGCTATTAATACTAAACTGTAATTTTCCTTCAGTTCACACATTGTATTTCCACCTAATTGGCAACGTCAGACATTTCTTACAAAACTGTTACCATCTATAGAAACAAATGTCAAGTAGAACAACAAAACAATATCACTATTGATGTAGACCTCCTCTGGAAAGGATTCTGAGCATGTTCATTGAAGATAATAGATCAAAGATTATAATACTATGTCCTCTGGACACAAGCAACAGCATCACAGTGTTGTTAATATAGTGGTACAAACCCCAAGCCATTTTGACTGGCTAAAACAAAAATGTGATGTCTTAATTTAAGCTGTGAAAAGATTTTGCATGATAAGTTTTCTCCCCAGCCTCAAAAAAAGGATTTCTTCACAATCAGCCTCAGCTTCCTCAGCTTCCCATACTACCCCTTCGGCATACAAACTCAATACATGAGAAATTCTAAGGCATTTTGTCTGCTCATCAGTTGGTTCTCTTACAGGTTAGATCTGCCAGTCTTCTGCAGAAATCAGCAAATATATTACTTTTTCAAACAAAGGAATTAATCTCAGTACTTCACATATTCCTCTGTGAGGCAGCTTTCGATTAAGCCACATAAAGTGCTTGTAACTTAATGGAGTAATAAAAGCTTGTGCTCCAAAATGTATCATAGCACTGAAACAACTGCCAGAAAAACAACCAAGGGTCAGATGATATAAAAGTAATAGACACCTCCAGAACTGATCGTTTGCTATGTTTGGCAATAACCTTACCATTCTGCAGGCACTTCTGGGTGTCAGGCCATGGTGGGTTAATCAGGAGCTTTCTGTCCACCCTTACAGAAACTATAATGATTGTCTCCTAGTATGTTCCACCTGATGTACCTTTTACTGACCACAGTACTGTTCTACCAACTTATACCTCTGTATGATATAATTACCTAATATAAACAAGCAGACTCCAAAAAAACTGTCCAAACACTAACCCTATTGCAAAAACCTAGCTATATCACCGTGTCCTGCGTGCTGAGGCAATACGCCTCTCAAAAATACCTTAGACAGCCAGAAATCTTGAGCATCTCCTTTGTGGAAAGTTTCTCTGGTTGTTTACACTTGGCTGGGTAAGGTACTCTCAGCATTCACTGCACTGCACTGAACTTTTCTAATGAGGTGAAAGCACACACTTAACTCTCTTTACAGCCATCTTGACGTTGATTTGTGCATTCAATTCAAGCCAACTATTACATTTTTAAAAACTCAAGTGTCCAAAACCATATCAGCCTGGCAAGGTAGTAAGCTTGTCATGCCTGTTTCTTATCAGGTAAAGCCACTTAACTGACGTTATCTGGAAGCAGTGTTCGTATTTAAACCAAGTCATGAGAGCAGCAGATACTGTGTTAGAATGGAAAACATGCAGTAAGAGCTCATACTTTGCACCCTGAGCTACTAAAAGCCTACAAACATGAATGGACTTCCACATGTAGACACCAGCACAGCCTACTGTGTGATAATGGTTGTTTTTCTTATTAGTTTCTAAGCCTGTAGCCTCAAGAGTTTGTTCATTTCACATCCCATGACTGAAATGCGGAAGCAGTCACACCCATCCTTTTACCAAACACTGGATTTTAAGTAAACGTCAAAGTATAAAGCTCAAAGTAAATAAATTAGGAAATGGCTAAAATCACCCCAAGATCCATTTTGTCAAAAATCTAACTTTCAAACCCAATCTCACAATTTTCTGGGAGAAGACTTTGACTGGGCCGGACCAACAGTTCTACCTACCATGGCTGAGGCTGGCGAAGCAGGGCAGCGACAGGCATCTGTGGCAAAATGTGATTGCTTAGGGATTATCACAATACAGACAGTACTGTGATTGTCATAGCCACGCCCTATTCTCCACCTGGCTTCTAAATCAGAATGGCAGCACTTATTTTACACTGGTTTATACAACTACCGTTTATACAACTACCCCGCGTGCGAGGCAGGGACAAACCAAGTCCTCAGCTACCAAACAACAAACCCTAAGCAACATGTTTTCCACTGCTAAATAAACTCAGACCCACAGCAACAGGTCTGGTCACATCAATGTTTGTCCTGAGAGGATGTTCCCAAGGAGCTTCTCATGTCCAGCATTCACCCAAAAGAATAATGAACACTTTCACCCTATGTTGTGAAAGCTGAAGGTTATCAGTCTGGCCCTAAGAGGGTATGACAGAATAGTGAGAGATCCTGTTCTATGTTTGAGTTTATTATTTGCAACCAGGGCAAAACACAACTGTAATTCTCTCTCAGCTGAAACGGGAAGAATAAGCAAATGAAACAAGTTATGCTTCTCTCACTTACAAGGTTTGACAGAACAAAAACAAAAAAACCCTTTCTCTAAATGAACACCAACTTGAATACCAGCCTAAATATACAGCAAAAAAACCCCATGCACTAATATAAAAACACAGTCTAAATCTAATATAAAATCATAGCCATTAACGTTTCCTGATATGATTTTTCCACTAGCCCTAGAACAACTGAGATATGAAATGTATCAAACAAGTGACAAAATGGAGTTTACTGCATTTTAAACCACTGCAATCCGCATTCTAGGAAAATAATCTGCCATGCTAAAGCCAAAAGATCTGCACTGTGCATCCCATCAGGGAAAGCAATCAATGGCAGTGGCTTTTATACATGAAAAATAGTTTCTCTCTGTTCACAGTATCATCTCCTTCAATCTCTCTGTTAAACCACAAATATTTTTACTGAAAACAGAAAAAATATTTTCTATCATTGTCTTGGCACCTCCTGCAGCTCTTAACCCAGAGATCACCAAGTGTCTGCAGTCCTAAGGACTTTAGTGTACTTTAATGGATCAATGAGACAAAGAAACATTATTGCTCAGCTCTGCCAGAGATAACTAACCTGTACCTTCAGGTTGCAGAAAAAAAATAGAAAAAGCACATACTGTGTTTATAACACCAGAATATGTACACAAATAGAAGCAACAAGGGAAAGGGTTTTAATTAGGTGTCAGAGGTTAGAGGTTTTATCACTTCACAGACACTTATCTGATGGAGGCAATGCCAATTTTATATGCTGCAGCCATGCACTTGTTCTAACTGTCCCCAAAACCACTGCTGTGGCTGGTCCCATCACTGGTACCAAAACAGATTGAAAAGAAAGATAAAACAAAATCAGAATGGCTAATTCCAGTGGCTGCAAAAATGAAGCATTTCACTTTGCAGTCTTAAGAAAAGATAAAAAGGGAAAGAAGCAGGTGAGGAAAGATGCTGAACTCAGAGAAGGTGGAAGGAAGTTGTTTTATATGAGGTATTTGTGAGCTGTTGTTGGATTTGGGGAAAGTAAATGGAAACCTGACTTTCATTCCAAAAAAATTAAATTAGAAGACTCTGTCCAGCTGGATCCTAATTAAAGTGGTATTTTACAGAAAATATCTTAAGATATAATACATGCAAACTAAAATCACCCTGTTTAAAATGTTGGACAAGTCATGTTTAACCTTATTACACCATACTACAAACATAAAATGAAGAACAAAGGACTAGCCATCAATGACGAACATCTGCATAACGTCATTATGCAAAAGAAGTATTTATTTTAAGAAGAAATATCATTTAATTTTCTCAAACATTTTACTCAGGGAAACTTTTACATTATTCATAAAACGTATTAGACTACCAGATAAATTTCCAAGACAAAAATATTCTACAAAATCAAATCTGCTTTGGGATAATATATTTAAGCAAGTGACGCTTAAAATATGCCAAATAGTCTTGATTTATTTTGTGAAATGGACTTTGTTATATCTAAGAACAATTTTAGGTAAAAAGAGGTAGATTTATTTTATGCAACAGACTATCACATGCTGTCTGACACAGGGAGGAGAAAGCATTAGTCTTCATTCACCTTCTGGATGCCTGTTTAAATGGAGAAAGAATAATCAATATTTATCACTGTGAATAGCCAAAGAAAAAATAGAAAAAAAAAGAGGAGAAAATATGCTTATTCATAGTGAAAGATGGCATTTGAAAGACATAGCTCTCTCCCCTCAGCCCATATTTTGAGCGGGAAATGAAAAAAATTAATTTAACATTAGTATCATCTAAGTTAATACATTTGCCCCAGTGGAATCTGACTGCACACTTGGAACACATGGGTAACCAATTAAGTTGAATTAAAAAAGAAAACAGATGGAGGATAGAGATTACACAACCACATGTAAGTAAAATGGTGAAAAAGCAGCCATTTTATTTTAAAGTGAGAGAAAGTGTTTAAAGCCACCAAAATAGCAAACACATGTTGCCCAGAGAATTCTGCATCACATTACGTGAGCAGAAGAGGCTACAGGAAAGTTGCAGTTTTTCCTCACATTTCCAGCCAAAGAGGCTGAAAACAAAATGAACAAACACAAGACATGCACAGCCTTGCAGCAACACAGACTGACCTTCACTGCCTGGGCTAAGGAAAATGCTATTTTCAACCAAGAGCTGAGTTTTAGCCGACAAATACCCACACAAATTTCCACAAAGAGAACCAGGGACTAACGAGGTAGGAAATTCTGTTTGGCTTGAACTGCTGCCCAAAGAACAGGACAGTCCAGCTGAACAAAAAGTTTAAGTCATTCGGTTCAAGGGTGAACAGCTTCTTGTCCTTTCAGACACCCATTTAAAACTGCACACACAATGAAACATATCAGAATCAGAAAGCAGAGCAATTATTCTCATTTTACACTAAATAAAATAAAATAAAATTTTCAAAAATGTTGTAAACTGCCTCTGTTTTCCAAGGCTATACTTTTAATTATGTTACATTTCAAGAGCCACCACAGCTAAAAGGCAGAGTACATCCGTTTTGTTTCTGAGTAAAAAGACAAAAGACCATATTCAGGATAAACACTGGAGGTTTCTAGCCATATATATCTGCTCTCTTTTAAAAACAGGTTTGGCATATTTAACCATGATAAAAGAGAAATATTGTTTACATTTTAAAGCCCAGACAAGTTTTTTCTCAAATAGCAAACACACACACACACAGAGGTGCTTAACTCCACACACAGGTTTGACTGAACTGTGTGTGCCTTCTGTCATAAATGAAGCCAAGCAATAGCCATGTAATCATATGTGGACCTGGAGCTTGACATCTCTATATACCAAATTTCAGGAAGCATCCATTATTCAGGGCATGACTTCTGTCATCCATGCTTAATCCTACTTCCTCTAACACCTGTAAAAACTTCCAGCTTGCCATGACAGCTTCCGCACGCAGAATGGATTTCCAGCTCACATATCTGAAGCATGTTAAAATTGCATGGCACTAACTTCTGTTCCACTTAGACTCAAAATAAAGGGATACTGCCCTTGAAATGGGAAGAGGACGCAAAAAAGTGGCACTTTGGGTCAAACAGCCCAAACAATATTAACCAAGACACAAACGTATAAAATGCGTCTGCAAGAGACAGGACTGCTGAGAAAAAACGTGTTTTCACAGCCTGTTTTCAAACTTCCCTTTCAACCTTCACCTTAGACCTACACACATGGGGTTTTATCCTCTTTAATCCACAGCAACTCCTTTATTTTATCTGGAAAGCTGGAGGTTTTATATCCCGGTAAGCTTAGATATAAATACTGACCTAAGGCAGAACACGGAATCCATTCTGAGAGATCCTCAAGGACACTGCAGCAGTTCTGAGTCACCTCATGATGACAAAATGAACCAAAAAAAGAAGACATCTGCCCCCAGGTCAGCAGAGAAGGACCTACCTGTCCGTTGTGTTCTTTTGGGGTAAGTCTTGCTGCGACTTCTTTCAATGCTCTGGTCAGGCCGCGGAAGCTGCACAGAAGGGTCTCTGGTCATTCGCAAAGATGTTTTGCCACTTCAAAACACAGTAAGATCATGAGAAAACACTTTGAAAATTTATCAAAGAGGATCCTTAGACTGAAAAAAAAAAAAGCTATTACTTGTCATCCCATCTCTGGTTCTCCTGTTGAGTAGCACTGCCCTGAATTTTGTTTTGAATCAGTCACTGGCAAAATCATCAAGAGATTGTGCCAACCACTCCTGTATTTGGCATTTTCAAGTGGAGATAAGCCACTAAAATAAAATGTTGGTTTGTTAGGAATAGTTTAAGATAGCATGACCTTTTCTAACCTAGAATATTCTAACATATGACTTTCTTAAGTAATATTATTTCTTCCTGAAATTCTTCTGTAAGTTTTCCTCCCAGGAAACTTATTTAATATTGTTCACACGTATTTAATATTGTTCAGTTCCAGTCAGTCAGGGGCTATTCCTCTGGCATGTGGAATGTTAACCTAAAACACTGCAAAACTAACTGTAATAAAGGACTCTCACTAGCACAGCCCTAGATGACAACAAATTGAGTAAAAGTCCTGATTCTCAATCACAGTAAGGTTTTTCTTCACTGCACAACTGAAGTAAATTATTAAGTTCAAATAAATTCTTTTATGCTCATTTTAATGTTCCTCTCCATGTGACTAAGCAGAACATAGTGTTCATAACAAAACTCTAAAATTCGTATTCCTCCCCAAAACTCCGTATTTGCTTCTGGAAACTTACTACACAAGAGAAGTAACTGGCACTATTACTTCCTTAACATCTGAATTTTGATGATTTTGAAGTAAAAGATATTGTACTGGAAAGTATCAAGCAGCTATACAGAAATTACATATGTAAATTTTCTGAATTATATGAATAGACTCCATGAAATACTGATAGTATTTTCACCAACAGCCCTTCACAGATAGTCAGCACTGCAGAATTTTAATCTTTTCAAAATTATAAAAGAATTTTATAAGGACAAGAAAATCTCAAATTCTAACTCTACATCACGGTAATGTGGTTTTTGTTTTTATTTAGTTAGTTTAATGTATGCTCCCAAGTTAGCCAGAAAACTCTTCTGCTCAACTTTTAAGTTTGGCAACCATGACAGTCTTGCAAATTCCAGGAGCAATTTTAACAAAACATCTGGGAATAGGACCTTTCACTCCCATTAAGACCTCTAAAGCCTCTCATCTTAAGATAAGAAAATTGTTTTCCTGAAAACTGTCTGACACATAATGAGAAGTACATAGAANAAAAAAAAAAAACCAAAATAACATGAACCAAAAAAAAATCCACCACAAGAAAAATGAAAATATTATGGTCCCCCCACTTACACAGCAAAACAGTGGGATTATGGTTTCTGCTCTGAGCTAATGACATGTACGGATACACAACCCTGTCACTGCTTTTGGTGCTACAATGGGGACCAAAAGGGAAAGTCGTCAGTTACGACCCTCATCCCAACAAGGCAAGCCTGATCACAGATCACCCATAAAATTTATTAAAATAGGAAGATGAACTGAACTGCACCGCCAACAGCAATAGCTCACACACAGTTAACTGCTTCATGGCATGTTGTTTTTTAATTGATTGGAAAGTTCTTGCCAGTACAAAGCTTTCTCCTCCCCAGCACCAGTGCCCTGCTCCAATCTGTTGAAGTGGTCCAAGAGAGAAAACTCATCTGCAGGACTCTGGCAGGAATCCGGTGAACTCCTCCCCACTATCACGGCTGGGGTAACGCAGGTCAGGATCCACCACAAACACCAAAGGCAGGACAATCATTGCCCTCTAATCCACAGCAAGGGTAATCTGGATCGTGTCAGAGAGTGTGCTAACTCACATAATCTGGATTATGAAATAGGCAGAGTGACAAAGATCTGCCAAAGTAATGATTATCAACCTTACTCATTATGATCCACTTATTTCTTGCATGATAGTGGAAACAGTGCTCCTTATCCACCCTCAATTTCAAGTTTACAGCATCTTTCAAGGTTTAGAACATTCATCCAATATTGTCACCTATTCAAGTCAGAAAAGATACACCCTCACTTTGGTACTCCCCAGCTGCCAGAAAAACCCCTTTAGGACATGAACATAATTTCAGGACTTAAAAGGGGATACTGATTTAAATCACTGCCAAGGCTGCTCCAGCTTTGACTACAGGCTATAGTAGGCCTCAACCAATTCTGGGGATCTGGAGAAGAAATCTACATTTGTCTCAAAACTGCCAGACTCCCAAGAAGAGTCTGTTAAAATGGCCCTGGTTCATCCTTTGTCTTCAGAGCTATACTGGGTCATATTCTGGGTGGGGGTTTTCTTTCACCGGAAGGAAAGAGGAGAAAAGAAGCAATGAAGAAGGAATGAACTGAAATTAAAACAATCAAAAAAATTCACCTGTATCGATGTTTATAACCTATGGATCCAAACTTGCTGACTTTTCTTGACAGAGAGTTTGATTCATTCTCTGGCACCCTGCGTAGTTTGAAAAATAAAACAACAGAGAAGTCACATAGATAGGTCTGAATTACAGTCCCCTTCCCAAGTCAAGAAAAAAGAATACAAATTTGGGCTCAAAACCAATTTTTTTTTCTGTTAGTTCCTCTTCATCCATACCTCCAGACAGACTCCTATGGGGGTTGAGAATCTCCCAAAGCCACCTGTTTGTCCGCTCCTATTTTGACTACACACCTCTTTAATTCAGAGTCAAGTGTAAACTGCTGCCACCAGCAGCCTTTCATTTAATTTTGGGAGAAGGCAAACCCACCCTGCCACAGTAGTGAGACTGCAGGAGGGATTCTCAGTTCACTCATTTACAGCACTGCTAAAGGCAGCCTGGAGAATTCCATGCACCAGTCCCCAACCAGACACCCTAGCACATTTCTCTTGGTGTTTTTTGCAACAGTAAAATCAAGTGCTTTAAGATGTGCAGTACTGGGAAGATTTTATACACCCCAGTAAGTAAGCAAAATGCTATGGAAATTCAATTAATTTCTATTAAAAAAAATTAATTCTGTGCACTGTAGAAAATAGTAATGTCTGAATTCCAAAGGCCTCACTCAAGCCAATGCTGCTACAGAAAATCTGACGGTTAAATACATCAAAATTTATATGGCAACTTAAATCCTGACATACACCTTTGTGAATATTTCGGTTACAGCCTACTATATGCAACTGAAGTACTGAATGCTAAGACAAAAGAAGCCACCAAACTACCCAATTTATTAAAACATTGTTTCACGTCACTGTCAAGAAAAGATGCTGACTTTTAAAAGCATTCTATAACCAAGAGCAAAGACGTGTTTCCAGGCAGTAAGCCTTTGTTACACCTCTCTGCAGGTGTAACGAGGCTCCCACACACTCAGTGTAGTGGCCCTATGGAAAACACAACTTAACTTCTGCATCACTCACCTGAAAAATGTATGATGCTCTACACAGCATTTCCAGAGATGTTTGCATGTGACCTTGTTACGTGCTTCAAAAAAGAAGGAAGTTTCATTGCACTGAAGATAAAACAAAACAAATGAACATTCTTATGAGAGACCCTGCCATTGAAGTGAATCTCATTCACTGAACACAAGAACCAACCATCCCATGTCAGTCCATGCAAGAAAAGAAATCAGCATGAAGAAAAGCAGGTTCTGTAATTCAGTAGAATTCTTCATTTAAAAGTGTTTTTCTTTTTGAAAAACAGAGAAAAGAGATTATTGAAACACTTCTGTTCCCTCATTCTTGTTCACAGACATCAGCTTTTTTCCTAAATAAAACAGACACGTTTTTTTCAAAAATCATGTTTCTGATGTTTTCTGAAACTGCAGTTCAGATATCAATCAAAAATATTCTGGTTAACAGTATAAAAAAAGGCAAGAATAAGTGAAAAAAAGAAAGAAACTCAAGACCTGTTATAAACTAATATGAAGCAATAACACAGAAAGTGCACAAAACATACATGTAGAAAAGGACCAAGGTAAACCTGAGGAAAAAAAAAAAACAGAAGAAGGGAAGGGTTTTCTTTTTTTAAAAAGGCTAACTTCAGAATAATTCAAAATGCTAGGAAAAAGCTGAAAGTCTTAAAATCCACCTTAAAATCTCTTAAGGAAGACAAAAACAATAAAAACAAAAGAATATTCAAAGCTTAAAAGCTCATCTCTGCAAACCGGCAGAGAAAAGAGAAGTGGGACACAAACAAACTGTAACATACTTCCAACAGACGAGGAGAAGCAACAGACACATCACACTGCCTGTTTTCAACAAGCTAAACACTCAAATATGTTTGGCGAACTCAAGTGCTTGGTGTCTCAGCTGTGATTTGCACAAAGAATGAGCAGTCCCAGTGATGTCAGTGTGAGAGCTCAGCGCGGTATGACACCCTCTGTACAAAACTGAGTCTAAAACCATTCCACCACCGTGTGAGTTACAAAGGGGGTGCAATTCACACCACCCTAGCAGCTGATTTTGGACAATCTGTGCCCCTGCATTAGTTAAACTTCTGCAGTGCCATGCACACACAAGTAAAGAGCCCAGGCAAGCTTCTCGCCCTTCTCATTTATTACTATTTATTATTATCTGCAAGCACCTTCCAAACTGTGAATTAATTCTGCATGTTCTCTAGAATTCAACATTTCACCTGTAAGAAAAACCCAGTTATATCTCTATTAACAGCTGTCAGGCAGCCTCACAAAATCACAAATTATCTCCTCACGCAGCTTTTCCTTCATCTTGAAACAAATAACGATAAAAATGACAGAATTTTGCACCTGTGGTTAGAATAACAGAGATTTCATTCCCTGACAAAAATAAAAAAAAAAAAACCATTGTACTGAAAACACAGCTACGAACTTATTTTCTCCCATGCCTTAATTTAGTTAAATGTCTGGCTGGAACAGTCCCATGGAATAGGCAAGAAATTAAAATTATCCTCTACTCTTCCATCAAAAGCACATTTTACTCTCCATGGCAAGAGAGAAGAATACAGGTAGTACAGTAAGCAAAAATAAGTTTAATTCATGAAAAGTAAAGGCTTACTGAAAAATCTTGAAAATAGTCAAGGAGAAAAATCTATTTATCTTGGAGCCTTCCAGAGTAACAACATTGCTCTTTCTCTTCTGATGGCTAGAAAAAAGAGTCTACCCACTGAAAAATCATAATGCATTTTTACATTTTAAAACTTTTAAAGAAAACATGTAAAGTGGTACTTTACATTTGCTTATTTTGCACATAGCAGAAAAGTAGCTTTGGATTTCACTATTTGATTTATATTACAATTTCTATATCGGACTGTCATCTAATATGATTTCCTATAAAGCCACACAATATAGTCATCTTCAAAAGGATAATATCAAACTGGACTGTAGTATTGCAAACTTCATGCAATATGATGACTCAGTTTAGCTTCTGTTAGGAAAAAACTCAATGACTCACTTTTAATATGCAGGGTCTTGCTCCTTCTTTGTTCACTCCTGCTTTTAGGCAAAGAATCCTCTGTTGCACTGAAATTTATTTAATTATATAATCTCAAAGGAAAGAGTTTCTGGGATGCAGGAAGGGAGGGGCAGAGAGAAGCCAGGTATGATTTTTAAATTTTTTTGAAAAGAGAATTTTTAAAATAAGGTGTTTCTGCCATATCTTACTGTTAGACCAGTCTGAATGCCACTGGCATTCAATGGAAGATTCCTGCTGAGGAAAAAGCTCTATTTGTTCATTTTTTCTTCTTTAAGTTACAGTTTTAGAACTTTCCCATACACAGAACAAACAGAACGAAAATACATGAAAATCAGCGTGTGACCATAAGCAGGACAATATAGTTACACTGCCATATGATAGAAAGATCCGACCAGCAAATATTAATGACTCCATCATATGAAAGTATTATTTTCTAAGGTAGAAGAAAGCTCACCCTAGCTGGTAAGAAAAATGTTGATGATGCTGAAACATCTAAACTTAGTATTCAGTAATCAAAGTCACTCAGAGAGGGGAAAAAAAGGGGTGACTGGGGGGGGGGCGGGTGGGGAGGGGGCTGAATAACTCTGTTGATCCAATTTCCCAAATAGTTATGGAACTCAGACCTGGAAAAATCTCAGATATGCCTAAAAATCATGGGATGGACCAACAAGCCTTCTGAAAACACACCCAGGTTTATTTATATGAATTTGAAGGAAAACCACGTCTGAACTACGGCCTCAAAATTAATTCTTGCAATAACTCAACAGCACAATTAAATTTTACTAAAGAGAGAGGAAAAAAAGCCTAAAACACTCATCCTTATCAAAGGGGAAACAATTCATAATTCTTTCACCATTTCTCACCTTCTCTAGGAAGGATTCTGTAACTGACTGCAAACAAGTCCAGCATGACACTGCTTACAGCACAGGTTGAGGACTTCCTCCATATTCTTTTTAGAACTATTTAAGGCTTGGAAGAGTAGCGATTACCCTGACAATTCATAAATGCTTATATAAAAATTAAGCAGTACTGAAAACAGCAGTAACTTTCTGGTTTAACCTTTCTCCTCCAAGTGAATTAATTGATTTGTATAGGTAAAGCAAGGATGACCTTACCTGTTAAGACCATGACGTTTTGGCTCCAATAAAAGACAACATTTTTAGTATTCTGAACATTGCAATTTCCTAAAGGTAGCTAGTGTTAGCTGTGGGTTTTGCTTATTATTCTCACATATCTGAACCAAAAGAAACAAAGACCTATTGTAATTTTACTAATGATTTACAGGAAATGACAGTTCCAGACGCATTCAGTGCTGTTTGGTGCCTCACAAGCTTCTCCTGGCTACTCATCCTGCTGCTTTCAGAGTGCCCAGTGTACTAAAGGTGAGGCACTGTAAACCATGAACTGTTTCCAGAGCAATCCTGGCTGTTTGCACATTTTGGAGATCTCCCTCCTTTGAACCATCTTGGTGTTTGTCTGTTCTTTCAGGAAGCTCACTTTGCTGACCAAACAAGTACAGAAAACCACTGATTTTTGCATGGTTATTTTCAATCCCATCTGTGACTTGCAGGAGCAAGGGAGGGGCAGGATGATGGGACCAGAGGCTGCAGAAGGATGCTTGCAGCAATAACCAGCTGTCGAGCTGTGGGACTGCCTCTTCCTAACGCTGACGAAGGCACACACTGAAAAAACGTCAGGCCAAGCACTACATACCCCTCTCCTTTTAGGCGCTTTGAAAGCTCGTCCTGCAGTCTCCAAAACATGCTACAGCTCATACTGCTAGAACCTCACCACCATTTTTACCCACAGGAGGAGAGACTGACTAGCAGAGTGGACGCAGACAGCTTGTCTACACTACAAGCTTATACACAGACAGACACTGAAGCCCTTCTCTGTTTTATGCTGGCTCCCAGACCAGCAAAAGACTGATCGGGCAGGGCTTTTAAGACCTCTGCTAGAGAGCTGGGAATTGGCACAGTGCTACACCCTAATACCCACACCTCTCAAGTGAAAGATTGAAAGCGTGTTACAAAACCCTGCAAAGGAGACAATCCAGAGGGGTCACTGCCCTGCCTAAGCACAGAACACCCCTGGAACCAGCACACGAGTTCAGGCGTGCTTGGCAAACAGCTCTGCTTGCTTTGCCACGCCAGCCTGATTACACAGCTTTCAGGCTCAGAGCTGCTTCGCGCCCAGCTAGCTCAGTTCCCAGGCAGGGCAAGCTCAGCTCCGCCTGGAAGAGAAAACACACACTTAAAATGACAGCTCTTCCCTCTCAGGGCCAGAAGATCCCTTGTTCCTGGAGTTCATGGATTACTCCCAGGATAAGAGGCCACTGTCAGTAGATTTATACCCATTCCAGGGAACACTGAACCCATCCACAGAGCAAAAATTATTAGAGAACAACTGATTCAGAGCAGGCTTTAGTTACCCTAATTTACAAGACATATATGGGCAGCAATGCAGGCTCAGAAAATTAAGAAGAAAACCCCAAACACACAGTAGGAACCCTGCCAGCACACACACCACTCCTCCCAGCCACAGCGAGTGTTAATGTTACATAAGGAGGGATCTTGCCCCATTACAGGGCATGCTGCGTGTACACGTTCTACACCTGCACACGCAACAGAATTGCCAACACTGCCTCTGAAGCTACTACTTCAGACCATTATTCTTTGTCAGGTTAGGCACACACCTGGAACCATCAGCTGTTAATTCCAATAGGAAGTATTCTGTCTGTATATATTGACATAATGCAGACAAATCACGGCTTATAAAACAAACAATGTACTACCACTGGTTACCCAAGGTCAATCTTTAAGGACATTATACCAAGCTGGGAATTAAAATTGATAAAGCTGTGCCAGTTTGCATGTCAAGATTGAAACAAACATATCTCGGTGTTATATTACAGCAATTCAAAAATACTAAGGAAGATTTAGGAAAAAAAAAAGCTGACAGTATCACCTTAGTGTCAGTGAATTTAATTTTATGCAGGCCTTGAACCAATCTTACAGTCCTTCTATTATGGCTTAGACGGCTATTAAGAAAAAACAAGAAAACCCCCAAGCAACCAAAACAAGCCAAAACTGTTTAATACGACATATTAATATCACCGTGCTTGCTCACCTCCACCCTCTACTATCATTCTGAGTTTAGTGGGTGCAAATGCAAATGATACAAAAGTCATTTGCAATTTCTAAACCATAAGAAAGATCAAAATGCTATTTTTGTCTGGAAATTACTTGTAAGATAAATTGGACTTAAAACAGAGAGTAACATATCTTCAAACCCTGTTCAATCTTCCCAAGAAACTGCAGGAAAAATTAATCAAATTAGAAGTTCCTGGCTGGAACTTGTAACTCAAGATGGAATACAGCATTTGATAGGAAAAGAAGGGGTACAGCTGAATCATCTTATTAACATAATTATTTTTTAGACTCCTGACACTTATGAAAAGCAGATTTAAAAGACGAAAATATTTACAGTATTTTCTGGACTATTTAAAAGAACAGAAAAAAATTGTATTTAGACAAGTTTCAGCCACACAAAACGAGGAGGATTATGTACTTTGGACTTGCATCAGTGGTTGGTATTGCTCCTGAAGAGTCATTACCAATTTTGCCTTGTGAATTCAGCTGAGGGAGGTCTCTTCATCTGATCATGGAAGACTGCAGAGGAAGGCACAAAAATGTGTAAATAATTTTTAACTGCACAGTTTGGGAGCTTGTTCTGACTTGAAAATAGCCAAATTTCAAGAGATCTTGAAATAAAAATTTCAGAATTCAAAAAGACCCTTCTCTTACAGCAAAAACGATGAAAAGCAAGTGTTTTTCACACTGAATTCCTTCTGTTTTGTGAAACAGGAAAAGTAAGAACAGAAGGTTTGCATAAACCCTGCTAAGGAGTGAAATCATTCACGTGCATGTTCAGACACAGAGCAACCAAAGTAAAAGGCGCAGTTACACAGAACAGCACTGGATGCAGGGAACAGCACAAAAGTACTTGGTACCTACAGGCAAAAAAGCTCCACATCTCTCACTCCTGCCTATTATTACATTTACATTCCCAGCCTACACAGTCTATCAAAGCCTGTTTTCCCCTGTTTTCTCTCATGTCCCTAGCTGAGAGAGAAATCTAGGAAGCAGGCTGTGCTCCTCACATGGGGAAACACAGGAGGTATGCTGGGCACCCCTTCCACTGCTCACTTCCACACAGAGCATCCATTGTGATCAAGCTCTGTTCTGCTGGTGGAGAGGGGAGGGCTTTGGCAGCCACCTGTGTTACTGGACTGTTTCCAGCAAGGTTGCTCAACAGACATGCTGCCGGGAGCTGCGCACAGGCATTGGATGGATTTCTCAGCTTTTTGAGAAATAAACTTCTTTACTCTTCAAAAATTCTTGGCAATTGTTTGTCATGTTCAGGGAACGTGAACACGTGCAGTCCTTGCAGGGGAAGGGCTCCTAATTTCGTGCTGATACTTAGAGGTGCCAGGGAAAACCTAACAAGTTTATAGCTCAGAATTCACAGCATGGATTCACATAGGGGACAATGAAATACTGATTCAGTTATTAAGACCACTGAAAAAGAGCTTCAGTCTCACATGTCTGTGGATGCCCAAAAAATAAAGGCAGTATTTTGTTTATGAAGGGGAAACAGCAATGGCCTTAGGGAGAAAACATATAATACAAGCAAAGTAGTGAAAGATGGAACCAAAATACTGATGGTCGTGCTTGTACACAATAGCAACAGGTATGCAGGAAAAATATACGAGGCAGCTAAATATAGAGGAATTATTCTCACAAAAGAGATATGAAGAAGTACAAGAGGTTACACTACAAAACAGAAAAGCCAAAGCAACTTACCTTATTAAAAAAACACTAAGCATTAACATCTTCTGTTCAGTAAACATCAAGTTTATGGAAAGTGAAGCAATGTAAACAATAAAATGAGCAGCCACAGGTTTGGCTGATATGGACATGCAACAGTGTGGGGTTTAGGTAGCCTGAAGACATGGACTTCTACATCTAGGCTGTCATCTGTCAAGAAGATTGGGATGTCCATTTCCACCCCTCTATAGTGGGAAATACACACATTCTTCTGGCATGATTGAAAAATTTCACACCAATCTCAGGAAGCAACAGTAAAGAAGTTACCACAAGTAACCTCACCCAGGGGAAGAGCAACACTTCACTGGTACTAAAGGCACCAACAGCTTCCTCTTGATGAGCAGTGAAGTGTGACAGTCAGTGTGAATAAGGGTAGCTGGTGTGTGTGGAAACATGGATCAAAACTCACCATGCAGAGATTTTTTGCAACATATGGAAAACATGATTCACATAAAGCAGTTGGTTCACTCAGAGATAATCTGCTCCATTACACGGTGTTAGCTCCTTCCCTTTATGCCATAAAGTTCAATTTAAAGACATGGGAAAGTCCCCATTATTTCTAGTCCTCCTGAATCTCTTCTGGAGCTCTCTACAACTAACTGGAAAAACGCAAAACATTCCAGACTCGGTATACCACATCTGATACAAGGAAAGTATTAATTCCCTGGGCTGTAAGGTGATATTCCAGGAGGCAGGACGGAGTGAAAACGGCATATTTACTCTCCCATAATATATTCATGTGTCACATGTCAGGACAAAGTGTTTGTTTATTCCAAAAAACAAGAGGAACAAAATAAATTTGTGAACCGGATTTTTTGGGAGTATTGGAGCATACATTCATACAAATACACTGATGAGCTTTTCCTCCTCTGGGTGTAGAACAGCATAAATCATTAAGACAACTTTAATCCAGAGACTGAGGTTACTGTCTGCTTTATAATTTCGTTCAAAGTACCCCCAGACTGTTAAAAAAAGGAAAAAGAAGATTTTTCTGTGCCATTTAGACCTTTCCTGAGCTTGTTAGAATATGAAGTGCTGCAGGAATACTTCACATTAGTATTAGTTGCAAAGGCAAACTTAATGAAGGTACACACCCCTGTACTTACTGTTCTCTTCAATAATTTCCTAGAAATACCTGTCGAGGCTTGAAACTACCAAGTTCTGTCAAAATATTTGCCTTGTGATCACAATAGTAAGAGTTCACCAGCCACCAATATTCACAGCCTCAACTTTTCCAAAACCTTCCAGGTTTTCTACTCAGCATGTTAAGCCTTTGCAATTCCACATGGTTAAAACAAAAACAGTGGAGATGTGGCATCGAACAGAAGCTACAGCTCCACTTCCAAGCAATTCACTCCAAGTCAGACTCAGACTTGTTTATACATGAACTATCACTCACCCTTCACATGAAACATGGTGAAAAGTTTTCCCCACCCTCCCCCAGCCTTCAAACAACTCTCCTATTTCAACAAACACACCTTCAGAAATAAAATTCCCAAGATTACCACATCAAATATAAACAAGCCACTTGGGAGTAACAAAAGAAAGATTTGCCAATACATCTGCGAAGACACAAGAAATGCTGTCCACGACAGGAGCAAGCACATGTCCTCATGGAAAAATCATGGATGAGACTAACAACAATTACACAGAAGACACAAATTACACAAAAACACGTAGATAAACAGTAAAGGGGATTATTGCCAGCAGGTTAATACTATTTAAAACTATAAACTGTCAGTCCTTACGAAACTATAAACCTTCATGTTCCAAAAAAAGATGTACAAAGTATTTTCAAAAAATAATTCAGCAAACTAAACTTATAACTAAACCAGACAGCAAAAACCACAAACTGACTCCAACTATATTTTTTACGACATTTTACTACTTTTTCCTACATTCTCAACAGTCTCCTCCTCTCCCTACTCCACATGCTTTGTAGGGAATAAATACCTTTTTCATTTTTCTTACTTACTGTATCTTAAAACCTCCTCTCTTGCTGTCAACCTGCTGTCCTTGCCCCACTGGAACCAACACTGCTTTCTCTCAAATGGTCTAAGGGCACAGTGAGGTTATACTCTGACAAATGGGTTTCAAGCTATATAATGTGGCTGCCTGTTTTGTGCCTGACAGCTTTGTCAGGTTCCCTTCACCTACATTTTGTTTCTTACAGTAAATTTCAATAAAACAAATTAGACTTTGACAGACACACTGAATTTCCAACTTCATTAGATCTGAGATTTTTTTTTTCTGTCTTTTCAGGCCTAAATAAAAACTTACATCTTTTCCCAGGACTCGAAGTTCAAACTGTGTTTCCTTGAAGTGAACTTTTGTAATTCTAGGCCTGTAATATTGAGAAGAAAAGACAGACAGAACTTCATGAGCTTTTAATTTCATGCATAATAAAATATAAAGTTGTATACGTCTACATACAAAGACAAAAAAAAATTCACAGGTAGATTTATTTTTCACATATGCCCCAGATGTCAGCAGACAATTAGTGATTTGTAAACATTTCAGCATGAGTATGGTAAAGGTGATCTACTGTTTTCAATACTTCGATTATCAAAGAATTAAAAATCTGCATAATCCAGAGAAATATTAGAAATTCAGTGTATACTTTTTTATATTGCTATGATTAACCTTTCAAATAGATAGCACAAATCATACACTTCCATAAAATATTGTTATTGTTTTAGTGCAGACTGCACATTTACATAATACATACCAGAAATACTTTCCTACTTGTTTTTTATTCTTGTAGACAACAACTCCTATGGGTGTTAATCCTAAAAAGTATTCAGATTTATTTTCACCCTAGAAAATAAAAATCTATGTCATTCATACAGTTGCAAGTAGAATCACAGTATCAGTGAGGTCCAGTGAGAAATTCATCCTGGTGACTTGAATATACTGTTTCACTCTCTGTACAAATGGGAAAATAGTACTTGATCTGCTGATGAAAACTGCTATATGAAACTGTGTAGTTCTAGGGGAAAAGAGGCAAGAAAGAATGGCAGTAAGGGAAAGAACGGGAATTTCATGCCATAGTGAAAAACAAAAATACCTTTTTTTCGTTTTCTTACTGAATTAATTTTTGCTATTTGGCAAATGCCAAAACTCAGAAACTTAACTCCTTATTCAGGCATGAATGCAACAGATATCCCAACTTTCAGCTAAATGTAAATAGTGATTTTCTGACCTATAATACAACCACGCAGCTGCCTTCCCCATCCTAAAATAGTGTCAGCTGCTGCTGCCTCCCAGAGAAGTAAGCTCCTCTGGGAGAGCCGAGCTTCTGTTTTGTTGATCAGAAAGGGGAAAATGGCATGCAGGGAACAGCCACATGCATCAACTCCTCCAAAGGAAACCATTCCTGAAGTCGGGATACAAATCTCAAACTGCACTGGGAGAGAATAGGGTGAAAACCCTGCTGCTGAGTGGCAGAAAGCCCCCATCTCCCCAGTTTCCAGTCAGTAACCAAAACCAGAAGCAGCTTACAGCTGAAAGAGTGCAAACTCTAGTGCACGAGGTTGAAAGAAAGTCAGCTGGAAAAGCTCGTTCACCTGCCTACTGGAGGCAATGAGGAAGAGCCCTGCAAGCTCTAAACCAGCAGAGCATGAACAGCAAAATCATCAACAGTGAGAGGGACTGACTTGAGACACTGAGAAAGTGTTCTGTGTGATTACAGGGCTGACAAAGGTCAAGCACACCTGGCAAGCTCTGCCTGTGCTCCTCAGTGAATTAACTGCTAAAGGTAATTTTACTTTTAATATGACCAAAGGAGGGAAAGAACTGCATCTCGTCATGCGTGCAGCTTCAGTCTCAAATGAGGGCTTCTGCTGCTGTTGCAATGTAAGTAGGAACAATGATGTTCACAAGTTACCCAGGCAGGATTTCATTGCACAACAAAAGCAAGCTATGAGGCAAAAAAAATTCCAGGCTGTACTAATTTAACATGATTTTGTTGGATCATGTTGAATCTTGTTCCAGTAACTCCCCAGCTTTCTATGGGTGGGAGGGGAACAAAGCCTGGGATATGAATACAATTAAGCCACAGGGTGCATTAAAAGGTACTTTATATTGCAGGCTACACATTTTTCAGCAGGAAATACATACCTAATCTTCTGGTAGTATCTTGATTTCTCTATTTTCTTTCAAGTAATTTTACAAAGTACTGACATCTAACTCAGTGAACTATCTATACTACAACTCCCCATTTGAAGTCCTGATTTTCTTTTATTAAAAAAAAAAACCTGCCACAAGCAGAATAATTCAAACAAGACAGAATGATGTTTCCACCAGGAGCACATAGCCTCCAGGTGATGACTTGGATCCACTCCCAACGTACATGCTGACAGACAAAAGAAATGGAGGGGTTTTCTGAGGCAATACAGACAACTTGCAACGCGGCATGATACAACACAGGAAAAAATGGAAACATACTCTGGATCTTTAGTAAAACCTTCACAACAAATACTTTAAAAAGCCAGACATGCTACTGCTACTCCAATACCACTTTTGCAATGGTATTGAAAAGGTTTCAGGACACACTTGTTCTTATTTAAACAAAAATAATGTGCAAATTCTTCTGTCAAAGACAAAGGTGATAACCCTCACTCATGTCTCTTGACACTTGCACAAATTACTTCTTTTCTACCTGAATTTTTTTTATCCAGAGTATAACTGGTTGATTTTTACAGGCGTAACACAACCACAGCATTTAATCTGAAAATCATTAGGCTTTTTTATGTGTGAGTGACTGAATCTTCTCCATCTGTAAATATGTGTTCCTCTGCACTTCTCAAGTAGGCTTCCCTTTCCAGTTATCTCGTGGCAACAAAACCATATAAATACTGTTTCACACATTACTGCAGTGATTATTTTTCATGGTTACCACTTACATAAACAGGATGGAGATCCACTCCATACATTTCCAGAGATTTGGCCACACTTAAGTAGTTCACTTCTGCCTCAGCAGGAACTTGACCCCTGTAAACACAATTATTTGTAAGAACCTTGCAATTCCAATCAACATATAAAAATACATCATATTAATAAATACAGTTTTCTGGACACATATGCAGTCCTTCCTACCAGTTTTTTAGACTGTCATTGTCTTTTCAACACTGAACTTCTTATACCAAGTAAGACTAGATCTCTATTGGTCTCCTACCACGGACACACATGCTCTCGTACATATAATGTTTGCCCAGTGCAGTGGCCAACCTTTTCCTTGCTGTCACAAATACACTTCAGACATTTCATTTTTAGGCTTCAATATGCAAAATAACTTTTCTTCCCAATAACTGCATTATTATTAATAAAGCAGGAATAGTATGACTGGTTGGCGCACTATTTCCCCACAGCAGTGCTGAAGCTACAGATTCCTGAAAGCAAGGTTCATAACTTCAGAGAAACTATTACTTTCTCCATAAAACCTTGCCTACAGTAAGTCACACCAACTGGTAGCACCCAAGTCTGCTACGTTGAAAACAAAGTTTGGAGTCTGTCTCATGAGATTAGCCATTTCAAAGATCCTGCCTGCCTTCCTAGCTGCAGATGTCAATCCATCAGCTAAAAAAGTACCACTGGCAGGAAACAACTGGGGAAAACTGGTGAGGAAAAAATCCTGGCTAGTAGGAACATATTTGACATTACTTACAATGGATTTATTTTCAAAAAGAACAAAACAACTAAATAAATTCAAAGCCTTGTCCTCGGAATTTAATTTGTTCTTCCCTTAGTATCTGTCATTGATACCAGAGCAAAACTCTCTTTAGTAAGCTTGAAATAGTTGAAACTGTGTTTCCATTTTCACTTCTTTTCAATAATTCTCTGAAAACAACTGGACTGTTATTGGGAAAGTATAGCACATCTTGTAAACATACCAGCTCAAAAAGAAGCACATCCTGCTTCATCCTGTTGGTTTTCTTGGGGAAATACTTCACTGGATTTGCTACCTTTCAAATTCAAGGCGTGAAGTAGAGCATTCTACACTCAACATTTTGACCAAAGATCTGGAAAAGTCCTGCAATATGCACATTCTTGCTTCTTGCCTCACCATTCTCTCAAGCCTAGAAGCCACTATCCAGGTTTTCCCAACTTTGTGTTATGACTGACAAAGAAGAAAGAACTTCCAAGGTCAAAGATGTGAAATAGCAGGGCTAGCATGAATGCAGTAGGTATTTAAAGGTATTCAAAGGCATTTAAAACGCCTTCTTTGCATCTGGGAGATGGACTGCTTCAGCTCATCTTATCCAGGTAGCAGCACTGCCACTTTTCCAGGTGCTCTTCTCTCCAAGGACTCTTGAAAAAGCAGCAGACCTGAAGACTGTAAGAGAAATCTCTTTCTTCAGATCCCAGTAGATGTGTCATTCATTATCTGTATTCAGAACACGCAGAACACTGGATATTCGGCACTTCAGTAATGTCACATCTGTCATGTCTCTTACACACTTCTGCTGTAAAAATTTACTCTGCAGCTTGATTTTTAATTTAAAGTCTTTCGAGTGGCTCTCAGAAATGTAAGCAAAATGTTCACAGGGGCTGTATTGTCTCACTGAGTTTGCAAGCAGGCTGAATACCACCCCTGGGCAAAGTGGATTATCCCATTACTGAATTAGTCCTAGAATACAACACCAATTTAAACCCTGCTGTTAGTCTTTCCTTACTGACCATGCTAGAAAAATGCTGATGCACATACTCCTCTATTCTCACCTGCCTCTGAAAGCACCAAAAGGCTCAAATGTCAAATAAATGTCTGAGTGTGTTTTTATAAATACTTTCACAGTAATACATCATGTATTAGAAATTGAATTTGAAAAAATACTGAAGGAAGAAAATATGTGAGCTGGAGTTTCTGAAGGAAGCAGATGGAAGCCAGAGGAAGAATTCCTCCCAAAAGCAGATGGAGAAGCCAGAACATGAAGGGATGAAGGACTGTCAGGGACTGAAAGAACTCCCATTGGTACAAAGGGTGTTTCATTTTTACCTTTTGTGAGAACACAAACTCTCCTCAGCATCACACATCCTGAAACTACAGGAGTCTTTGTCAGTGGGCATCACAGAGCTGGCAAAGTGACAGCCATGCAGCTGACACACACACACTCCTTTGGATGGACAAAGGGCTCCTGAGTGCCCTAAACAACATCGAAAGCTACTTTTAAAGCTAAATATCAGGGGCATTTTTGCTTTGCCTGTGCCCCACTGGCAGCACGAAGTGTTGATTCAAAACACAGCAGCAGCTGACCTGCCAAGCACCAGCCAGTGACAGATCTCCCACAGTCTGAAATGGGCACTGTCAGCAGTGCAACACCAGCTCTCCTGTCTGCACTGAGGGATTCTACCTCTCCTCCAGCAGCGTTTGCTTCCTCATGTGTGAGCCCCAAAGTCACTGCTTGATCCTCCAGACGTGCATGACAACATCAGGTCACCTCACACTGCTCTCTGACCTTGGGGCTGTCATGCTGGTTTGTAGATGGGACAACAATCACAGCAGGCAGGCTGCAGAGGCTCCACGCAGTCAGAAACCCCCTCCACCTTCCCTCACCTTTCTTCCCTCACCTCCCTTGATTTAGAAAATTTCTCAAAAAACTGCATCCTTACTGAATCTCCAAATAGCTATTGTGCTGTGTAAAAAAAACCCAGAGAAAATGACTACTGAAACTTGAGAGAGAGAGAAATGCAGGCTGCTTCGTTCACAGCAATTCATCTCAAGTCTCATTTCTCACAAACCACTTCTGTGATGTTGAACCAAACTATCTGTGACTCAGTTTCCTCTCTTTGGAACAGAAAAAACCAGTACTTTTTTACTTCCTAGAACCATCGGTACTAAGTTCTCTGAAAGGTATCAATTAGTGTAAGGCTGTCATGCAACCACACAGAAATAATTATTGACGACAGAGTCTCTTCCCTGGAAGAGAAAGCTCAGGTCAACGTGGCAACTGGCACAGACTGCAATTACTGGAGAACTTTTCAGAGAGAACAGCTGTGACCCTGAGTTAATACCTACTCTCATTAAACAAGACACATATAACATTAACACACAACGCTACAGGCAAAAATTACTTAACCTTTATCCAGACTGTGGCTTCATTATAGCAAGAGAATAAGAAATTCAGATCTACTACACGATGGGTAACTGATTCTCTTTGCATTACTTTGACAAAGGGTATGATGAACACACTCATGAAAGGCTCCTTTCTGCTCTCATCTTCATAATGTTTATATCACAATTGCACCTAACTTGGATTTGTTAGAACAAGCTTCTTTACACTTACCAGGAACATGAACTTGGAGATAAGCAAGTAAATGTTTATTTTGGCTCTATGTACGGTTGAATTTCTGGCATATGTTTTATTAAAACTGCTGGCTCTGAAACACCCATACCTAGGTCTGACACACCTCACATTTCCAGTTATTGTCCTACTCAGTTCCTAAAAGAACAGCTTCAATTATGTAAAATCTTTTCTGCTTCTGAGAGGTACAACTGCATTCCTTGTGTCTTTTCAAGTCTAGAAACCTCCACTCTGCACCACAAGCTGCTCCTGCCCACCTATCGAGCATCCCTGAGTCTGGTATTACCTGCCAAGTTCCCAACAGTACTGAGTTCTTACATCAGAGTCTTGTGTATCCGCTCTATGGCATCCTCCAGCTCTTCCTTCTGGTCGGGAACGAAGCGGTACTCGGAGACATAACCTGCGGTGTGCTTGTACGGGTCATAGTCCCCCAGCTCAGCTACAGGACATAGGGAGAAGAAAAAGGTCACCTGTGCTTCTTCTCAACCAAAAAATGTGCTATAAAATCCAACTACCAGCCGCCCCTTTCCAACTGACGGCCAATTTAATCGGCAGTCAGACAGGAAAAAAAGGAAGAGAATACAGAACTATTCACATCAGCACACACAAAACCAAGAACAAACTGTCTTCACAGATTTTAAAAGATATATAGAAGGTTAGAGCTAGAAAGAGCTAGAAGCCTTGACAGGAAACCTCCTGCTTCTACCAGCCAGACAAAATTTTGACCAAGCCAGCAACATTTAAATTCAATGACATTGATTATTTGGCAGCATATGCAAAACAAGTGTAAAAGAAAAGCCTAGTTTTGTGATATCTATGCTCCCATTATAACGGCATATTACTGGCAGAACTGATCCATATTATTGCCGGGACTTTAACATAAACTTCTGGGAATACAAATGGAGGTAAATATCCTGAGAGTCCTAGAGGGAAGGTCTTCTGCTGGTAAGGGCTTCTTGTGAAGAATCACAAGCTTTCCTTTTTCAATAAAGTATCGATGTATTTCCTGGATATCAAATTCACTTTTAAAATAAAAATAACTCTCAAAATACTTATCTTAAAGAAAAGAACATGATGAATAGTCAATGTAATCTTCTTTGAAGCAACCCTGAATTTGTATACATTAGTCATGTCTGTTCATACATTGTAATATAATTATAAAACAAATACGCATCTTGGCCAGAACACATATCTACTGATCTCAACTATAATTGCATCTATCTGAGAAACTCTGCAAAAGTTAGTATTTACCCTGGGTAATATCTGTAGACTGGGTTTCTCTGAGAAAGACTTCACAGGAGGTTTCCATCCAATGCCCAGTAAGCCAAAAATATAGCCAAAAGGAGGTTTCAAGAGCCAAGAAGGGAAAGACTCATCTAATTACTGATGTTTCTTTCCAAAATGTTGAAATTACATTGCTAGAAGAAGACAGTGATCTGCTCAGTAGGGACGCTGAGAAGTCTCACCGGAAAACCTCCACAAAAATTATGTGTTCAGTGTCTGAGACAGACATTTCTCAGGTGTCTTTACTTATTTGGAACAACTGCAAGCCCTAAATGAAAGGATAAAGCTTTTTATAGAGCCTATGGGAATGCATGCCTCCTAGTGCCTGGACTAACTTTCATCCACTCTATGTAACCTTGGCCATGCTTTAACTCTTCTCTCTCCCATGAACTTCCTCATTGTTTTCCAACAGAATATTCGAGATTAGAATTACAGGAACAGGACACTACACCACAACAACAGCTCTAACCACCTCACAAAATGACTAAAGGGCATGAATTTACTCTTTTTACTCATTTCTCATAATAAAATTAAGATGCTACCATCATTGCATATTTTCCTGCTTCACACTTGCAGTATTTTTTCAGGGAAAGCATGTGTGCCAGTAAAGTGAAATCTGCATTGCAAACAATTTTTCAGAGGATGACATGTCATATTTCTTAGATGGCAAAATTAAGTCAAAAATAATTGTACACAAATAAATGCTACCTGAAATTTTAGCTTTTCAGATACACATATAATCCACCATGAAATCCTGTATTATGCCCATTCCCATTTCACACAAGTTGTTCTGCCTTGTCATTCTAAAATGGATATAAAAGGAGGACTATTTTTTTATATTACAGTTAAGTGTTGTTGAGTCACACTTGTAACACCAATAATACAAATAATCTTTCCTTGATACATATCACTTTAGACACATCTAAATTTATCACAGAAGAAATTACAGATAGATGTCCCAGCGTGGCTCTTCACAAAATTTTTGGTTACCAATTGTGTTTGAATATACATTTTGAGCTGTAATGGAAAAAGAATAACAGCTCCAGTAGACGGACAGCTGCTTTCTAATTGATTGCTAGTTCTATTAGTATGCAGGATATAACATCCACTTCTGAAAAGATCTCCATTGATGGGTGAATGTAGATAAATGCTAAATAAAATGAAAATTCTTCACTTCAGGTCAAATCGCATCCTCCCTTTAAGTAAACATGTAGTTATATTGACATAATGTAATTTTTGAAATAATCTTTTACTTCCCAGATTTTGTGACTGGAGGCTGCCAACAGCCTTTGGAATCCGTAAATCTCCTGATGAAAGTTTTGTCATAATCTACGTGTAATCCAAAGCCATAAAGTCTTGAGTACATGATAAAATATTCCCCAGCAAGGCAAAGAATGTTCAGCAGAGTCTTCAGGCTGACTTTAAAGTATCTTCTTTACATTAACTTCCATATTGCTCCTGCATTATCTATTTAGAATGGTCATTTATTTACAGCTCCTGAAGTGAAATCGGTCATGCTACTTCTGTTTTGAAATGAATGCATAAAGTGTTAATGATGTCTTCAGTCACCACTTAAAATTAATCACAATGCAAGGTTGAAAGAAATAAGCTCTCAGTGGGCCAGAACTTACACTGAATTATGTATGCTCCCAGCTGTGCTGCAGTGTTGACTGGACAAGGCAAACGGCCCTGTAGAACATCTTGCTTTACCTGCAAGAAAAACTGATACCTAAAACACAGAGAGAAAACAAAGCTGTTATTTCAAGTCCAATTAGTATTTCAAAATCATCCATTTACTGTGGATGTACCATGTACCATAACTATGTGACAGTAAATGCCTGTATTCCTGTCTAAATGACTTCCCCTATCAACCCTGAAGTAACAACTGAGATTAATCCAGTGAAAGAACCCGGGTAAGGGAGCACTCCCTAATTTTCCAATCTGCTTATATTGTGCAGACGCAATTAATTATCTCCCTAAAATGTCATTTCCCTCTTTTGACTTTTATAGAGCAGTCAGGAAGTGGGGAAGAGGGACCGGAATCAAAAAAATTGAACAAGAAACCTATCAAAGGGCAGAAGCTTAACCTCATCACTGGATCACTGTAAAGGACTGGGTATTGGATGTTTCTTTACTCAAATATTTCCTCTTCACGTACCAGAGAATCAACTACAATGCAGCAGGTAGGTTTGATGGAGTCCACAAAAAAGATGGATGGGTGTGCCATCAGCAACTGAATCTGCCATAGCACAGGGCACTCTCCTGCTTGGAATAGTGACAGCAGGAGTGAAAATGTAGTTTTCAAAGTCATAACCTGCTTCTACACTTGATAACGCTGAGACCACTCAGAATGAATCAATATGCACAAAGCAGATGGAAAAGATAAGATAACAAGCTATTATATAAAGGACTTAAAATTTTGCAACTTCCCATAATGATTCATAAGAAATCTTTTAAACACTATTTGGATTTTGTCTGGTTTTATTACAACAGACTTATGCAGTCTTTCACATCATCCTAAGTGAATTTCTTGCACTGATTTCCTACAAAAGGTAAAAATACAGAGAAGGTAATTTTTACAGAAAAAAAAAAGGTCCTCTATACAAGCACATAGCTTTTCCATTAGTCACTAGTTCAATTTTATCTACATAGAACCATTCAGCTGCTCTGCAAATAATTTTTTCTGTGTTAGTACAAGTTATTTATGAAAGCACCTTGGAATGATCCGTAAGTTCAAAGTGCACCTACACTGATTTCAGGGAAGTTTACAAACTACAGGTTACATGATAGCTGACTCAGAAAACTTGAGGTCCAACCAAATTTTCTAGACTTTTATCAGATGAGCCTCTGAATAAAGATACCCATGTCTTTCTGATTAATGATTCCCCCAGAATTTGTACTGTGACAGATATTATAGTAGGAATGTCTATCCCCTAAAAATGGTTAATGTTCTCTACCATAAAGGAACAGGGCATTTGCATAAGAATTTCCTGGGAATATCACTGGGCAACACAAAGCACAGGCACTCGGTGTTTCTTCACTCTAAGCAATACCTTAGTCCTGCTTCTAGTTTATGCTTGCAAGTCCCACCAAGACAAATCTTCCCTGTATGATTTATGATAATGATCAGGATGATTTTACATCCTCTGTGGAGTACACAACATCACCTCTCCGACATGAAATGTATTTCTGATGCACACCCACACTTCTGTTAGCATTTCTCCACGTCTACAAAGCAGAGCTTGGAAGGAGAGGATGCTATAAATATATTATCCTTGGAGCAGGTACCTCTATCTCTGTAGTCTCAAAATACAGAAGCGTAAGAAACTTCAAAATACACCTGCATCCTGCACTGTTAATTGCTTAAGTGACTCCTGTAAGGTGAACAATCTCAATTCCCACTGAAGTCACTGAGCTCCTCGCAAAACCAGGCCTTTTGTCCATACCTGTAGCTGAAGCACCCTCATCTTGTGTGCTGTCATGTTTGTCATGCATATATTAGAGTGCCTAATTGCGAGTTTTCTCTAGCAAACACATCCAGCAAACACCGCAGTGTTAGCTTTTGCCTACAAGCCAGACAGATTCTGCTGCAAAGCAATTACAAATTTGACAGGTTGTCATTATTTGCAAAGAGTAATCATGTAATGGCACAGATCATCAGAATCTAATAACAACAGAGTTAGCTCTCATGCCCATTAAAGTAATAAATACAAGCTCCAAAGAAACACATCGGTTAGCACAAAGCAGTTAACACATCACTGGAATTACACACTTAGGCAGAAAATTATTATTATAAAGGAAAACAGGGCCTTTAATGCCTCCTAAGTTGAAGGACCTTTAAGAGTCCCTTCCAACCCAAACGATTCTAAGGAGGTGGTGGTATTAATTTTGTTGCTATTATTATTATTATTATTATTATTATTATTATTATTATTATTATTACTACTACTACTACCACTACTACTAATACTGATATTTTCCTGAACAACAAAAAAAAGCCTTCCTTCCAAGATTTAAGAGCCTATGGGAATAAGTGTCCACAGACGCTGAAGGCATTTGACTACTCAGCGTGTTTCACAGAAGATTGACAAGCCCATCACATCACTGTCCCAGGCCCTCCCTCTGTACCACCTAAGGTGCCAGCTCTGCACGACCAAACACGGCCAAGTCATGACCAGAGGCTTCCTAAGGGCACTGCAACATTTCCTGACTGGACTTGCACACCTAACCAGCAGTGCAGATCACTGACTGGCCTTATCACAGGGCAAAGGGAGAACTTGTGAAAACTTAGCCCCCTGCCTGCACCCTGCCTCCCGGGAGGCAATCACAACAGGTTCAGTGGCCAAAGTTCCCTTTCCCAGGGACACCTGTCTTTCCCTGTGAGCAGGATTTAAAGCTCTTCTGGGAAAGTAAAAGAAAATGGCACCAAATTTCCATAGTACAGGGGCATCCCACTGCTGCCAGCTTATGCTCTTATACCTGCCAAGTCACAACATTTATTATTTTTACCAGGCCAGCCTGGGTCTTGTTGTGTTGGAGACTTCCATTCCTGCTGTGCCAGTATGGAAACAAAAGAATTTTCTCATTCTGGAATAAGAAAAATATTCTGCCTGTGCTACAACCTTTGATTAAGGAAAATTAAAAACCTTGCATGCATTCTAATGAATCCTCATGTGTCACATTCTTAGGACATCAAAAGAAGTATTTTGGCATCTGTTAATGCAAGCCAGCACAGTAATTTTGTCCGCCTACCTACCCAAATTCTCAAATTTCCTTTTGAACCTAAAACTAATTGTCCGAGACATTTAATAAATAAAAAAAACAGAAAACCCCAAAACGGTGAGAGAGTTCAGATAACCATGTGTGTGAGTCTGTGTGCAAGCACGTGCATATGTTACTGCGTGCATCCTCATACCTTGCAGAGGACAAGCTTAGGTAAAAGAATCAGAGGCATGCAACTCCTCAATTTCCTTCACATATTTTTAGTAAGACCGAAATAAATCCCCTTGAAAAACAGTTCTGGAATTTAAGCTATGGCCAATAAAGAAAAAAATTCCCTGTATTTATAACTGACATCCAAGTAAACTCTAAATTTGGTAGTAGGACAATATAAATGCAGCTGTAACAATGCATTACCAAAGATGCACATCAAGGTCCTTTAATTTTTGATGCACCAGAGAACATCTTTTCTTCTTGGGCTTCCTAACAGTTTCACTACCAACCACTATGAAGTTAATCACGATTTTCTTCCTATACATCAATGTTCAAGCAAAAACATTCAAATGTTCAAGCAAAAAAAAACCCAATCCAGACACACCACAACAATATGCATCTGGCTGAAATATATTGCTAGCCTGAGAACAACAAACTATGCTTTTATTAAATATTGTACCTTGTTATTTCTTCCTTAAGTTTACATGGATCCTCTGCATAAAATTTAATGCCAAAATACAGAGTGTATGGTGGTCCAGCTGCAGGAAAAAAAAGTGTAAAAGTGAGTTGCCATAAATTCCTAATTGGTATGAATTGTTACTAGCTGACTACAAAACAGCTACTAAGAAGCCTATCTTAACATTTTATGAAACTTGAAGTCTTCAGAAAAAATGTTACGCAGCAAATCCATGCATCTACACTCATTACACATAACGGGAAAAAAGGATTTTTATTATTATTTTTTAAAATCTTTTAATTATTCATATCTTGTCTGTCTACTTGGAATTTTTGCTTATTTTGAATATTTAACTTTAGCTTTCATTGCTAAATTACTATTTCTCCAAGATAATTTTTTTTGCTGCTTGATTTTGATGTTTAAATATTTTTTCCACTGAAGCTTTTTGAGAAATGTAATTGTGCATGAAATGTGATTCCCTGTCATAACTAATAATGTTGAACACTAATCCCTTCCACACTTCCAAGTATCTTATGGAGCATCTTTAATTATGCACCAATTAAATTCAGAAATATTAGGAAAAGGTCTTCTAATACACCTATTAAAAACATTACTCTCCTGTTATTCAGGCAACTCAGTAGCAAAATTCTTACAGCTATATTTATTGTATGCATGCTCCATTTCGACATCTTTTTTTTAAAAGATCTCCAAATACCATTCTTTAATTGTAATAAATACAACAGATCTAGCATCTGCAATATCTGAAGACTGAAGTAATAGAAGAAAATCTATTATAAGTAGGAGGCACCACTTTTACTTTCAGAAGCAAAAAGGAATCTAAGTTGGCTATGGTATGCTAAGCATGATAGAGGTATCACAGCTACTATATAATTAATTATACAAATTAAGAATGACACCACTTATTAGCCTAAAACAAAATTTAAGCACACAGAAGTCTTTGGACAATAATCACACTGTTAAATGATACCATGTGCAATCTATGTGTGAAATTTTGATACAGTGAAGAACTGCAATAACAAACTTGTTAAGAGCTATAAATCTGTTGTGACTAGAATAGAAATATTGTGCAGACTGTATAGATGTAACATTGTTACTACATCTTTGTCCTTTAAGTTCAAATGAAATACATACTGTTTATCAATTCTTTATGTTCGGCGAGGGTCTTTGCGGGATCCAGCCAGTACTGCAAGACAGATAATTATGGAAATTAGTTACTTAACTTGGAAAATTAACACAGAACAATCGGTTATTCATATCACTTAACCTTTTCTTCTCCTTCCCTCATACTGAGCTGACAGGAGGAATTGCACTCTCATCCCTGGAAGAGAGAGTGCTGCTACTAGTGCTACTAAAAATAAGTATCAGCTGGCATGAGAAAATATGTTTTTCTGTGAGTGCCACAGGTCTTGAGATCAGCACAGGCGAGATTAAACACTTCAGCGTGGTGGAGAAGAGACAAGAATCTCATCTGCCTTTTCATTTCTCCGGTCAGTATTTAGCATTGTGGCCATGGCACAAACCCACGCTTAAAATCACCATGCAGCTATTTATTATTTCAAAGGCTGCCAAAATTTTCCTGAAGAATGCAAGAGGTGGGGGGGAGGAGCGGGAGATTTCTAACATTTTATTTGCGAGCCAAAGATGAATGGAATTTCATGGATAATGCAAAGGCATTCTTCAAGCCAAAGTCAGACAATAAAGATGAGAACATTTACAGATCCAAGAGCCCGAACCCCGGAGCCCTGCGAGCACACCTGCACACAAACACACAGTAAATGTGTACTAGGTTCCTGTTCAATGCTTGTATCAATGTATAAACAGCGCTGGGTATAGTTACACCGCCAAGCTGACAGCCTGAAGTGCCAAGAGAGATGGAACAAAAAACCAGTGTCTCATTAGTCCAGCGCACTTGCACAGCAGTTGCTGACAACAAACCCCAGAGCTGCGAATGCCAAGGCGGCTCCGACCCGCTGCCTTCGCCCTTTTCCTGTCCTGGCAGCCGCTGTGACACTGCCCAGGGCCTTCCCACCTGTGTCCCCTGCACGGGCTCACAAACAGCCCCCCACTGCTGCAGAGAGCTGGAGGACCCAGTACCCCCTCACGGAACTGCAAGGGATCAATGCTGTGAATCTAGAAGAGGTATTTAACTTTTACAGAAGAAATGGGGAAAAAAAAAATCATTTTTTAATAGTCCTAACCAATGCAACTATCCAGTTACTAAAAGGACTAGTTTACTAATTGTTTTTTACAAACACATAAAGTATTACTTTAATAACTTTTTATTTACTAAGACTGATTTAAAAGGTACAATGTTATTAAAGAAAATAACTCCCTTTTAAATTTTAGGTAGAAATTACATGAAAAAAAAAAAAAGAGATGTTTTAAAGTACAGCATAAAGAATAAATGGCCTCTTTCGTCCTTTGTACTTTTACAAATCCGGCTCTCACACAAGCCAGATATGTAAGCAACATCCATCCAAGCTCCATGCAGTATTTCATATTTGGCCCTTTTAAGTGCCAGCAAGAATTTTACCACAAATCTGGAATCTTAGTTTTTTTATATCTGCATAGGGTTAAACTTGGGTCAAATTCCATGAACCTGCTTGAAACAAAATATTAACTAGGTTGAAATGTTTGCTGTGGTATCCATCAACAAAGTGTCCACTGCAGAAAGATCTATCAACTTCAAACTAAATGCTGGGCTGTCTTAATTAGATTCTTACAAACCTGTACCCCTCATGCCATATGGGTCAGTTTTTGTTCACATTTACAACAGGAAGAAACACAATTTTGAAGAAAAAATGTATTCTTTTTCAATTATCATCTGAAATGATCAAGATTTTCCCACAACCTAAGACAACACTAAGAATTGGAATTGCTGTGTCAGTTTTTTCCTGCAGACGTTCAGTGCAAAGAACCTCAATCTGCTGAGTTCAGGGTGTCCCTATTATATAAGAAATGTAAAAATTTTCAGGCAATTCCTACAAACAAATATGTATTGAATGCTTCTGTCTCTGTTATTAGAATCTGAAGTTATATAGATTATATTTAGTATTATATCATCAGTGTACTGATCCTGCTGCACTCTGAAAGTTTACTGTTACTACCTGAAACTCACCTGACCATCATCTTTGACATGACATCAGCTTTGTGCCTGTTGATTTAATCCATTAGTGCTGTCCTAAAATTTCTTGTTTCTACTCAACATTATCAGTCCATTTGCTTTCCACTGGTTATGCCATCTGATTTAACACACACAACAATTCTCTTTCTTCCTAGATAATTTAGTATACCATGCTTGGGGATGAGCGTAAAAATCCATAAAAAGAAAAAAATCCATTTAGCAAAACACAAGCTAAGAACTTTTTTTCTAAGATCTTGAGGACAAAATATGCTCTACATTGTATGACATTAATTCCCTGTATTGACATGAGTTACCTCCTACCTGCTGTGCTCTTGGAGTTGTGTGCTCAAACAGAGCTCCCTCGTAGCAGGGGAGAAAAAACACACCTACCTTGCAGGGTGGGGGCATGGTGCAATATGAATGAATAGCATGATATGTCCTTCTGTATCTGTATTTCTCCTCTTAGAGCCGTAGGAGGGTATCAGTATGTGGCACATTCTGATTATAGTAACTCAGATTAGCACTATCAGTTAAGCAAAGAATATTTGCATCACAGCCTGCTGTACAATTTTTTGTATATAGCATGACTCTTTCGGCATCTGACAAGGGAACACCTTTGGGCTTCAGAAGTACCCTTTCCCTCACCAAATTCTGCTCAGCTTTTCCTGATATATCATGTATTAAAATTGCTATCTCCATTCTGCCTTTTGTGTACCTCAAGAAAATACTGGCGCCTTCCAGAACAGTAACTAGCTTGGCTATCCTACACAGCCCTGGCAAAGCCATAAAGGCAGGAGCAAAGGGACTGGGTGGAGCTGCCTGGGAGCTGCAGCACAGCAGGAACCAGCACCGACTGGCAGGATGGCCCTCCCAGCACCAGGTCACCCAGCCCCTGGAGAAGTACACCCCTGGGCCACTGTTCTCCCCAGATACTAAAGCAGTGAGAGACTGCAGTGAGAAGAGTGTGGCCAGCAGGTCGAGGGAAGTGATCCTGCTCCTCTGCTCGGCCCTAGTGAGGCACATCTGGGAAACTCTGTCCAGTTCTGGGCTCCTCTGTGCAAGAGAGACAAAGAGCTACTGGAGAGGGTCCAGCAAAGGGTCACAGAGATGATGAGGGGTCTGGAGCATCTCTTTTATGAGGAGAAGTGAGAGCTGGGCCTGTTTATCCTAGAGAAGACAGAGAGGGGATCTCATAAATGCATATAAATATCTCCAAGATAAGTCCCAGGAGGATGGTGCCAGAGTCTTTTTGGCAGGACAAGAAGCAATGGCCTTAAACTGAAACACAGGAAGTTCTATCTCAATAGGTGGTCCACCTCAAAAGGAGGACCTTTTTTCCATGAGGGTGGCAGAGCACAGGAAC